>CM040402.1:22721933-22800343 GCA_022702515.1 Ilyophis sp. 1 JC-2022 | reverse complement strand
AGGGTGAAACCTATAACTCACAAGAGGAGTTACTCACTGTGACATCTGGGGGTGGTATACAGGGAGCATACTTCCTATACAGCAGGAAGAAAGAAAAAAATATGTAGCACACTTTTGTGCTGCACCACAGTTCTCACACCAAATCCTATGGCTCATTAAATACAAATGGTACTGACAACACAAAAAGTGAAAACTGAGCAACAATATAACAGATACCGAGGACTATCAGTGCATAGCCTATTTGGATATACAGGAAGATAAGGAAACATAAATGCAACACATCCCTCTGAGCCTCTTGAAAACATATGTTGGAGGCTCCTTCTGAATTCACATATCGTTGGACCCTGATGGGGGACCTTAAAAGACAATTATGTGAGCTTCAATCACCAGCCTCGCGGACAAAGGAGGCAGTGTTCTCTCTCTCTATGCAACCCCGGTGTTGCAAACCAGGGGGCAACAGGCTTTCTCAAGAGCTCTGGGAGGTAAGCAACAAATCAACTCGAGAAATCCAGGGCGGAAAGCTCGTAACAGTTTACACTGACACACGATGAAAACTCATAGGCACGATTTTGAATCTGTAGGAATACCAGTTCATCGTTCATTGTGTTCAGGTGGTTTTCCCACGTCGATTCGAAGAGGATTTGGCGATCGCTCGACCTGAGTTAATTGCGAGGTAATGTGATAATTTGGACTTGGAGACGGTTGCTGAGAGACCGCGCGAGTCTGCCGTTAGGTTAAGGTGAAACACTACGGCTTCCTTTCCTCCTGAAATATAATCCCCTTCTTTGCCCTCCAGACACTCTGTCCCAGAGCCTCGCTAGCTGTGACAAACATTTGTGAAGACAGCAGGCCCTCCTGCCTGCTGTTCCAACCCCCCCTTTTTTACTCCCCGGAGCCACAAGCATTCACACAGCTGTGCTCATTGTCCTGCTTTCAACTAAAAGCAGTCAGACCACAGGTCTCAGCTACCATTTCGAGTTGGTAGCTGAGACTAGTGGACAGTGTTTGTAGAACGTCATTTCAAAAGGTTTCATGAAAAAGTTTTTTAGGAAACAAACACTAGCACAACGTATTCTTATCTTTCACACTGATAAGGGTGTGAAAGAGCTATTTTTGTAGTAGGCTAAACAATAGTGAACATTTTATTAAATTTTCTGTTAGAAAATATTAAATGTGTGTCCACAATGAAGTCTTGTGACTACTGTCACTCACAATGAGTTATACTATTGCAGCATATTCAACCCCAGGACAGCCAGAACAACTGAAATGCTGCATGGTGGTACAGTAGAATCACAAGCCATTTTCTGTAAAAGACTGAAAGCCACTTTTCAAGAGAGCACTTCAATGTAAAAAAAAAACCTAACCTTTCTTTTCCTTTGCTTTGCAGGTCTGGTGGTGCACATCTCTATGATGGTACTCGTTGAATTATTGCCGTGGTGATTTCTTGCTCTGGCAGTGGTTCCTGCCATGGTAAATGCACTTACTCCGAGTCATTTTGCTGAAAAGCAAAAGGTCTAAATGGTAAATCAAGCAAATAAGTGTATTCTGTTTTCTTTTCAGCTCTCTGTTGCACTCTGAACCAAAGATTAGGTTCACTTCATGGAAAAAAAAAGGGGAGGGGGGGTATTCCCAGGGGGCCAAGCCACATGGATCTCTTTCCGCTCGGCTAGTGGAAGGGCTGGATTGGGGGGGGGGGGGGGATCATCCATGGTGGATGGCCCTCCGTCCACTGCACCTGTGGAGCACGCTCTTTTGACACCATGCAGGTAACTATTAATAAATAAATAAATAAAAATAAAAAAATTAAAAAAAAGTGTGAAGCTTGGTCAGAAGCCGCAAAAGACAGGGAATTCAAATGAGCACCACCAAGCCCAACTTCAGCTTTCTACAGTTCTGTAGCTATGTTGGTCTGCTGTATTTCAAACGACATGTACTCATCACTGCATGGGCAGATTGGTTCAAAGAGCCAAATTCATACTCTTATGAGTATGTGCTGCCACCCATGATAGTGACCTGTACAAAAAGGCTTAGTATTTCCCTACTGCAGTTTGGTGTAGGCCATTTCTGTATTCATCTTATGCCTCATACCAATATTGATAGCTAATGTGATAATATTGGTAGGTAGCTTTTTAAAGGTGCATCTAAATCTTTCAGTCTGTTTACATTTCAAATCTAGAAGTATTCTAAAGCTATACGGGTAGACGTATAAATGCATGCTGTGATTGCATTAGGCTATTCAATGTATACTTTCACCGATTGTTTTTATTTCTACCCTTTGAACTGCACTATGTGTGACATTCTACTCTTAATTTGCTGATTAGAATCATCCATACAAGGAGTAGCCTATACTGGACATTATGTGGCCTTATTGTTCACTGAAGAGTGTAAGCTGAATTCATCAGGACAATTAGGCCTACATGTTATGCTATGCCTGAAATCTTATAGACTACTACTCTGTATGCAAACAGTATGTTTTCATATACTCATATTCATACTACTTGGGTGTACACGAGTGATCTTCATGGGTGGTGGTATAAGCCCAGGCCACATGTCCAGTATAGGCTACTCCTTGTATGGATGATTCTAATCAGCAAATTAAGAGTAGAATCTATGATGGTATCAAAATGAAAAACCGCTGTATTTATGCACTCCAGCAGCAAGTGATATTTAGTTTTCAAGTGTGTACACAGGCTTCTGTGTAAAATAATCAGCATAGCGGACAGAAATATATAGTATTGTGCTGCCCTTAATGTACACATGTGCATTATAGATCTATAGCTTATGTCTAAATGTACTCTAGTGGGACCTCTACAGCCTAGTGCAGCAGTCGTAGATCACTTACTATTTTGAAGAGTATGAATTAGGCTCTTTGAGAGAAGGTTTGAACCAAATCTGCCCAGCGACGAGTACATGTTGTTTGAAATACAGTAGAACAACATAGCTACAGAATTGTATAGCAGTCAGATATAAAAAACAGAGTAGGCCTTACTGGAAATCTCTGATAGTGTGGAGAGTTTGGCTTGGTGGTGCTCATTTGAATTTCCTGTCTTTTGCAGCTTTCGACCAAGCCAAACTTCACACTTAAAACATCGTTTTTTGTTTTTAATTCCCAGGGTTTTTTTCTCTGGGAGGTGTCCATTTCTTTAAAAAATGTAATCATCATAGCATAATGTATACACATTTCATAACACATTGGAAATAAAACAGATTGAATCATGACAAACAACAACAGATATAGTATATTTTAGTTAAATAAAAAAAACAATTCTAGGGTGGTTGAGATTATATAGAACCAGGTTCTGTTCTACAATTTGTATAAGTTTCTCCTCCAGCATAGCGAATTGAACAACTATGAATTTTGTTTTATGTTCCGTGCTTTTAAAATCTTACACATAACAGAACGTGCTTTTTGATTGGCTGGAAATTGTATATCGTTTTACAGCGATAAAAAAATCGCCCTGTGATCTAGCCCAACAATAGGCATGTTTATTGTTCTGACTGTTTTTATAGTTGTTATTGTAGTATATACACATCCATTCTCTTTGCTTAGAAAGATTAAAAAAAATAAAAATTGTTATCGCTATAGTCGTCGTAATGTGAACGGCCCTTAATTGTTCTGCATTGCGTGGCACTGTTATGGGTTCCATGTTTCACAGAGGCTTGTAATGTTACTAGCTAGCCGATAGCTCACACGGTGTGTTGCTTGTAATGTTACTAGCTAGCCGATAGCTCACACGGTGTGTTGCTTGAAGCTTCATTACTGATAATATTGTGGACATGTCTACAAGAAGTAACAGTTAACATTCGTAGCTAACATAAGTTTGTTTTTATTTAGCTAGGGAAGTTAACTGCATTCGTGCTAGCTTTACATTAGATAACGGTAGCCAAGTTCACCTTTGCAGTTGCTGTGTGGTCAGAGTTGTGTGGAACTGCTGATCACTGACCTGGCAAAATATATTTTAAGAAAAATATCCACCTTGCTCTCTCGCGTTGATTTGCCCACACTTGTGATTAAAACAAAAAGTTAAACCATACTGTAAAATTCAAAATCAAACTAATGTCTCAAATCCAAGCACTGTGTTAGACAAAGATTGGCAGTGTTTCAAATACATATATTTTAAATAGGTATTTTGCACGTATGCATTTGATATGTAATACAAGTTGCTTGCTGCTTTTTTGTTAGGTTTATACCTCTGTGCCACCTTCTAAAGCAATGTATGCCTCAACCATTTTCATTGTAGCTTATTGACATATTCATTTGCGAGGCATTTTCTGTGTCATCTTTAATCCGTGTCCATACAGATCAGGGATTTAAACTCGAATCCTGGAGGGTTGCAGTGGTATACTGGTGTTTTGGTATGTCTTAGCAATTATTGCTGTATTAAAATCACTGATTAGGTGAAAGAGTTCACATCTTTTGTTTACGATGCCTAAACTGCTGATGGAAAAGAAGCCACAAAACACTTAGCCCTCCAAGCCGCCGCAGCCCTCCAAGCGTGGAGTTTGACGTCCCCGATGTAGCGCTGGCGTGGTGTAGCATACGGCCTGGGGAACCAGATAGGAAAACAGAAGATAGTATGGTCAAATCCTGGTGTGTGAGCTATACTTAATCTTCTGAGAAAGTTGCTCAACCTGTATTATGTGTAGTAAACATGCAGCCTGTGTGAAATACATAAATACATAAACATTTTGGGTTTAGGTGAAGGAGCAAAAAGGTGATTCTGTCTGCAGAGCAAGGGTGCATAGGTCAGAATTAGTTAAGTAAGGTAAGGTCTGCACTAATATCAGATAGTCTATTTACAGGGAGAGCTGTCAATGAATGCATGGAACAGCTTACCAGGTCCTGTAGCAGAGACAGACTGGTCACGTTTGGGTGTGACACAGTACTGGAAGCTCTGTAGTCTGCATCTAAAATGACTAATTTGACTTTTCTCATCATTATGCAGTTTAATGTTCACAATTGAAACACTCTGTGACATAAGACTAGCTTTAGACTCTAGAGCAGGGGTGTCAAACTCCGGTCCTGGAGGGCCGCAGTGTCTGCTGGTTTTTGGTGTGTTTCAGCACAAGTGATTAATTTAAGTCACTGATTGGCTAAGAAGTCCAAACACCTTGTTCTCAAAGCTTTAACTGGCTGCTAATTAAAAAGAAACCACAAATACCTGTAGACACTGCGGCCCTCCAGGACTGGAGTTTGACACCCCTGCTCTAGAGGAAGCAAAGAAGGTTCCTCTTCTGAGCTCGTTTCAGACAGCCACTTCCTTTTTCTCTAAGGGTGGATGGACACGTGTGAACTTCTCTGCAGGGCCGCTTAATGTTAAAGCTCGTCACCGCCATTACATAGCAGGCACCTGCTGTGCTTGGACCATGAGTATATATATATTTTTTATTTTTTTGTTGTTGTTGCTGACAGTCTGATGTCAGCAGCTGCAGCAAGTCATGCAAATGGGGAGCGAATGAGTGTGAGGAACAGAAAATGTACGGCATCCTCTCACACCTTATCTCATACATCTTCACTCTGTTATGCAGCCTAGCCATGACACACAGGCATTCATCAGTTCCTGTTATTAGGTGTTAGGCGATGGTGCATCACAGCCTGCTATCTGCATTCATGCATGTCTGTCATTAATATACAGTACATGCATATGTATCTGATTCAAAGGACTCAAATTGCCCTTATTTGCTTGGCAGGAGTCATCCATCCAGGTTTATTTGCTTGGCAGGAGCCATCCATCCAGGTTTATGAAACATGCGTGTATTGCATGCAGATCCCTGAACGTGTTTCAATGAAAAATGTGACCAACTAAATGTGAATCTAATGTGAATAATTTTTTTCTGATTGGTGAAAAGAGATTTAAAATACCACTTAATACTACCAATGTGCATGAATTTCAATGGTGTCAAAAGATTATTTAACCCAGGTCTGACATACACATTATGAACTTTTAATCTTTGTGCAATTTAAAAGCTAAGCGATTTATAACCACACAGAGTAAAATGTTCAGTGTTAATTCAACTTTAACAATGTTAATATTAGTCCATATAGAATAAGAATAAAAATTCACTATATGATTTAACACTAAATCGTTGGGGCTTTGGCTCTGGAGCTTCTGCAGCAGCACAGCGGAGGCTCATCTGAGGGGCCGAAGGAGTTGTGGAGTCAGTGTGGAGCTGGAGCCGGAGATCCTGAAATTAGGTGCCATTATTAAGCACTATGTCGACCCTCAGACACAATTTGCAGAAGTTATTACCCTTATTACCTTTCAATTAGACATTAACGAAAACAAAAACTGAGAATGGCAAGCACGGAAAAACATCGTAATTGATCTGCATAGGGCCACTGTGGAACATTTCTTAGCCAAATCACACACTCCTTCAAATGTACACAGGGTCAGTCCTTTCTGTACACTCACCACACGCTGATCACAAGGGGGCCCGCATGTTTTAGCCCAGCACTACAACACCTGATTAAACTAATTAACAAATCAAGACCGTGATAAGTAGAATCAGGTGTCATCGCGCTGGGCTAAGTATTAATAGCTCCAGACAATTCCAAGTATTTTATTGCATAGATTTAATTGATGGAAGATTGCTTGGCGGATGTTGACCTAGAACAGGGATGGGCAACTCCAGGCCTCTCGGACCGGTGTGTATGCAGGTTTTTGCTGCCACCCGTTATCCTGGCTCAATCAGCTGATTGGTCATACACACCAACACCGATTCACTCGTAAATTAGACCGCAAAAAAATGCTACAATACATGCATACATGCCACAAGAACATTCATTTGCTGCTGTTCATAACATGGAATGTAGCTAAAACATCAGTTCATGTAAATGATTGGGCAAATTAAATAATTGGTAAATGGTGGCAGCAAAAACCTACGTACACACCGGCCCACGAGGCCTGGATTTACCCATCCCTGACCAAGAAGTTCAAACATAACAAAGAGATCCACATGGCATCTAAACGGGACCCTTGAATACAAATGACAAAGCTATTCTGTATATTCAATAATGATAAACAAGCACCATGTTTGTTGATCAAACATTATTTACATGTGCTATTTTGGTAAACTAAAGGCTAGCATAAAGCAGGCTACTGCTAAACAGTGCTGGAGTTTGCAATTAGCTATCGGTAGTTAGCTTGCACATAAGTTAGTGGGTAAAACTGGCTCCAGGGGCACACCAGATAAAGAAGAAATAGCTCCAAGATGAAGTTAAGTTATGTAAATAATGTTCAGTGAATATGTCTATTTATTTTGTCGGAATAGTAAGTGCTTGTAGGCCGTTAAATTTGGTTGCTAGCTTTTAACAAAAACAAGCTCCTTCATATAGTGTGCAAATGGTTTATTCAGCCATACCCCCAAACACCTTACAATCAACTACACCATTTAAAATTACAAGAGAGAAAACAATCAGGTGATTGAGATCACTTTTAATGAATGTGTTATCTGAGATATTTGGTGTATCATATGTTTCCTCTATCGACGACACCTTTACTCATCAACAATCCCTATAAAGAAAGGGGAAAAAAGAGAAATCCACGCCCAAACACAATAAATATGGCATCACATATTCTTAATGCATCAAGGCCAAACCATGCAAATATTAAATGTCAAATTTACACCTGAAAAAAAAGAAGGCCAATCGTCACAAATGACAGTTAGATAGCATCATGTTAAAAGTAATTCCTCATTCAAGCCCTTAAGGGCCATCATTTGCAAAGTGAAAATCCAGTAGGCTCCACGTCTCAATAAAATATTACCTCCTCCCTGTGGTCGCATGACCCTTTCAATTCCCTTCAATTCCATGAATCTGCGAATATCATGTCTGCAGTCTGACTCAATACTGTGCCATGGTTTTTATTTGAAGGTAGAAAAGTAGGCCTACAAATTGAAATCGGCCTAAGCCAACATTTTGATTGGTCGATGGATAGGTTCAAATTCTGACGAGTGGGGTTTGGGGTGCCTCAAAAAATGTTTGAAAGAGTAGATCTTTTTCCTTTTTTTTCCACTTAAGTTCTTCTCAAGGTTCACCGTTCAAGTTCACCACTTTCAAGATTTCCTGAGTTTGGGGTGACTTTCGGTCAGACACCTTGCACATTTTACAAGGCTGGATCCTTGAATGAACTTCCGATCAGCGTGCGCACAACTTTGAGATAGTAGCAACTCATCCTGGAGTAGAAAACAAACAACCTTCCGGTTATGCGCTCTAATCCTTAGATTGTGTATGGAACTAGATTGTGTGATGTAACATTCTGAAGTACTCATCTCTCACATCAGTGATAAGGGCTTTTAAATGCTTTTTGATATTTAAACTTACAACTATATGCTTTAGTTCACCACTGACACCTGTTTTGCATAGGCCGAGGCCTACTACCCTCAGCTTTTGTCGACGGGATATAAGCCTTTAAAGTTTGCGTGTATTCTTGAGGGGGATCTTCAAGACTTTTTACCTTTGATGGCATACTTTATTAAGGAAGACAAAAGCCCTCCAAAAACATTTTCTGACACATCAGGGCTCCTAGCCTGCTTTGAGAAACAGGGCTCCTGATTATAAAAAAAAAAAAAAGCAGCTTTTATGTAGCACAAAATAAAGCTGCACTGTGTATTAGACCTGGGTCATGTCAGCTACAGTAGCCGAAAGAAACGGATGGTGACAGCAGTAATGTTCACTTTCGCTTTCAGCCATTAGAGTTGTATCGCTGTCACAGCAAAGGTGAGTCCATGGTATTAGCCTTTAAGAAAAAAAATTACATTGTGCCAGAGCTTTTTTTTGAATATTTATATACCCATTTTCCATATTCCTGGCAATTACTTAAATGCACAATTCTGACTGATCACACCCATTACGGGAGCGATGTACGAACGCCTCGGCGCCAATAACAAAAGAGCCGCTGTGAGTTATGCTGGCTGCAGCCTCGGCGCATCGCTAATGGCAGATGAGCTCAGATGGAGCCATCCGAAATACATTGTTCCGGAGGCCGGCCTCGCGATGCTGACCGATATAAATCATACAAATTACTACTGTGCGTTTTAAAGATTAAAGGCACTTCTGCGCCGGGGGAACGCAATGTTTCAAAATGGTGTTAATCCAATTTGCTGGCAATGATTTTTCATAAGCAGTGAGGGGGGTTTAAGGTTTCTAGCTAATAAATGTGAAAATATTCCCCAAAACCGACCGCAAATTGGCAGTTTGTTTCGGAGGATAAGACTACACTGCTTGTTATTCCAGCGGTGTGCGCACTTGGCCCCTCAGTCATTAAGTCATCTATTAATGCGATTTCCTCTCTGCTGCCTGCCATTTGTCTTGGCCTCGGCAGTGCGGTCGTCAAGGGTTATTTGTAACTCGATCAGATGTGTGTGGCTGAATGGCTGCACTCAATCAAGTGGAGATGAACTGTGCTTGACTTTTGTAAGTCGGAAGTCAAAAATAATCTCACAGGAAGATTATCTTTAAGGCATGCTTTTTGAAGCTTGCCCCAGGTGAAACCTGTGGTCACAGAAATGTTATCAGTCATGACTCATAGGAAATCAACAGAAGCCTATAATGGTATAGGATACATATAAAGGTATAGGACTTATACCTGTAACAGCAGAAGGTTTTCAGACTGCTGGACTGGGTTTCTTTCAGAGGGAGAACAGCCTACATTAAATTGCAATCGTATCTTGTTTGACCTTGATTTTTACTCATTTAGATGTATCACAACAGATTTGTCTCCCCACCGTATCCTAGCCTGTAAATCCCTGCAGCTCAGGGCTTTCTTTAACATTGCCCACAATACCTGTAAACTATTTTTGTACCCATTTTTCAGTTATCCTACTAAGCTATGAATTTGTAAGCGGAATATATTTATTGTCGCTTTATTTTCTTAGACTATTCTCATTTAATTTTGTTCTTTCACTTTTTTTTATATCAAAAACACTTGACTTTCCAATACTGTATTCTATAACAACAGTACTATGAAATGCCCCCAATTTTGACAGTCTTTTGAGTTGTTTCAATGTATCAATGGGAAGTGTGCCTTTTTTCAGTTGCATCAATGATAAAAAAACTTGATACTGATAAGACATAATTGTCCATACTACTTAGGTTTCAAACCAGTTTGGATGGCCAGTCAGTCTATTAATCTGACATTCATACCCCTGAGGCTCTGGGCTGTACTTAGGTCTCAGTCGATATGTTTTCATTTATGAGGGGTCGTCACACTGCAGAAAACAGCCTGTCTTAACAAGTGTTGTAGTCTTGTAATGAGACTTAAAATGTCATTTTTTCTCTCAAGGTAAAATATCAGCTTGTTTTAAGTCACTTTTTGTTTGATGTGAAATTGTCTTACCTCATTGACAAATTTTGAAATAAGTAAAACTGTCTCACCTCACTGACAATCTTTTTGTCTTATTTAGCAAAAAAGTAAGATTTGCACATTTGTAATTTAATATATATGTAAGGTACGTGCAGTGGTATTAAGCAGAATAAACCACTGTAATCCATGCAGTTCTCATGATAAACATTTTAGCCTCCTGCCGCATTGCACTCCATGAGTTTTCTGAGAAAATTACAGGTGTGTACAGACCTTGAAAGTACTTCCAAAAATAAGCAAGGCACTTCCGTATTAGCTAGCTATCAATTTGTTTCAATGATACTAATTTGAACAAACTTCAAGGAAGATTATGAAAAGAAGCACAGACACAAAAGGGCCACAGGCAGTCAATTTTGACAACAATGATATTGTGTGTGGTTTGAATATTAACTAGAAATGTTTAAGGACATTATGGATCAATATCAGTATTCTAAACACTCTATCCATAATATTAGCTATAGTATATTTAAGAACACATGGATCAATATCCTGGATAAATAATGTACTTATATACAGTCAAGCCGGAAAGTCTGCACACCCCTTTCAGCTTCTCCATGTTTTATTACGTTACAGAAATATTCTACACTAGATTGAGTAAATTTTTTGTCTCAAAATTCTACACAAAATAGCCCATAATGACAAAGTGAAAACAGGTTTTTGTGGTAATTTATTAAATGTATTAAAAATCAAAATGTAAAATATCATATGTACACAAGATATGACACCCAAAAGTGAACTGAGGTGCATTTTGTTTCCACTGATACTGCTTGAGATGTTTCTACAACTTAATTGGAGTCCACCTGTGATAAATTCAATTGATTGGACATGATTGGGGATTGCCAACACCTGCCTATATAAAGTCCCACAGTTGACAGTGCATGTCAGAGCAAACTCCAAGCCATGGGGTCAAAGGAATTATCTACAGACCTCAGAAACAGGATTGTGTCAAGGCATAGATCTGGAGAAGGTTACGGAAAAATCTCTGCAGGTTTACAGGTCCCAAAGAGCACAGTGGCCACCATCATTCGTAAATGGAAGAAGTTTGGAACCACCAAGAATCTTCCTAGACCTGGCCGCCTGGCCAAACTGAGCAATCGGGAAAGACGGGCCTTAGCCAGGTAGGTGAGCAGGAACCTGAGGGTCACTCTGACAGAGCTCCAGCGTATCCTTGTGGAGATTGGAGAACCTTTCAGAAGATCAACCATCCAGGCAGCACTCCACCAATCTATGGTGGAGTGGCCAGACGGAAGGCACATCACAGCCTGCTAGGAGTTTGCCAAAAGGACTCTCAAACCATGAGAATCAAGATTTTCTTACAAAACCAAAATTGAACTTTTTGGAATACCAAGCGTCACGTCTGGAGGAAACCAGGCACCGCTCATCACCTGGCTAATACCATCCCTACTGTGAAGCATGGCGGTGGCAGCATCATGATGTGGGGATGTTTTTCAGCAGCGGGAACAGGGCGACTATTCCTGATAGAGGGAAAGATGAATGCAGCTAAGTACACCGAGATCCTTGAAGAAAACCTGCTCCAGAGCGCTCTGGACCTCAGACTGGGGCAAAGGTTTACCTTCCAACATGACAACGACCCGAAGCACACAGCCAAGAGAACAAAGGAGTGGCTTTGGAGAAAGTCTGTGCATGTCCTTGAGTGGCCCAGCCAGAGCCTCGACCTGAATCCAATTGAACATCTGTGGAAAGAGTTGAAAATTGCTGTGTACCGATGCTCCCCATCCAACCTGACGGAGCTTGCAAGGTTATGCAAAGAGGAATGGGCAAAAATGTCCAGAAACAAGTGTGCCAAGCTCGTAGTTTCTTTCCCAAGACGCCTTGAAGCTGTAATCGCTGCCAAAGGTGCAAAATATTAGGCTAAGGGTGTGTACAGATATGTAACCCCTAAATAACCTATTTTTGTCAGTAAAATAAAATTGCATATTTTCTAAAAACCTGTTTTCACTTTGTCATTATTGGCTATTGTGTGTAGATGTTTGAGGCAAAAAATGAACTCAATCTATTGTAGAATATGTCTGTAACGTAATAAAACGTGGAGAAGGTGAAAGGGGTGTGCAGACTTTCCGGCTTGACTGTATATATAATGACAGCCTCAAACAGCACATAATATCCAATAGCAGACAACAAGCCCACTATCCATCGACATTATAATACCCATGCTCTGTGTTTTAAGTTGTGAATACTGGGCTCAGCATCAGCTTTCCAGAGTAGGAATTCTTCATATTTTTGTTGTACACAATGGTGTGGCCGATTTTATTGCTATGAAGAATAAACAAAGGCATGCAGCCAAATTCACTTGCATATCTTTTACATGGAATGTTGGGAAACGTCAGAGATCAGGTAACTGGTGGATATGTCATCAGAACTGCATGGCTTATCGTGTTATGGCTTGTCGTGTTATATTCCTTATATCTACAGTTCTGTTCAAATAAATAGCAGTGCATTCAAAAAGTTAATAAAGTGCAAATATTTTTTAATAGCTTTTAGTTCCATATTTCAAATGTAGTGGAAACATTACACATTCAATTCCAAATCAAAGCATTAACAAATTTTTTATCAAGTCTGCGTTATTCTTTTACAGGAAGCAAAAAAAAGGAATATTAATCTGTCAAAAAAAATGTAGACATTTCACTTCTCAAACACTTCTGTATAAACTGAAGACATTTTTCAAGATTTAACTTCACTTTAAATTACTGAACTAATATTTAGTTGCATAACCATTGTTTTTGATAACTGCTGCACATCTGCGTTGCATCGAGTCAACCAACTTCTGGCACCTAGAAACAGGTATTTCAGCCCAGGATGAACGAACTACATTCCACAGTTCCAGTGAATTTTTGGGTTTAGCTTCAGAAACTGCATTTTTAATGTCACCTCACAAGTTTTCAATGGGGTTGAGGTCGGGGGATTGAGCTGGCCACTCCATTACCTCTATCTTTTTTGTCTGGAACCTCGTTGTCTTGTTGAAACACCCATTTCAGGGGCATTTCCTCTTCGACATACGGCAACATAATCTCTTCAAGTATTTTGATGTATTCAAACTGATCTATGATCCCTGGTATACGATAAATAGGCCCAACACCGTAGTGTTCTCATACCATGGTTTTTGTGCCACCATGCTTCACTGTCTTCACAGTGTACTGTGGCTTGAATTCAGTACCCGGGGATCGTCTGACGTACTGTCGACGACCACTAGATCCGAAAAGAACAATCAGTCCACAGAATGTTACGTCATTTCTCTTTGGGCCAATCGATGTGTTCCTTGGCTAATTTTAACCGATCCTGCACATGCCGTTTATTCAACAATGGTGCTTTACGGGGGCTTTTTGCTGATAGCTTAGCTTCGATCAAACGTCTTCTGACTGTAACAGCACTTACAGGTCATTTTAGATCATCTTTGATCTTTCTGGAGGTGATGATTGGCTGAATCTTTGCCATTCTGACTATTCTTCGATCCGTTTTAACAGTAGTTGCTTGTTTTCTTCCGCGTTTTTCGGGTTTTTGTTGCCATTGTAAAGCATTTGGGATCTTTTTAGCCAAGCATCCTATAATTAGCTGCACTTCTTTATATGTTTTCCCCTCTCAAATCAACTTTTTAATCAAATTACGTTGTTCCTCCGAACAATGTTTGGAACAGTCTTATTTTACTTAGCAATTCAGAAGGAAATATATTTTATAACAATGTGTGAAACATTTGCTTCCCTTCTTCCTTAATAAAGGACAATTAATGACACCTGTTTTTTCACAGAATTAATTAATTATCTAATTAAACTCCACACTGCTATTATTTTGAACACGCCCCTTTCAATGAATGAGTCAATTACTCAGAACAAGCAGCGTGCATTTCATGATTCATGTGCATTTCAGTTGTTTTTCTATTACACTACTACATCTACAAGTTAATTATTTGCCATGCAGAAATATCACTACTACTAATAACAGTGGTTCATCAGGTTACTGATGTTGTACTGCAATTTTTTTTGAAAATATATATATTTTTATATATATATATATATATATATGGGTCATTCCATATAAAATCAATCAGTGCTTCTCACCTGACTGCCTCAGAATCATCAGATTTTTTGGTAGATTAACTATAATCTATTTATTGAAGCTATGCAAAAATTCTGCTATCACTGAATGGAGTCTCTTCTCTCCCAATGGGCTTACAGACAGGTGCAGGTAAACTTTATTGTCTGCCATTGTAATTCATTAACAACTGGTTCTAGATGGCGACTGGTCAGGTTAACATTTGAATGACACATAATTCCAGTCTTCTGATGTACTGGACCGGAAAGTGATTGACAGTAACCCCGCCCACGCGAAATCTAAGGCCCTGCCCACTCAAAGTCTCCGGTCTGTAGACACACATACTTACTTTCACACATACTTGCTGGCACAATATGTTTTCACCAACCAACTATCCTACATGGTGATATGAACCTTCAAAGAATACAAAAAAATATTTTTCGAGATTTCTATGATAATGTCTCAGAAAATAGATTATACACTGCCTGGCCAAAAAAAAAGTTGCACACTCTAATATTTAGTTGGACCGCCTTTAGCTTTGATTGCATTCGAGTGCATTCGTCGTGGCATTATTTCGACAATCTTATGCAACGTTACAACTTTTATTTACGTTCAGAGTTGCATTCATTTTTGGCCGAGATCTTGTATTGACGACGGGAGAGTCAAACCACTCCGTAAAGTCTTCTTCCTGGAATATGCCCATTGATGGGATAACCTGGTAATTCAGTACTTCATTTTATTGCTGCATAATGTTGCTGAGCCTAGACCTGACCAATTGAAGCAACCCCAGATCATAACACTGCCTCCAGAGGATTGTACAGTGGGCACTATGCATGACGGGTGCAACGGCGACTTTTTTTTTGGCCAGGCAGTGTACAGTATGTACATACTACCAATGCCTACTTGTATTAGTCTAGGCCACAGACATTACACTGGTGCAGTTTGAACATTCATACTATGATCTATCCCGTGATATTGGTGGACAAAGTTGGTTGTATAAAAAATGTAACTGAACGAAATTGAGGTTTTGGCTTGAGATTGTGAGAAGTGTCATGAAAATGTCATGTGGCTAGCACCTTTAATTATAAAGCTATGAGGGCTCAAAAATGACTGAAAATGTAATGCAAACTAAAAAGCCAGAGCTTTTTAGCTTTGAGCTAACCCTAGGTACTTCAAGGGGCCATAACTCACAAAATATTCATAGTATAAAGTTTACATTTTGCATAGCTTCATTAAATAGATTATAGTTCATGTACAAAATAAAACAGCTGATTTTGAGGAGGTCAGGTGGGAACTTTTCCCAGAATTGATTGATTTTATATGGAATGACCCATATACTGTATATATTGCTCTGGATTGATGACTTAATGTACTTGTAAGGTACTGAGATATAAATACTCTTGTTCTGGCTAAAAAAGAATTAGAATATCTGTTGCAGCTTTGTAAGGCATGTAAGTGTTTTGACTCACCTGGGCCTGTTGACTGTGTAACAGGCCTCACCAGCTCATGAGTATGAGTAATGGGCCTCACACCAGTTTCAGGAAGCACGCCCTCCTGAAGCCAGACTTATGAGAAACCACAAATGATGTGTAAGTGGAACTGTGTTTTACTTAAAATGGCACATATCACATAGTGTGAGAAAACGTACAACGGTAGAATGCTATACAATAACTAGCCACAAACTAGGTTTGACAAACGTAGTTGTCGCGTACTCATATTGTGCTGCAGTTTACAAGCTGCACGGGATCACATCATCCCTTCGGGCAGACAGTTTGCTTATTTCGACTACCATAAGACAGCATATTTTTTTCTTTACAATTAACAAATTTGATAATACAAACCGTTTAGTTTTTATTTTAATGATCACACATATTTGGGACAAGTTGTGAACGTCCTGCAAGTGTCTTTTCTATATAATGGAGGGTCTGAAATGTAGCTCGCTAGTCGCTACCTACTGTAACAAGCGTGTACTTCAGGACATCTTTTCTAAACAGCACTTCTGTGGGAGGGCGGTCAAATTTGAATGCTTCAGGTTCCACAATAGTCCCAGAGTCCACATTCTGAGCACAAATTGAGCATATTTCTATATTATGATGGCATATGCAAATTTCTCTAAGGTTGAAATTCAATCACACATTGCAGTGTGGCCTGTCCTTCATTTTGAATGGCAAAATTAAGCAGAGGGAGAAGAGTTTTTTCATTACTTACACAGCATAATTTATCATTTCAGTGACCCGTTAAACAAAAAAAAAGTGGCACATTTAATTTTGTCAAGCAGAAAGCAAATTGTATTTAGTTTGAACCTGGTCTTTTGTACGTCTGGTAAAGATGTCTGAGACACTGTGATTGATTGTAGACAGACTGCTATCGGTGCGCTCGTGTGTTCTAAGTTAATTCACCAACAGACCTCAAATCAACATGTGACAGAGAAATAATTATCTGCTTGTCAAGGGCTTTATTTGGAATAATATGCATTATAATATGTATGAATTAATCCCAGAAGATATATTATGAACGTAACATGAAAAATGCAGACAACGACACAAACTGTATGCAGTTTTGTTCTCTAGTTCGTATGACAGAGCAATCTGCCTAAAGGCATTTGACTCTACAGCATTCATTTCTTTTGAATCAGTTGCTACATGAAAAAGGACAGATTTGCAGTTTAGGGCACTTGTTGGCATGTTCATTTTCATGAATAAATCACACTTAGATTTTCTTGTACATATTCCTAAACTGCGTATGGTATGTACAGAAACCCCGCAAAATAATTCTTTTACCTCAATGAGTTCATTGGCCATTCCTCATTGCAGACAGCATCCGACACCCCGTAAGTTTTCGATTTGGTCTCTTCAAAACGTGAAATGTATCCCTCCAGATTTACATGGTTTACATAGAAAAATGGCATGCAAAATCAGCCACCACTTAGGCCTACAAAAATCATTGTAAACCTGGCCAATATGAACACGCTCTTACAAAGTGCATTTGTTAAAATAATTATGGTTAAATATGGTGCTGTTTCAAATAAATATGCAATGACGCTTTAGAAATCATGGAGAGTTGGCCTTTAAAAGACACCAATGTCTCACCTGAACCATGAACACCCTGGTATAAGGTAACAGCACCCTCAAGTTGAGACATTGTTTTTGGTTTGAGGGGAAGAGAGGACATATTCTTTGGTGGGCAATGCTAATTTTTTGTGCAAAAACAATAGCACCAATGGCCAAAGAGTCCTATCCTCTCTTGAAATGGTGGAGTGTTGGAGTAGATGGCATAAGCTTAATATTATTTAATGAATATTAGCATAGTATGTTTGAAAGCAAGCAACCATTTATGAATAGTAAGTGAATAGTAAGCTGCTGGTAAATGCAGAGGAAGTTTTTCTATTAAAAAAACTCTCCTAGTTTTGAATGTGATGTTACATCCATTCCTAATTTTGGTGCTGGTATGTTTGCATTGCATCTGGTCTTTGATTTTAATGAGAGCAAAAAGTAGGTCTTAAAAATGTAAGCAAGTGTTACATTCCTTTGTGTGTATTTGTACATCATATTTGGTTAATCTAAGCTCATGCCAAACTCATATTATGAATTACTAAATGTAAAAAAACGGAATGTCTAAATTTGTTATTTGGAGTAAGGAGTCACATTGCGGTTGAACTGAACTGAATGAAGGCCTTTGGTGTTTTCTGTACGGCTGACTGGCCTTGCCCTTCTGTAACACTTCTGTAACACCTAGATTGCATTTCAGTGTTATGAGATTACATTCAGGCTGCAGAGCACAGATATCTGCTCCAGAGATTCTGCTAATTATGTGGCAGGGCGCTCAGGGCTTCGACATTAAACCTCCTCTCACATGTACAGCATGCATGTGTTTCACTTGCTTCAATGAGCAGGCTGGCTGAACACAATTTCAATAAAGTTTTAATGCTCCAAGGGAGACTTTTCTTTCACAAATGAAAAAGAAAAAAAACAAAAAACAACAAAATAAAATAAGTCATATTAGACCACAAAGCATAGATAAATAAGCTTAGAGTTTAGAATGATGTAAGTGAGCCCTGCGTCTAAAAGAATAGGCTATATTTAAAACACCACAGTCCCTTTAAATGGATAAATCAATGGGAAAACACCTCTCCGGTCACTGCGAGCATTCTCTTTTCTTGACATCAGCTATCAACCTGACTCCAAATCAAAAAATACCTTCCGCTTCCACATCGAGGTAACCTTCTAATGAGTTCTGGCTCCTCCCCTTTCTCCACCCCCAAGTGAAACAGCAGTCTCCACACTAACAGTCACAACAACTTGCTTTTAACTTCATAAAGCCTCCACTTCCCCCCACACTTCCCCTCCATTTACATTTCTATTTGATGCGAAAAGGAAACCTGTTTTCAATATAAATATAAATTTGCTGTCTGTTTTTCCCTGGAAGAAGAAAGTAGGCACTTGGGAGCTCCTTATATGGGGGGTGTTGTTATTTGGCCGGGTAAATTATGGTCACAGGGTCGGTCTGAACTTCAGCATCAGACTGCCACTTTGGGGCCTGTGAGTGAAAGAGAACACATTCTTGGGGTTACCACACAGCTAACATAAAATGCTTCCATAATGTTTGGGGAAAATCTGGTTAGATTCCTGTTTGGATGTGAGTTAATGTTATGATGAGAATGATCCCCAAGCAGTCTTGTGATTTAAGTTGTTCGAAACGACTTCTGTCAAAGACACAGAAAAACTGTTCCAGGCATGGGAAACATAAATTTACTGGGAACGTCCCCTGATGATTATCATTTAGTAATGAAAAACATCATGGAGAGTATGTCTAAAATATATTTTGAGAATCATAAAATAAAAGTATTTAAATGGCTGTTTTCTAACATTACAAACATTCTTCATTAAATGAACATGACTGTCCATATATCAAATTATTTCTTAACTTGGATAACAAAATTTAGTAAAATTCCAAGTTTTCCCCTGCAATGCTCCTTGTGTCTGAAAGACAATATTCCAGGCACATCCAGGAAACTGTGAATGTTTACCCTCACCTTCTATATGTTCCAGGATTGTTCCAAGAACCAAAAATTAATAGCTGGGTACACAGGCCAACAATGCTTACCGTATCAAATGCTTACCTCACAGATATTGATATTTCGGTCGGCTGAATGCTTGTACAGATAGTGTATGGTTTATGTAAATGTAAAATATTACATATGGGTTATATTTTGATTTGAAGTGATACATTTTATCTCATAGTTACTCAAAGTAAATAGGCTGTGATATATTCCTTTCTAGAAAGTAAGGTACTGTGTAAAATAAGCACACAGGAAATGTCCTTGTGTTTTTCAAATCAATTTGTTCTTGTCCAAAGTAGCTTTTTCACTAGTCAATTCTACAGTATTCTTTTGCTTTCTAGCAGGCGGCTGTCTCCATCTAGTGGATAAGAAAAAAACTAGAAGCAGGACAGGCACTTCAGTTCGAAATGTAATTAAAATTACATATTTGTGTATTTTAATAGCTCCTCTGATGAGCCTGTGCACCTTTTTGTAAATCCATCAATTGATAAAAATATGACATTAACAAACAAGCCAGCGGCCATTTTCTGAGGAAATGTACTCAACAGCATTTTTGAGGTGGGGCACATAATGTCTCTGTAGTCTTTATGATTTTGTTTACCTTTATTTAAACCAGGTAGGTGAACTGAGAACTGAATTATCTTTTTGGAGTGAGAACCTGGGGAATCATTGGGGGCAGGGAACGCAAAGGAGTGTTCAACCTATCACAGGTGGGGGAGGGGGCGATTAGGTGTCCAGATGTAGAGCCGGTTTTGTGGGAATTTGAGCAGGACACCCGTTAACACCCCCGGTTGCATCGGAATCCTTTATTAGCGTTCCTTGTTTTTTTTACCTCGATTCCCTCTGAACACATAACAAAGACATAAGGAAGGAGGAAGAGAGGAGACGAGACCGAAGGAATTCTAGAACACTGAATTTAAATTTAAAAAAAATAATAAAACATTCCAAGAAACCTACTGTTTAAAGGGATAATGAGCACAGTTAGTCAGGACCGGAGTTTAACTCTCTCTTGGGTGGACGATGACGAGTAGCGTAACAAGGGCCTACCAGGTTTTTGAAGAACATGTGGATGGAGTTCCTTTTCTCCAGCCTCCGGGTGAGGCTAGAGGTGTCGTCCTCTCGCGACTGCGAGGTGCCGGAGACAGGCTTCCCGTCCGCGGGCACGGCTTCCTGTTTCGCAATCCTCTTCTTCTCTGCCTCGGCGGCAGGCTTGGGTTCTGCCTTTGCCGCGGCGGCCTGGGCCGTATCCGGTGCGACTGCGGGCACGGTTACCGATGTGCCTTCCTTCGCTTTCGTGTCGGGGGTCTCGTGGAAATAGATTCGGGAGAGATGTCTTACACAAAGCCCACCTCACATTCTGATTTCTACAAACAATCCGGTCCAAACCAGGGTCAAACAATTATTTAAAATCGATTAGACGTGATCAATTTCCTGCATATTTTTGGTCATTTTAAAAGAAACATCTGTTTTCACAGAACATCTATTTTCATATCTTCAATATTGATTAAAATTCTTGGTGAATAAAAAGTTTTGCTGAACACTCTCATAGTTCTGCAGGAGTTTTTGAATTTTACCAGATAAATACATGACCAAGGTCTGATCTGGTCTGGTTAAATAATTGTCACATAAGAACAGTACTGAGAGCTGATCAGCCCTGTATTGTCAAAGGCATGGAATTACAATGTCATAGATGAGGTTAATGAAGAACAAAATCTAATTATTCCAAGAATTACTGAGAAAGAGTGTATGTTGTGTTGTAGGTTAAATGAAGTCAGTAAAGTGCAGATAAAATCACTCCCTACACTTACTTAAAATTATCCCATGGTCTACTGTATGTCTGATGTAAGAGTGCTGAAGTCTAAAGATTAAAGTTCCCAAAGCAAATATTAAAACTCAAACAAATACTTTATTAAAAAGTCCTTTGTGCAATATTGCAGAGGTTGCTCTGTTGTTTTTATAAGTCTTCTGCTTCAAAAATCAGTGTCTGTGAGCTCCTTTGATTTGGATTTGTTGTTATTTTAAATAACTAGGTACGGTAGCCCACTATATTGTTCAAGTTGAGGAAATGAATGACCGGAGAGCAAAATCAAGGTGGTTTATAAAGTTTTCTAGGGCCAGAAGAAGTTCACAATACATGGTTGCTAGCTCTGCAGTGCACTGTATTCAGATGAGAGTGATATCTGCATATGCTCTGCGCTGCCAGTGGATTCAGCCTTGTGCACGTGAGAAGACAGCAGCAGCAGAATGGCCAGCAGAATGGCAATAGCAGAGGAATTTGTGTGGGTGGATTGAAGCCTCCATTCAGTATAAGGACTATTCACTTAGCTCTGAGGAAACATTTTACCAGATAATACTTGTTTCATGCTTTACACAACATTAGGTTTGGTAGTAGGCTAACTGAAATATTTTCCAAAATGTTTTTGAAGAAAGAAAAAAGTAGTTAGACTGAATAGACTTGAATTTTGATGCTATTTTATTGTATTGTTTAAGAAGAAACATCTACTTGCAATTACAGCACAAATATTTAAGTAAGTAGAATCATTAGCTAGCTACCATTAGTGTTAAATTACTATTGAATTATTTCACCTGAGATGTTCACCTGTTGAAAGTAAGCTAATGAATGACCACTTGCTAGCTAGGCTGGAGTCACGACTTATTTGCTGGTTGTGTTTTTATAAACTGTTATATTTTAGTTTTTCATCAAGTTTCATATATTAGTTCCCTTGCGGAATGGATAGTTTGCTTCAAAAAAAGAAAAAAGATGCAAGAATGCACACAGACAAGTGTGCTATATTTTGATGTAGATGGTTTGTGTTTAACTTAAATTTATCCTGTTCATACATTGTACTCAATGGGACAAGTAAAAAAAAATGGCATTCAGTATGGATGGACCCTGCATATTCTGACATTCCTGCTTCACCCTTTGAGGAAACCTGCAATGGAGAAGTCGCTCTCCTGACAAGAATGATAAATAATTTTGCTGGAGTAACCTGCAGCCTGTCAGAGCTGTTTATTTCACTAAGCTCAGACAGTTAGTGCAGACTGGCATGTTGGATTTATGAATCCCAGCATCCATTTTGTTGCATCAAAGCATCAGAGGGACCATGAAAGATTAAAGCTTCCATGGAGAGACATTTGTTGTTGGGTATCAAAACCAACCCTGAGCTGGCGTTCTTCTTATTGGACATGTCACGTTACTGCAAAGCATGTGATATAGTTTGTCTGCTTTTTATTTTATTTTTTAAACTTAGCAATACAGATAATGACACCACAACAGACTGGCAACGTGGCACCACCATGATTTCCTGTTGAATGCAGGGCTAATTGCGTTTGCTTCTGTGTGACTTTTATCCTTCAGGACTACGTGCACAAGAGTTAGTATTTAGCAAACAAACTTAAATTGGTGAATGACGATGTTTTGACTGACCCATTGGATAGGCTACTGTTTTTGTCAAAGCAGGACACTCCAAAGAGGCATATCAAATTTGTGATGTTTTGCAGTGCTCAGAATGTACTTAAAATGATTCTGTCTTTAGTCGTCTTTTGGGGAATAAGCAATGGGAACAGCTGTGTGTTAAAGGGGCTATTTGTAAGATTTGTACATGCATGAATCGTTTTCAATTGGCGATGTATGAACAAATTGTGACGTAAATTTTAAATGAGACCTTCCCCAACTTTCTCCATTGCGTATAAGAGCCTATGGGCTGATTTTTATGTAAAGGCTGCGGGTCGGATTTGCCGGAAAAATTAAGTATGACATCAAAGCGCGCTCCCGAGTGCCTTCCCTCTCTCTGGCTGGCCAGCCCCTCACAGCACCACAACATAAAGGCTAGAGAACTGAACTCCAGCCGTGTAACACAACACTAGCTAGTTAGCAACTGAGAAATGGACCAGTCAACCAACAAACAACCGGTCGATTCCACCAAAGGCGAAGATAAAAGTTTTATCGACCGAAGCCCATTTGGCCAAGCGGCAGTGTGACCGAAATCGGGGAAAAACAAAGGTGAACATCGGCCAGGCATTCCAACCATGGAGAGACATTTGTTGTTGGGTATCAAAACCAACCCTGAGCTGGCGTTCTTCTTATTGAACATGTAACCTTACTGCAAAGCATGTGAAATATATTGTGATGTTCCTGAAGACGACCTTAGCGTGGAATGTGTGAGATGTTGCTAACTTGAAGTTACATCTAGCTTGATAACGTTATCACTAGCAAAATACTGTCTGATTCGATAACGTTACTTAGCTAAGTTACACTAATTCAAACCCAACTCCCTGTGCTGATCTGGCTGGTAATGCTAGCTTGCCATTTACAACTTACTTGTACCAGCTAATGTTACAAAGCAACGCCAGATCCAGGCCAGGTAGTAGCTAACGTTATCCAGTCAACACATGTTGCTTGCTCCCGTTGCGCGAGTGTGAGGAAGCAAAAGAGCAAAGAGAATGATTTTTAAACGTTACATAGCCCCTTTAATAGATTATCAGGACCGTGAGACAGTGGAGAGAAGCAGGATGGTTATTTCTGAATTTAACCACCGTGAGTGATGGCACACATTTATAGAAGCGATCAGTGATGTTATGGTGAAAAGATCTGGCATTTCCCATTTACCGTTGTAGCAGCACTGTAGCTACATGCCTGGACCACAGAGGCTTGGAGGCTCTGCAGGACCTCAAATCCACATCGTTCCATTATCATCCCATATACTGTAATTCCTTACATCAAGCTAACAGCAAGCATTCTATTTCCTTCATTCTAGCTAACGTGTAACTCTGCTAACAACTAGCACTGTACTCTATCAGACATGCTAACAGCAAGCACCGCTTTTCGCTCAGTCAGGCTACAACAAGCACTGCACTTCCAAAAGTCTAGCTAAAAACAAGCACTGCATTTCTATCGGACAGGCTAACAGCAAGCACTGTATTTATATCAGGCTAACAATAAGTACGGCATTTTCTTCAGTCAGGCTAACAACAACTGAATTTCTGAAAGTCCAGCGACCAAGAAGCACTGCATTTCCCTCAGCAAGCACTGCATTTCTTTAAGTCCGGCTAAAAGCAAGCACTGTATTTCCTTCAATCCGGCTAACAACAGGCATTGAATTTCCAAAAGTCTAGCTAACAATGAGCACAACATTTCTTTAAGTCAAACACCAATTGTAAGTCGCTCGGAATAAGAGCGTCATCTAAATGCCTAAAATGTAAATGTAAGTCAAACAGCAAACAGCAAACACTGCATTTAATTCAGTCTGGCTAACAACAAGCAGTTAGCAATTTCTTCAGTCCAGCTAACAACTGAAGGCCAATGGCACTATCATCTCTATGCCCACCCCAATGAGAGTTATAGGAAGAGGTATGATGAAGGGTGAGCAAGGAGTCCCCTTACCATAGGCTTAAAGAGGGAGATGAGATTGGACTTTCCTGATTTCTTCTCTTTTGGAGATTGACCTGCTGGAACCCGCACATCTGTGGCCTTAAACAGATCACCCATCTTAAACAGGAAGAAAGGAAAAAGGAAGAAAAAAACAGAGGAAAAGAGAATGAACATTGTGGGCTATTGTCTGTCACCGTGGGTTACTGGTAGCATTTTGAGAGGGAGGGAAGGGGTGAATGCCCGCCACCTGAACTGTAGAAGAGGAAAGAAATGATAACGCTTCATTTGTGATCTATAAGTATCATGCCATTACCACAGACATCATCAAAAATGGAACATGCAGAAAATCAACTTGACTTCACAGTTATCATCATTCTTCTATGAAACAAACCAGAAATACATTTTTTTAAGGGCCATTTGTTGACACAAAGCTTTTCATACGTGTGTGTGTGTGTGTGTGTGTGTGCGTGCGTGTGTATAAACATTAACTACCCTGATAACCATTAGTTTCTTCGGAGAAAGAACATCATTGACCTTTATGATGAAAGCCAGACACCTTTTCTGGGTTATATTTCCTTTTCTATGCCTCAGCCATCAACGTGGTTAAGATTTTCCACAGGAAAAGGATTGAGAACTACTGCTCTAGTGCGATGTGCCACAAGGGGACCCCAAGTTTCATTTTCTGGGAACATTTCTGAGTTGCTATTGTAGAGCACCATCCCCAAAAGAGAAGCCTGGTGAAGAAAGAAAAGAGACCGCACTGGAAGCTCTACCTCGGTTACCTCCTTCTCAACTGGCTCTGGCACCTCTTCCTCCTGTTTCTCCTCTTCCTTCAGGAGCAAAGCAGAGTGACTTAAACTGTGGTAATCTGACTCTCCACACAATAGCTGTGGACAACATTCAAATATTGTGTGTATATACGTGTATTACAAACATGGGATGCCCACTTCTTTTTTGTATGGTTTATACCTCTGTGCAAAGCACACTACAACCTATTCCATTTTGATTATAGTTTATAGATTAAGGGAACAATTAAGGGAACACTTAATCATCACAGTATAACACCAAGTCAATTCATCCAAACCGGTCACGCTGGATGATGTTGCAGACAGCATAACATTCGCCACGGTGTCTCCAGACTCTTTCACATCTGTCACATGTGCTCAGTGTGAACCTGCTCTCATCTGTGACGAGAACGGGGTGCTAATGGCGAACCTGCCAATTCTGGTGTTCTCTGGCTAATAGCAATCGAGCTGCACGGTGCTGGGCTGTGAGCACAGGTCCCACTACAGGATGTCGGCCCCTCATGCCACCCTCATGGAGTCTGTTTCTGACAGTTTGGTCAGAAACATGCACACGAGTAGCCCGCTGGAGGTAATTTTGTAGGGCTCTGGCAGTACTCCTCCTGTTCCTCCTCGCACAAAGAAGCAGATACCGATCCTGCCGCTGGGTTGTTGCCCATCTACGGCCCTGTCCAGCTCTCTTTGTGTAATGGCCCGTCTCCCGGTATCTCCTCCACGCTCTTGAGACTGTGCTGGGAGACACAGCAAACCTTCTTGCGACGGCACGTATGGATGTGCCATCCTGGAGGAACTGGACTACCTGTGCAACCTGAATGGGCTGCAGGTACCGCCTCATGCTACCAGTAGTGACAAGAGCACTAGCAAAATGCAAAACCAGAGAAAAATCAGTCAGGAAGGATAAGGAGAGAGAAATGGTCTGTGGCCAACATCTGCAAAACCATTTACTTTTTGGGGATTGTCTTGCTGTTGCCTCTCCTGTCCATCTGTTGTCACTTTCATTTGCACCAATGCAGGTGAAATTGATTCACAATCATTTACGCTTCCTAACTGGACAGATCGATATCCCAGAAGCTTAATTAACTTGGTGTTATACTGTGTTGATTAAGTGTTCCCTTAATTTCTTTGAGCAGTGTATTTGAATGTGTTTTTGTCCATCGCTGCAACAAAAATGCTCAGGTCAAGCTCATGCATATAGCCCTGCCATCCAATCAGAGGCTGCATGCATGTTCCGGGCAGCATGAGTACTAGTATGAGAGAGCAGGATCTTCACAAACCCCATAATGGGTGGAGGTACCACAAGCTGTGTCAATCACTGACTTGTTTCAACTAATCAAAAGAACCTTTGTCTACATGGAAAAACACGATCATTGGTTCAAAGCCAGATTACACAGTATAGCTGGACCCAGTTTGACCCCATGGGCCCATCAAGCAAACACCAGTGGTCTGCTGCCGGCACAGCTGTCAGCCCATCAACATTTAGCAAATCACTACGGCAATCTTCCAGTGGACAGTCGAGATGAGGATCAGCGGTTCAAAAAATGTAAAATAGTTGTGGAATGATCCTCCTGCTAATGGATCACTGTAGTGCAAATTTTCATGCTGGTACCGGTGATATGATAGTTCCTTGCTTGAGGGAGGCCTTATTGTCCCGTCATCCAGTAAAAAAAGAAATGTCACACATACTTTGCGTAATAGGAACAAGAGACATAACACAAATTACATTGCAATGTATCATCTTTGTGTCACCATAATAGCACTATCACAGGGTAGACCATACACTGCCCCCTGCTGGAGATGGCTTACCTTTGGATGGAACAGTTTGAGAAAGGGGCTGCCTTTGGCAGGTTTTTGCTTGTTGGCAGCTTCAGGCTTCTTCGCTGCATCTTTGGGCGCTTGTTTCTGGGCACTGTTCATGGCTTTGGGGGCTATCTCCACTTTAACCTCCAGTTTGGGTGGCTCTGGTGGTGGGGGAGGTGGAGGGGGTTTAGGGACTTTGCTGGCCATTGACGCATCCACTTCCTGTATAGCCTGTTCAAGGGAGTTGAGGCAGATCTTAAGATGGGAGGGGGGTTGGGGAGGAATATAGAAGCTCTTGAAAAAGAAAAAAGAAGGGCAACTAAAGTGGTTCCTGTTATGAAATGTATAAGTTAAGCAGAAAGACCTAACTCTCATATTATGTTGACATTATGACACCTTTTATGTTGGGGTGAAATTGACCCCAAAAGTTTAAACTCACACAAAACTAATGTAATAGAAAAATGTTATCCTTAAATATTAAAAACCTGTGATGAAACATCTCATTTTAGAACCTGAGGTAAGTAATTGTTTGTGAAGTTTAAAACCTATATAGGAAAGTGCCACCAGAATCATCCACAGAAAACCAGAGATACAAAATAGAAAAGGTTGTATATTTTTGTGTTAATTGCGTGTTTATTATTTAATACCAAATTAGGAAACATCATAAAGTGTTAAGATGAAAAAGTAAGATTAACTGGTTTTTAAGAGACGTCAAACATTGAATCAGGTGAAATTGACCCCAAACATAATATGAGAGTTAAGATCATTAATCTCTTCAGATTTAGCAAAAGGAGCCTGAAGTAGATTAGATTGAGACTTTTAATTAAAATGGGATTAACAAAGTGAATTGTTCAGGGTGGTTTCTATAATCAGAACAAGGGGGCTTAGGTGGAAACTAGTTAAAAGTAGACAAAAGTTAAATGAACTTGTTAAAGGTATGTTAAATTCCTGACAGATATCAGGATTTATTTTTTACATAAATAAGAATGCATGGAACAGCTCGCCATAAACTAGAGGCAGAGTTACTCAGGATGTTAAACTTCAGGTTTCACACAGTGCCAAATACTCTTTAGACTGCAGGTAAATGACAAAGCCTCAATATCCAGTTTTTATAGATTTCCCACATTTGATGACAAAAAAACAGTTTATATGGAAAAAATAAATAGGCAGGTAGGTACTGGACTAATTTTCTGATTTCTAAATTCATAATCTCTGTTTTTAAAAGGATAGTTCACATAAAATTTTCTCAAAAATATCATTACAGTTATAGGGGCAATCACAGGTTTGTGGTTTAAAGAAAAAAGGACACTCCAAAGTAGCTTGTACAGTCATGTGACACCTCCAATTCCATTTAATCTTATTTTAATTTTATTTCTTTTGATGAATGCAGTTTGAGACTGATTCTCTCTCGGCTTCCTATATCAACAGTTTTACATGTGGGAGAAGCAAATTTCTGCATGAGAGTGGAGATCTTAAGGCAACAATAAATTGACCGGACTGAAAATTATTTGTGCTTGTGCAATTTCAACTTTGTGGGAAAAATGTACGAAATGGTCTTTAGGTCAATTTCACCAACTACATTTAGACAATTGGCCAGGCCAGATGCATCGAAACCTCTCTGGTCCTTTTTTTTTAAATATAAATTTGGCTGACTATATCCAATTCACACCCCAATTTGGAATGGCCAATCGTCTGCAACTGCAGCCGCGTACACCAATTTGGGAGAGTGTAGACATCCATGGCTCTCCTCCGAAAGTGGTGTCGCCAGCCGCTTCCTTTCACAGACTACAGCTAAGTTCGCAAAGACCGGAGGAGTGACCTTTCATATTTGGCTTTGACTGCAATCTACGGGCAAAATGAGAATGCATCCAGTGTACTAACAATACACTGCATTACCTCATCCTTCAGTAATCATGCTACTGTGCTAATTTGGTACGAGAGAAACCATTCCCATTATATTAAGCACTGCTGAAAACAATTGTGCCCATTTAATGAAGCGATAAAATGTCATTCTTTGAGTTGCTAAAGTAGAAATAGAATGAAATAGAAATAGTAGTTTGTAACATGATCAATGTCTTGACTGTATTTTTTTATCAATTTAATGCTTCCTTGGTGAATAAAAATATACATTTCTTTCAAAAACATAAATATGTTTCAGTGATTCCAAAACCTTTGAATGGTAGTGTATATATATCTTCTTTTTTATTGTGTTGCATTCTAGAAAAAATTGAACAAGCAAACAAAGGGATTAAAAACATTTGCCCTCCTCAGTTACGATATTGCAGACCTTGGCTTTGAATTCTTTCACAGAAACGAGGCAGTCCTAGTTCAGGTTGTTCAGTAACATGTTCCATGATCATAGAGCATACTAAGTAACAACAACTAAGTTTTTTTCCAGTTTCATTATGGGGTGGGGGATTTTAAAAAGCATCCTTTGCTGAGAATGAGTCCAATATTTACATGCATTCCAAGTTAAGAGGCAGTGAAGGTAGGAGGGGAGTTTCTGAATGACTGTGTTCTATAAAAACAGACACTAGTCCAGCCCACTCTTTGGAACAAGATGCATGCAATTGTGTGTGAGAGTAACCTGGCATTAGTAAGGAAGCAGAGGGCACCATGGTAGGCTGTATCTAGGACACCTAGAGAAGTTGTAGCAGCATGCATATAAAGAAGAGAACCATAAACTATTACAGCAGAAGGCGAGTGTGTGTGTGTGTACATTTATTTGTATTTTTCAAACGAAAAAGTTTATTTTTCAAAAAAAAAATAGGGCTGGTGCCTAAATTTGTAAAGAAAACCCCCACTTAGCAATATTATATAGGTTATATTATAAGTGGAATGGATGGTTCGGAGGACCAGACACGATAGTAGGGAATCTGAAATTGTCCTCTAGTGGGCACCACTAGAATGGATAGAACTCCATAGAAAGGGAAGGATGAAAAAAAGAAGAAATAAAACAGGCTCCCACTCTCAAGCAGAGATAATTTCGGGGGGAGACTGGGAAACGAGGAGAAAGTAAAACAACCCGCAAAACGACGAGTGAGGAACTCATAGGCTCTCAATAAAAAAGGGGAAACTGAGAAACAATGATAAAGAATAGCAATCTGGCTCTCAGGCTTGAGCATAGAAAAGAAAAAGCAAAAGGCCTCTCGCTCTCCTTAACGGAAAGCAGGAAATAAGAGGTGAAACGAAAACGGTAAAGACAAAAACTGCCTCGGACGAGAGGAAAAGAGAGACCGAAAGCAAAGGACGAAAGGTGCAGCGAGTAGGAGAGAATCCAAACAAAACTCTAAAGCACCCGAATCAAGTCCTGCGTTACTCCAACACAAAGTGATTGAGCAAAGTGGTCAACTCAAAGTGCTGTCCTATACTGTACCGACTTACTTGTCAAGACAAGACAATATGGAAGCGCCGAGACAGGAAGACGCGGAGTTTAAATAACCGGCGGAAGGACAGATCAGGTGAGATCACTGAGTGCGGGGATGGAGCGAAAACACGGGGCGGACACAGAAAAACAAACGAGAGGACGCCAGGAGGACGCTCCGAGGCAGGACGAGCACAGAGAAGAGAACAGGCAGCGAAACCTCTAGTTAGAGGATGCAAATTTTGTCGCTCTTCATTAATTATAGGTGTGTCATGGGCATAACATGCAATAAACTAATCAGAGTGTTATCTCCCATTCCCTTTAAAAGCCACATGCATTTGTACCTTGGCGGATTGCTAATATAATGGTGGATTTAATAAAGACTGCAAAAAAGAGCGATTTACAGCTAGGAAAACAGCTGATTTGTTTTGATATACACAATAATAATAACTCTGGGATGGGTTCCCGGTAATTTCTGACCAAACTTTCCCTTTTCTCAGAAATATAATAACGGGAAAACAGAAAAATATTTTTGATTGACTTACACCAGTGCGGTTATTTTAGAAAATATATGCGGTTTAATTTTGTTAAAAGCACCAGGCAATAGCTGAGAATAAGCTCCCAGAATATGGCCTCCGTCTCACCTTAGAAAACGCCAAATTAGCCTGCTTGTTTAAACAAATTTTGTTTGATTATACATTATAGTCAGATCACAGGCAATGCATTTTGGCTAGCATTTTTGGCATTTTCAAGCTTCATCCGAAGTTCATATTACGTGCATTCTAATATTGATTAATAACATAAATAACGTTATTTTGTCTTAATGATGACAATAAATACACTAAAGCTGTCAGGTTGGGAACCCATAGGTTTACGCATATGTTGCCTTGTTTTATAATTTCCTGCTTATGAAAATATGACCAACGCGTTTTTACTGGTAGCTTAATGCCTTAAACAAGCCCACTTTCCCGGAATTCCAGGGACAACGTGCGTCTATTCCGGCAAATTTTTATTTTTATTTTTGGGAAACCCACTTATGCCCCTATACTACCCATTACTGGCAGGTCATCAGAAACTTTTGTAAGTACATAAAATGTCCTTTAACGTAGATAAAAACTGTCTGTGCCAATTGAGAACGTACAGTAAATCTTAATATATAAAAAAGCTTCATAAAATACTAATTTAAGAAAAAATTATAATTACCCATCTTAGGTGGTCACCTGATTCCCTGTACCGATTCCACTGACCATTGTAAGCCCACTGAAAATGACTGGTTGCTACAGTTTTGATTGAAATTAATTCAATTTGTTTTGCAAAACGTACGCACTTACTTTTGTTGTAGTTTCTGGTTTGGCACCCTTCGAAGACTGCTTTAGGATGATAAACAAATAACAGAAAAATCATTAATATACATATCAAGTATTTATGCTGGTCACAAATGCATTCGGTTAAATATTATTTTTGAATACATGTGTTTCACAAATATCACTTTGTTTTTCACTCTCAATGCCCTTTATGGCTTGTTAATGCACTAGGTACATACTGTAGCTGTTTTACAATCTTACAGGTTCATTTTATCAAAATATTCCACTGACAGATTCACATTTTCTCTTCTACCATCAGCAATAAGCGTTCTTAACAAAAATAGTCCACCACCTGGTAATAGTGACACATATTAACTGTACACCACTGTCACCCCAGTGCTTTTTCATGCACGGTGCATCTGACTATTCTGTCTTGGTCCATTTATTCACGCATCCTGTTGCTTATGTACAGTTTGTAAATATGTTGTGGATTATCTCTAAATGCCATGCTGTGGTGCTTGGTCGTAAAGCAGTTTCCCATTCTTGGATTACTACTACTACTGCTATACTACAACCACCACTACCAACACCTACTACTGCTACTAATACTACTAGTATACTAGTTCCACTAGCATCACCTGCCACTATGGCCACTACCACCACCTGTTACTGTTACCACTACTACTAACATAGTCATGTTGTATAAGGCAGGTACCTTTGATCTGAAGAGCTTGCTGAAAGGACTGACCACAGAGAGTTTCACAGAAGGGACTGGTGCTTTGGGTTCTGCCATTGACGGGCCAGCCGGCGGGGCCACAGGGCTCGTCGCGGCTTGGGCCTTCAACGCTGGCTCCTCGCTGCCTTTTGCCTGCGACAGAACAATGACCCAGATTGAACACGAAAGGAATAGACACTGATGTGCTGTACAGCTGTACGAACATAAATCAGGACAGGGTGGTGTGCTGCTGTGCTAAGGCAAAGCCGCGGGTTATAACCACCCTGTAGTGATTTATGTTCACGCAACCGCACAGCTTGGAGTGGTTTCTTACGCATATACCAGGGCTATAGGCAACAAATAATTCAACAATAAAATACAATTAAACAAAATTTCTATAGCGCTATGATATTGTCATTATTAAGTTTGTTGCCTTTTTGCTGTCTGATTGAGGTATGAGTAGAATGTTCAGTTGATGGTAGATAATGTTGAACAGGCTTGCACGTTAATTTGGAATGGTGTTAACGCTGCTTTGACTGGAACTCATTTATTACATAGCTGTGAATTATACCGTTTCTCCAAGCAATTAGTCAACACCCTGTTGACCAATCAGAACCTTTTAAATTGGTTCTCTTCCACATGGCTAGTTTTGAAAAGGAAGGAGCTGCCTCAGCAGCCATATGATCCCGCTTATGAACTACTTGGTAAGGGGACAAACTTGCAAATGTACTCAAGAATACCACGGATATGCATAACCTCCCTCTCCCATTTCCCAAGCAGCAGAGATCCACAGCGATACATCAGTACACTGGGCAGTTTTAATGATTTTTTTGCCGTGATTTCAGCAAGGCAAGCATCTCTGGGGTCTCCACGATTGATGTTCTGCGTGCAAACTCATAGAAATCTGGCCAGTATCTGGTCCTCACAACGAAATAGCAACAGGAACAGGAGGATGCTGTGAAAGTGGACGGTTATTTGATGACATTATAGCATCATGCACACACACACACACACACACACACACACACACGCACACACACACACGCACGCACACACACACAGAAGCTGGAAGGCCATGAAACAGAAAAACAATGGAGAAAGCCATGCCTTGCTGAGCTGATTTGCAAAGAAAATAAAAGGAAAAAATATTTATAGCGTTCCCACCATGCAAGACTTATGTTGTGAAAAATCACCCACATATCTGGAAAGCGTTGTAGGCAATGGGTGTTGTTTCCATGATTGAGGACTTTTAATTGAAAGTCATGGTGAATTACCTCTTCGACAGGGACAGCGGGAGGGGCTCCCTCTTCTTTGGGAGTTTTACTGGAGCTCACCTATGCCAGGGAAACGGGACAGAATACAGATATATCTAAAAGGCACATAAGGGCAGAACACAGTCTGGAAGACACACAACTCTCGCAGGTTTGCCTTCTTTGCCAACGTCGCTCCTCTGTGTGGGAATGGCAGATGTAAGAGAGGGTTCAACAAAGACCTTTGGTTTGCCAAAGAACAGAAAGGGTGGATACTGAAAAGGGAGATACATGGATATTGTGCTATTTCCCCTGTCGGCATAACAAACTGAACATCCATTAACATCCGTTTGGTTTTTCAGCCTCAACTGTTCCTGAATGGAATGGTGCCAGGGTTGGGCCTTGTAGGCATCTGCACCTCTGCTCTCACACACACGGGCGCACAAACACACACACACGCACACACACACACAAAAAGAACCCCGCGCACACCATGTAGATTCTCCCTATTGTTCCTGTCTTTGTGCTGTGGAGACGGCGTAGGCCTGCCCTTCCTTCTCAGTGTGTCTCGGCCGCCTGTCTCACAGGCCTCACTTATGAGCTCATACTTTGAGCCGTGTTCCGCCATCTTCAAAGGCTTTCGGCCTGGGCACGCTCAGTCAGCGGCCGTTTTAGCTCCTCAAAGAGGGCAGGCAAAGTTCTAAACTGAGATGTGAAGAGGAAAATATAAAGTTTTTTCCATTCCACAGAAACAAAAGCAGACCAAACGTAACTCTTGACAAGAATCTCGCCTACGCTGGCTGTTGCATACATTTCAGAAGGACGTCCTCACCCGCCCACCCCCCTGAGCTGCCTCTCCTCTGTGTGTGCCACACGTATTCACGCACACAATGAGTGCGATCGCTGACAGCACTATACAGTCTCAACACAATGACATCAGCCCTGGGTCACTGCGCTCTGGATTAATCATCTTCTGTCTCAACTTTGCAGAATGTCTTATCCACAGCTGGCTCCAAACAATGACAACAACAGAACAAAAATAGCAGACTTTTTTTTACCTCTTTAATGGGCCAGTTTCATTTCTTCAGCTTTTATTCCGAACATTTGTATAGAGTAAACAGCGCTCACAATGAGCATAGTGATTGCATTACAAAACCTACTGTAAATTGAAATACACAAGTTTTTGTTGAGATAAGTGAACTTTAGCCTAGCACATTAATGCTAAGAGTATGTGCAAAAGTTACCGTTCAGAATTAATACAAATCGTAATCTTTTAGCTAAACTGATGACAATCTTTTGACCTTTTGACTCTTTTATTTCTAATTTTGAAACAATAGAAACAAGGTGCTTTCACACCTTCAAAATATTATTGACAAAGCATAGCCTAAGACCATTACTAAACATGCAGCATGTGTGGCGATGACCTCCATACAAAATACAGCAAAACTAACAAACGCAAGGACAAACAGGTAAATGAACTCACGAGTGTTTTGAAGAAGTTCATCACTGGACTGTCCTCTGCCAGACTCTCCCGCTCTTCAGTGTCCACCTGGAGAATGGTTTCACCGTCGACTACGAGGGCTTCGCCTCCAGCTGGGGAGCCGTTAGGAGACGGACCTTCTGAAGCCTTCCCCGCAGTAGTGGTCCCCTCTAGGTCCCCCGGATTCTGTGTGGACAAATCCAAAGAATAGGCTCTCACGGAGATACGAAAGCTGTGCAGCTGATGAGCGTTCCCCCTTGTTTGTTAATCACGGCATTGAAACGGGGAGCACAAATATTCCAGCCATGCCCCTGCCCACTCGGGGCTGCTTCAACAATCACCCTTTTATTAATGCGCAGCCTCATCTGTGCTGCTCTATATTCAGTAATGTTCTGGCCTCGTAGCCTGAACATGCCCTAGGCTCTGACAAATATCAGTGCACTCTAAAGCGGTCTGATCTATTTTCAGTGCCGTCAACTAACTTTGTAAATGTTTATCGATCTATTAAAAAGAATACATGAAATATGTGATGTCATAAGGGGATGTCATTTAAACTGGATTTTGGTGGAGAGGGAGCCGCTGTAAGGGCATTCAGAAGATAAGACCGAAACTGTAGAGACCTAGATATTCTTCAGCACAGTACAACATTTCCATGCAAATATAAGTTCAATACATATAACAAAACAACAAATATTGTATCATAGACTTGAGTGAAACAAATTATTTAAATTAATGAAAAACTGTATTACCATAGCCTATACATAGTTGCTCTTTGAAATTGACAAATACCCCTTCGGTATCAGTCTCCCTTCAAATTTTTTGACACTTGTTCATTAGTATAGTTTTCATTACATAACTAACTCAGTATGTTGCTCTCACCAATGTGGCCATTATTATCTCAACCGTTAATTGCAGTTAAATATCTCAGTATACTGTTGGCAGTTCCCCATGCATTAGGGCACAATCTCTCCCCTAACAAGAGTTTTAACTATGTTTGCCCATGCTGTCTGCACTTCTATAAGCACACCATTCTTCTGTCACTCTCCATAATGTGTAACATCGACACAAAAAGGGGCCTGTGTGATTCAGCTGTGAACCCTTGTCTTCCTCAACCAAACTTTCTGACAGCATGACTTCATAAATGGATTTTGTTTCAGGCAAAAGGCCTCCACTGTAAACTCATATCATCTTAATCAACTTAGAGTTCAACAGCACCTTATTTATCACAGCAAGAACACATCAGCTTTAATGGCTTGCAAACTTTTTTTAACAAACAAAAAGCATGAAATGTTTGAACCTAAGCTTGTCTCTGGATCACCGTAGTGCATAGTAACTAAAAGCCATCTTCCCAAGTTCAGAGGAAAGGGCAAGCTGAAAATCAGAAAGTCATTGGAGCAGAGGTTGTAGGTACATGAATTCCAGGTAAAAGAAAAGAGGAAATTTAAGTTTTCTTGTAATTGTGATTCCATGTGCAATGTCAAACCTGCTCTCGATGATAATGGCGAGTAAGAGATTTTGCATTTGTGATGAAATGTGTCAATGGCCAGCAGGGTTCTGTTGGAGACAAGCAAGAAAAGATGAAATTGAAGTTTTCTTGTAATTGTGATTCCATGTGCAGTGGCCTAATGATGTCAAAGCTGCCCTCGATGACAATGGAGAGTAAGAGATTTTGCATTTGTGATGAAATGTGTCAATGGCCAGCAGGGTAGTGTTGGAGACAAGCAAGTACTGAATGTCTCTATAAACAATCATAAGCAGAAAGGTGGCTACAACAACTTTAATTCTAGCAGAGAAAATAAAATATTAGTTATTTCTAAAATAAAACGGAGGATTTTTTAAAATACGATTGTCAATGTGAGTTTTAAAAGTGAGATCCTAATCCAGTAAAATTTCAAATATTTGAAGATATTATCCGATCTATACATTTTCCATTCATCGTAGACATATTTATTTAGCAGCAGGCTGGGGAATGAGTTCTAGTTAATAATAAACTTTTGTTTCATGTATAATTAATTAAAAATAACAAAATAAATTATAAATATAAATGCACTGACATCTTTAATATAATTTGGTTTATGTTTTAACTTAGCATTTGAACCTCAGGTAGAACTGGCCATTTACAATTTAGTCATTTGGCAGACGCTTTCAGCCAACGCAACATACAAACATATATTTCACATGGTAAGCAAACACTACTAGAGCTAGAGATAGGCAAGGTTACAATCATGCTAATGCCACTGTCAAGGTGCATGCCTGAAGATGAGATACATTAAGAGAGGGTTTTAAAAAATGTTTTAGGTGTTTGCAGAAAATAGCCAGTGATTGGACAAGTGTACTCTACTTCATCACCTTTTATTTGACTTTTATAAAAGTAGCATCAAATAATGAAATAATGTCTAAATTGAAGACAAAGGACCTGTAAAAATTTTAAGTTGGACACGTCAGAAATCTAAATCTAACTCATTACTTAAATGTGTTCTCACTCTGGAACACATCTTTAACATATTTAACCGCAATCGTGTATATGACAATGCAATAATTGTTTATGGTCTTTAAAATATGGAGTGGAGTTGGTGTGCAAATACATTTAAAGCGGGAGACATAAATGTTGAGAAGAAACCAGACTCCTTTTTGTTGTTCATCATCCACAATACATAATAAATTATAGGCTAATGCATTGATAAATTAACATCAATATTCACTCATCATTAGCCCCAGTGAAAACAATGCTTACCTAACCAATATGCCAATACATGCCCGTAATACCAATACATTTACAATTACAGCCTGTAAAATCAGCAGAAAAACAGATGGATGTAGGCAGGGGATAGACCAGACCAGGGATAGCGACTATCAATGTCATTCCAATGTGTTCCTTAAAGAAGACTGTCATTTGGCTTTCCCTCTTTTATCACCCACTATTTCATCTTCCTTGCTTGGACTTGCTTCAGGAATCATCTGCAAGTTTCAGGCACTTCATCTGGCCCTTGGGAAATTATTTCTGAAGACACCTCAACACTGGAAAGCTCTGTTGTTGAATCATCAGCAATTTCTTCATTGGTAATTGTTAAAATGAATTCTGGGCCCTCTGCCAGTGTGCTATATGGATCATCACCCAACATTTCATCTTCATTGCTCAGGATTGTCTCCACATTAGGGCAGCTGATACTCTGTTCTGTACAAACATATGCACTGTCACACAATACAGTGCCTTTCAAACCATCAGAATCACATGTTAGCTCGGTTAGGTCAATGTCTTCATAAAATTAGGGAATAGCCTCCAACACGGTCTCCACATTATCAGTAGGTTCCAGAGATGAACGCTCAAACGTGCAAACCAATATGATGTTAAACTCATCCTCTGGCAGTTGCGTGGCATCGTCAGTGCTTCCAATTTCCATTTTATTCTCAGTCTCCATCTGAAGAACTGTTTCGACTTCTAGAAGTACTTCATTGCTTTCAAGCTTCAGGGAGTTCTGTTTTTCTTCAGATATAGGCTTGTCACTTATAGAATGGCAACTGCTCATTCCAATTTTCTGTGCGCTGATATGTGGTAGATTAAGGTAAAGATTTCCCTTAATCAAAATGACTAGGAATATAAAAAAACTACAGAAAAATGCAATCCCGGGGCAAAAGTATACATACTGTAGAGTACAGGAAAAAGTGATGTTTTATTGAGGTACAAGAGTGAATGATTAGGCTACATATTTAGGTGTATGTAACACTGTGATGCCAATATTTTATCTTAATCCATCAGAAGAAGCAAATGTATATTCTTTATAATGGACAAAACAAGTTCTATTCATTTTATGACATGTTTTGGATGTCATTTTATGGGTTTTGGACCCATAGATATCTACCCCCCTATACTGATGAAAATATAGTCATTCCCACTTGAAAATGATGCAAAAGTGAGTTTTATGAGCCAAAACTGTTGATTTGTAGTTAAATATATCTTTTTATTTATTTAGAGCAGTACACAATTTAGCCATTTGGATAGATTTGGAGACACAAATGGAAAACAGGTACACACCCTATATTTTGCATTATAGACATTTAGTACTTCAGCATATCATTGTCAGATTTTGCACTCTTGTTGACATGAAGTTTATGATCCAGAAAATGTATATATTTACCTGTTTCACTTATGTAGCTCTCAGTATTTTGTTGCAAACTAAAAAAAATATTTTATTCTTTTTGCATTTTTACAAAGTTTCGCTTGCATTTGTGGCACTTTATTTTGACTTAAATTATGAAAATAAACAAATCTAAGTTCATACTGTAAATGGTCTTGTTTTATGTAAACCATTTACCAAGTTATGTGAGTTATAAAGTTATAAAGCCTTAAACAGAACAAACCCTAAATACAAGATAATTGATACAATTTCCCATCTGCGCAAAGGGCTTAACAAGGATTCTGGCACCTCTGTCCGTGTACTATGTGGATCATCACCTAACATTTCATCTTCATTGCTCAGGCTCATCTCAACATTAGGGCAGCTAATGCACTCCATTATGCACACCTCAGCACTGTCACACAATGCAGTTTCAGGTCCTTCCAAACTATTAAACGCCACAGTCATTTCAGATGGCAAGAAGTCGCATGTAGGCTCTGTTAGGTCAATGTCCTTTTCTTGTAATTGGGGATTTATTTCCAATGTAGTCTCCACATTATCAGCAGGTTCCAGAGATGAACACACAGATGCCTCAGTTATGACTGGTTCAGAACTGGTGTAAGCCAGTATGATCTTGGGCTCGTCCTCTGGCAGTTGTGTGGCGTCATCAGTGCTTCCAGTTTCCGCTTCATTCTCAGTCTCCACCTGGAAAACAGTTTCGACCTCTAGAAGTAATGTGTTGCTTTCAGTTTTCAGGGAGTTCTGTTCATCCTCAGATTTGTGTCTGTTCTCATCAACAAGCTCTACAGTCCCAACTGACTCAGATGCTTCAGGCAAGCAAGACTCGGACAACTCCTGCTCCTCGATCATCTGCAAGGTTTCAGTCTCTTCTTCTGGGATTTGAAGAATACTTTTTTCTGAAGACACCTCATCACTGGGAAGCTCTGCTGTCGGATCATCAGTAATTTCTTCATTGGTAATTATTAAAATGGATTCTGGCTCCTTTATCATTGTGCTATGTGGATCATCACCCAACATTTCATCTTCAAATCCCTCTGTCTTGGACAACTCTGAAGAAGAAACCTCAGGGACTTCAGTCACAGGTGAATCCAGCTGGGTGGTCACCACCTGGGCTTCAGCCTCTTGGTCTGGCGCTTGGGGATTTATATCATTCTGAACACTCAGAACAGCATCGGCATCTGCAAAGTCATTTTCCAAAGAGTCTACAGATGGATGTTCTGAGGCTTCCTCGCTGCTGTTTGGCTCCTCTTTTGAGGCTTCCAAAATTTTTGTATTAGTAATTGACGGCAAGGTTTCTGATAAATCCGGCTCAGAAGTGATAAGCTGTGCTGCACAAACAGAGCTCGCTGTGCTGTCCAACGTTATATCATAGGGTAGGTCTGCCTCAGGTCGCAATCCAGGGTCATCAGAAGACAATCTGTAATTTTCATCATCACTGTTGCCGCTTGTGCTCTCTGTGCACAGCTCCTTGTCGACTATTTGTTGCAGTAAGGCGTTAGGAACACTGAAGGTATCTTCTCCACGTGAAGGATTAGCCTCTAACTTAGGGGAGGCTGTCTCTTCTATGAACACACCAGCACCGGCCAGCATGCAGAATGCAGGGTCCTCAGAGACGTCTGAAATCGCTGACTCCAACTCAGGTGCAGAACACACGGAAATGGCCTCTTCTGTTGGAGTGTCAGCTTCATCTCCAACACAGTCTTTCTGCTCTCCAAGTAAAGGGCCTGTCTCCTTTGTAATAATAATATATAATTGTGTTAATGTTAGATAGGACAGGCTCTAGCAAAACAATGAGGAAAGCAATGTGTAAAAAAACCATTAGTTAATTTGACCATGAAATCTATTTTTCCTTAATACAGCAAATACATTTTAGGTTGCATATTAATTCCATAAACGTTGAACACTTCCAAATGTATGTTTACTGTTAAAGATATATTTTATAATTTGGATATATATTACACACAGCACTTCAGGTGCTTTGAGTGTAAATAGACTGATCACCCACTTCAAATGTAAAATTGGAGATGGGATGACATATAAATTCTTTAGGATGATCAGGTCAGGAGTTATGATCATATTTTGAATCCTGTTCTGCAAGTGATTCAAGGAAATAGATAAGGAAAATGGTTGTACTAATTCACAATAGCTAAAAGATAAATATAAAAAACAAAATTGAAAATGTTTTTTTTTCAACTTCATTTACTTGGTTAAAACTATATTTTATTGATTTAAGGTTCTACATTTTTCTCTACATTTGGCTTTCCTTTTATTGCATTGTATCGGAATTAAATAAATACATTTTTCAATAAAAATGGTCCACTGTAAAAAAAAATCCAACTTAAAAGTTTGAATGACTGTGTTTATCAAGCTGATTGAGCAAAAATGAATGAATAAGTCAGAACAACAATATATAACAAGTTTTGTGAATAACAAAATATTTCTTTTATGAAATGAAGGTGCGTTTGGTGAACAATATCTAACGAGTTAATTCAAAATGCCTCTGCCAACTTGAGAGTTGAGATAAGCAGGCGCAAATGGGACTTACTCCCAAAATTCCGCTAGCTTAAGTTACTTGTGATTCAGAAATTTGACTTATCCGCTGTTTTAAGCGTCTCTCCAGTAGATACGCAGCATTACGCACGTGGGGTCGAGATTTGATGAAAATGAGGCGTGTCTGCAAGTTGTTCAAGATACACGTATTCAGAGTTTTCACATGATCATTTTTTTCCGCGCAACTTTGTTCAGATAAAAGGTAGTTTATGTCTTGCACCGCCAATAGATTATTATGAAAAATACAGCATGTTTCACATAAATGGATATTAGAATGAGTGCATGTTATTTGAACATAATATTGGTAATATTTTTTTAGGCTATGACTGACCGTCTGGTATATCACCCCAGACACATATTAGATGGAGGATTAATTGATAGACAGTGTCTGGATCATATTTGCTTTGACAGAGAGACGATTTGTGTCAGCACAGCTTCTCCAAAATTATTAAGTTGAAGACGTTGCATATTGGTTATTGCGTTCAACCACCGTAGGCTACATTTCTTTATTAAGTAAATCGTTAAGAAATGTAAATGCAACGATTTATTTGTTTACCTAATAATATTGCGTGCAACCACTGTCCAGCGATGATTTATTTTGATTGTGTGACGGGTATATCCCAGTCATCAATAGAAGCTATGATCATTTTATCAATGCGATGTATTAATACGTTCACTGCATGCCTATACCCCGTCACGCAAGAGCAACTATGATGTGCAAATCAGGATTTTCCAAAAGGCAAATTTGGTTATTAAAGGCACTGTCACTGACACATTGAAAACTCATAACCCCACAAACATTTTTTTAGTAGATACCTGGCAACACTGGGGGCAGGTATAAGAAATAGGTAATTAGAATATCATGCCCTGTAAGAACGTATAATTTTTGCCTCTTGTTACAGATGACTAGCTTAACTAGCGTTTTTCGCACTTGCGTTTTTCTTTCTCAACTCATACATTTCTAATGGAAGTGTGGACATATGAACTGCAACTGTCATTCTTCATAAGGGAGCAACACTGTTGAGACACGTTTCAGAAAAATGCGTCCTCCATTTTAGAAACTAAAACTGAAAAATTGAGCATTACTCTTGGAATACTTACAGAATGCAGGCCATTGGTCAGAACCTGAGTCTCTACAGAGGGGGCCTGATCTTCAGGTGGACTGTTGCACTCCACCAAAGTTGGCTCCGCCTCAATTTCACTTTTGTTTTTCTTCTTAAAAATCTTGTCAAAGAACTTGGCCTTCTTCTCCCCTTTCTGATTAGGCTCCTCCTCTTTGGGGGTGGAGTCAAACACTGTGGTCTTTTCCAGTGTGGGTTTAGGACACTGGAGGCTGGCTTCCTCTTCTACGGAGGCCTTGATGCTGACAGGCTGCTGTGATGAATCCTCGGGGGCATCGGTACTGGGTGATACGGTGTTCGAGAATGACAGCAGCTCGACAGACTCAGGCACCGGCGGGGTGCCCTTGGTGTGGTTCCTGCCACCATCCACCTCATTCTCTGATGGGGGGCTGGCCTCTTTTGTAGGGAGGGAGGGGAGCTCACTGTTTTGCTGTACAGCTGCTTCACAGGCAACTGCAAGAGAGAGAGGAGGTCAATTATGCAACTTGACAATCCCTGTGTTGGGAGTAATCACTGTACAACATACTGCAGTGGGCAGACAATGTGCCATTCTGTTTAGCCAAAGGGTCATTCTCTGGCAACGCGTGGGTTTTTCGTTCTCCAGGGTAGCCACTAATTGGTCATCTCACTGGCCACTGTTGAAAATGCCCATTGGATAAACAGCAGGATACAACTGAACTAAAAACATAATGAAGGAGGAGCTGGTTTGGAAGAATGAAACACAGGTCCCTTTAGAGTGCACAGCCAACATAGCAACCATTACCTCTGAACAAACACTGCATTATTCAGAACAATAACTTCATTGTGTTATTTGCTGATGGGGAGGAGTTGATTTTGATTGCTATAGTAAAACACAGCAAGGGAAAGCTCCATTCTTATTTCATCCAAGCTATTTGATATCTCCTGAACTCCAAAAAACAATTTTTTGTTGGATCACTGAACTTCCAAAATCATTGGAATTTATTCAAGCATGAGGATACTGTCACTTTGCACATGTGGAAATTCAGCTTAATTCCATTGGTTCTGAGGGATATCTAACCTCCCTTCCCTCAACGGGTTAATTATGTCATTCTAGTTCACAGTGTATATTCCTCGGCTGTTGACACATTGTATAAGAACAAGAACAATCAATGTTCTGTGGCTAGCAAGAGCTGCAACCATAGAAATATTTCCTAGGAAAAAATTATGTAATGTACAAAACACTGGAACAATTTAAGGAGATATATCTACTGTCTGAACCTCTTTAATTTATGAATAACTAAAAAAATGTTTAGCCTCAACAATGCTTCACTAGACACATAATGATTCAAGAGAAAACATTACAGCTAAATGCTGCCTGAAAAATGAATCCACTGTCAATATGCGTTTGAAACTTTTTAAGCATTTGAAAATGACAAATTTACATGTAGAAAGAAGAACTGTAACATACAACTATTTGTTTTATTGTATGAATGAATGGAGGCAGGTTCTATGAGAATGACATTTTTAAAGCTAACCATAGAGCTTTCATCATGGAGAGAAGGACAATAACTTCCATCATTTTAATAAAAAAATTTAAAAAAAGATTTGTTTCACAAAATATTCAACTGCATGTGAACTGGTTGACATTCTGTGGAGATTCTGGGGAAGGGCAGCAAAAATTAACAATAATTATGGAGAGTAAAATCCAGAAAGTTTAAATTATTTACAAGTATACAGTGTATGTCTGTGGGCTTCTAATTAAGATCATGTTTTATGTACATGACAACACACCTGCTTCTCCTACTACTTCAGAATGGTAAAAAAACAATTAATTGAAACAACTGTTAAATGCACTTAGTACTAGTACAACTAAATGGAGTCCTTGGTGTGAATAACTGAATGTATTGCTTATGTAATTTATGCGCCTTTTTGGTGGTTTTAGGAAATAAAAACCCATAATCAGAAGTTGGGCAGACGTACGTATCTAAAATTCTTCAGAATGTAGTACAGTAATTGTATGTGCCTGACAAGTGATGCTACTATTTTCTTAATCCTGGGCTACACCCCATACAGCATGAAGCAAATCCTAACAAAATCAGGATGAAGTCTAAATGAAATACAGGAAACATATCAAATGTGAATATTTGACTAAGAATACCAAACAGCGAATGCCCTTGTACAAAAATTACATTCTATATCACTGACTGATATATACGGACTGATTTTTACAAAGCACACATTACCTGGCTGTCACATTTCAGTTTTCAATGTGCCTTTTTGGTTTTCTCACAATAATACCAATTTAATTATGCCTCATACCTGACATGCCACACTCTACACAGTGTTAAAAAAGAAAATCCCACAGATCAATGCAACATGGTGTGAAACCTGAAACACCACACCCAAGCAGAATACAGCAATGTATGTATCCACTGTGGGCACAGCAACTTTACCAAAGGAGTTCCCAGCAGCGTCTGGCAGGCATACAAGTATTCCAGCAAACCGTTAATTCAGCCCTAGCATGAGTTCATAAAACTTGTGACTAACCACAGTCTTGACCCTCCACGCACACAACAAGGGAAACTCCATGTGTTAATGACAGACTCCATGACAGATGACAGTTCTTGGCACACATGGCCTTGTGTTTGCCCATGGTAACATCGAACCCACTGCTATCAGTTCGACCCTTCTGCAAAATCCTCAGCACTTCGGCAAATCATTGCATGGGAATCATTTGTCACTAGAATAATAATATTTGCACAGGGACCGATCAAACAGCAATTCTTCCATGACGAAAGCTACGCCCAAAGGTTTACACACTGTGCCACCAAACAGCTCAGAAACATTTGCCATACCACAAATATAGTACTGCTGGTGACAAATACACTACACCCATTTTTAATCTTATGATACAAGCATTACTTAAACAGAACCGACATAATAACTTCACCTATATGATGGCTAATCATAATATTTTTACCACATATTTAAATACAACAGAGATACATGGTGATTGTATTGCGTGTCCCTATATTCAAATTTGTTGAAAGATTGCATTTGCCTTTTTTTGGGGGATTTTTCCACATACCTCATCCCCTACCATAATTTAGTATTACGTTTTAAAAGATGAAAAAAGTGAAAATGTTCAGATATACAAACAGACCTGATTATAAAGAACATAATGGCATTGTGCTTTGTGCTTAGTTCAGATTTTCAAGTTGAACAAGAACATCTTTTTGTACTCATTTGTTTGAAACCTGCCACCTCTCTCAGGGCTGGATATTTTGCACCTCATAACTGAACCACTTGGTACCAAAGGTGGTGAAGGTGGTTGAAAGTGTCTTGATCCGAGTACATACCCGCTTCGCCCATGTCTTTAGATAGGACGCTCACATGGCCGTTCGGAGCTCCATTTTGCAGCTTTGCATCGACAGGCTCAACCTAAGACAAACAAGGCCATTAGCAATGCAGTCATGAGATACTGATTCTGTTAGGAAAGGCATTACAGGTGTGAACATCCAATCTCATTGTCCACTAAGAAAACAAACACGAACGGCACTGTTTTGGGCTACTTCTGTGCAACTTCACACTTGTGTCCTGTTTAACCAATCAGATGCATGCACATTTCATTGTGTCAGATTTAAAGACAAAAGATTGATTGAAGCTAGGCCAAAGTGAGATTCTCCAGGCATACGTAAAGAAATGCACAACATTCCTTAAGCTAAATTTGTTCATACAAATCTGTAATATTATAGGTGGAATAATCAGGACAGCATACTTGGAATCATGCACAGTTCAATTAAAATATATTGGAACGTCTGCCATTACCTAGTAATGTTACATTTACAAGAAGCCCAAATAGACACAAGACCTGTTCTGCACATCAAATATACTGTTTTCATAGTGATTATGCAAGAATGGCAATCCTCCATTTGAAATTAATATTAAATTAACATTCAAATCCCTCAAATTCACACATAGCTTCTAATACATTACACGAATTCAGCAGATGCACTTATCCACAGTGGCATACAGTGTTAAGTGAACACAAGTTAATCCTCATCCACGTGATCAGGAGTACTAGGCCTGGCTAATAACATTCCCAGATTGGTGAGTTTACATCACTAAAACATTTACTGTAGGTTAATTATATCAACCTAGAACCAAGGCCACATTTTAAAAAATTAAGTCACAATGTTTACTTCACAAATCCCACATAATAAAAATGTATTGTCATTACCCTTAATATTCAGTAAGTTGGAAGCCTCATATATTAAGCTGCTAAGAATCCAGACACTCATGTAAAAAAAACAGTTAAAAACCAAAATCCACATCTCGTCTAGGTATATTGCTATAATGCTATTTTTGCTTTCGGTCAATGACTGCTCACTTGTAGGCACGTTTCTTTAGTTTCACATTTTTTCACAAAGTGAAATGTGAGCAGAAAGAAATTGGGTTCATACCTTAATCTGATCAGATGCCTGATTGCCCATCTTGCTTGAAGCCCTTGAAGAGTCTGAAGGAAAATTAAAATTAAATAAATTTGAAGTGAATTTAAAAATGTTCCCTCTCTCTCTCATTCTCTGAACTTCCTGCAAATCAGTAACTTCATTCAGCAGTTGTAAAACCAAAATCTGCTCTTCTTTTTTTCAAGAAACATCCATGCATGCATTCAGAGTCAACAAACTAAATATTTAGTATCAGATTCACACGACTGCATTTAAGTAGTAAATGTAGTAAACACTCATTATTACCAATAATAAGAAAATGAAATACTATATATAGTAATACTATATTTTGAGTTATAAATGCCATGAACCAGGACAATATTGCCTTACCTTGTATTACTTAATCCAAGCACGTTGTGTTGACTGAGGAACAGAGACCAACTCTGTTGGAAGAGTATCTTATTGCTTTATCTGTGAACAGTAGTATTCCTGTTAGCGTCAGTAGCTTCACTGGATAAACGACTGAATGTGCTACCTGCTCAACTGTGTATATATCTGTGCGTGCCTTTCATGGTGAACAGGGGCGGAGCCCCGTTAATCAAATACCTATTTGACCAAAAGTCCCGACAGTGCTGTTTTGCCAAACGCAATTGTTCACTTACGCGAATCCATCTTTGGTCTCTTTGTGTTAATCTGATTTCTTCATGGAAAAGCACACTCTTGTTTCTGGCATGAAACGAATTAGTGATGCATCAATAATCAAGCTCTGATGACATCTCCTATTTTCAATGACTGAGATACTCCACAAGTTGTCAGATAAGTTGCACTGGGTGCGGCTGCAGAGAAGCAGGATGTTAGTGGAGGATATTCTCGGGCCAGGTAAATCATTCAAACACATTATGTGTTTGCTTAGCATTGACCTTATCCAAGCTCACTTAAAATACTTACTGTCTCTCTGACTGCTTATTCTAGGAGTTGGGTGTGGGTGTGTGTGTGTGTGTGGGTGTGTGTGTGTGTGTTTCTGACTGGACTGATGCAACGGAGGTAAAATACCTTGCGTAAAGCAGGTTAACTACAACAGTGTAGCAGCTGTGATTCTGTCTCACTAATTCCATCACTGTAATAAAACAGGGTTTTACTAGTCAATCTGCAAACAGTGAATAACAGGATTCCATTAAAATTCCATTGCAGTTTTTCCTTTTTGCCTGTTGATTGAATAGAGGCAACATTCTTTGATCTTTGAGACCCCCAGTTTACTCCCCTCTTCCCTCCACTACCCCTCATCCCAGGACCTAAAATGGCTCGTATTGATGAGATTACACTTAACAAGTGAGAACAAAGATAAAATGAAACAATCCCTGTGTTGTAGTGTTATTCAATACGTATTGATTATGTCAGTCTTTATGGTGAGTCACTTCAGATCTTACAACGTTCTCTCACAATATAGCACCAAAATTTGGCCAGTCATTTAGTGAAAGCACTAGAATTTGCACAGCACTACACTGGATGCAAACAGCTCAATATGTGTTCTGGTAGGATGATCAGATTGGAAACTGTACAGCAGGGGGTCCCCAACTATGGCCCGAGTTTGAACCCAAGTAATTTACATTTGTATATCTGGTCTGATAGTAGTGCTGAACAAATCTATAGTGTTACATGTCTGCCTGCACACAGAAAATAAATCACATCACACTGGGAGACCCCATGTTTCTCAAGTGGAGATACTGCTGCAAAGTCACATGGAAAAAGGCCTTCATGCCCAAGGCTTATAACAAGGTTTCTCAAACATGGCCCTGGGTCCCTTCTGTGTACGCAAGTCTTGTTCAATTACAGTCATTGAAAATATGTGTGCACGTTCTTCCCAAATGATTTGCCCTTAAACTTAACACAATACATGGTTTAGCTCATTGCCATTTACTTTGATTTTAGATTCTCATTTGCCACAAATGGTTTAGTTCCATTGACCAAGTGTCCACCCTTTTAGCAATAGAACCCAACTGATTGCGCCTATCAGTATATAATTAAATCATTTGAAAAATGTAGCCTCTTTCTAAAAGAACTGTTCGCCATGTAGGGCATTAAATGAAAGCAGTATTTGATCTGACTGACTTAAAAGTCTTGGAATGTGAATATGTGGCATTTACTCGTGCCACACATAACGGTTTCTAACATAATGTGGCCTTTAAAAGTGAACCATCACACATATGCATTAAAAGTGTCTAATAAATAACAATTAGCACGTTGGTAAAATTCAGGGATTGGAATTGTAGCTGGAACAAAATCAGTGTACACAGGTAGGCCCCAGGACTACGTTTGAGAACCCCGGTGAGATATAATTTTCCCTCTACATTATATATTTATACTTGTCTTTCTGCGCAGGTGACACACATGCTGTAAACTTTTGGAAGAAATCAAATGGTTTTTTTGCTGCTCTCATAACTCTCACAAATTAGTTTGAAGCATTTATGACAAAGTTAACACTTTTTATATAGCATATAATTGGACAGTAATGAAGGCATTTAACAGCAAAATTAATTTTAATAAAGTTAAAAACTTTACCTTCCCTAAAGTTAGATAATGTTCACTAAAATGTTTGCATTTCAACAGGAACTTTCCCAAGGTAGCTTATTGTTACTAGCTAGCTAGACAACTAATTTTCCTCATGCCTTAGCTTGTTAAATGCTTTGTTGATGTATTAATATATAAATAACTATCTGTTTTCACTGTCCAGAAGAAAACCATGCCATTATATAAACCATCAACAAAATTGCCATCACAAATTTTTTACCTATTAAAACCTCCCACCGAGTTACAGGTTTCAGGTGTCTTTTGAGGCAAAATGTAGGAAAGGTAACAAAGTGTGACAAAGTAGCAATTTTGAAACCCACATATATGGCACATTTTGCAACAGAATGGAACGGGTTATGAATTAGGTAAAGTATCTTCAATACTGATGGAAATAAATTGCTCAATCTTTTATGGAGCAAACAAAGTTATAGGTATACAAACATATCTAGTGTGTGCAGCTGGCTGGCTAAGTCAATTAATTAGCTGTTTGCACCGAACATCAGCCACTGAGCCTGTGAAAAGCCAGCCATCTTTTGGCAGAGGAAAGCGAGTTTGTAAATGGCCCCCTAGTTATAGCCTTTGAAAAGTCATTCATGTTAGAAAGAGAGACTGAGAGTGAGAGAGAGAGAGAGAGAGAGAGAGAGAGAGAGAGAGTTATATAATAAACGGACAATTCAACAACACACTTGAGTGCTCTTATTGCTGTTTACACTTGCATTTAACTAGCTGGTCTATTATTAAAATTTAATATATCTAATCTCTTCTCGTCATCATGGCAAATTAAAACCTACCAAAATCGTGCAATACGCAAAATAGCCTACTGTGCTCTGTCAGTGGCTAATGCTGTTGTAAATTCTGTTCAAGTAATAAGGGGCAGTCCCATCCCTTACAACTGGCTGTGAGTAGCAGCAACAATGCCACAACTATTCCTCTGACTAAATTCCATGGCGTTACTGGAGTCTTGCCTGCCTACGGCCACAATAACCGTTGCTTTCATAAGAGAAGGAATACTAGCCTACATTCACTGAACACCCGCCATAAAATATGTAGGATTGGTCCCGTTTAGTTATTTTTCTTCCGTTAGTACGTGAAGTTTTGAAGCAATCATTTTATTATTTTTACTTGGCTAAAGGTCTAGTCGCTGTCTGAGCAAGATAGTGCACCTTAACTTTCAACGCATAGCCTCTCTTATTACAGGTGAGGGCTAATTGTAGTTAATAGTTCTTTAGTTTGTTTAAATGGTTCAGTATCACCCCTTCAGCACTATGTCCAGCTTAATTTGAAAATAATAATAATAATAATTTTAAGCATAGGCTACATTCGATTGACATGGAGTAGCCTAATCCTCCTGTGTTAATAGAGTATCGACTGCGCAATATAATGTTACAAATACTAACACGAATCCACACAAACATTTGCAGATGCCTTATTTATTTAATCCGCATTAACTCCCTCCTCCACTACATTCTCATGACCACGATAACTTAACCGGGCCTTTAAGGCAGCTGTGTTCTCAGCAAAATGGGAACCCCACAACGCCCACTCCTAAGAAATGGCTATTGGAGTAAAATTTTACAGCTGCCTCTGATGGCAATAGATGGCAAGCACTCACAAACTAATTTCTGCGTCGGCATAAACAGTGCCACATTGTCAATTTACACAGCGGGGGCGGAGGCAGGATTCCAATGTGGTTGTCTTGTGAACTCCATTGTTGGTACCTCGGAGGGAATGCTTGTGTCAGCCACACAGAAGACCTCATACAACCCTTTAACCGCAATAAAAATGGACAAATAAACACAATACATACTATTTCGGCTTTCTATATATTACTCATATATTTTATAAGGTGCTATCCAAACATACCAAGCACTAACTTAATAGAACGTACATAGAAAGTTATTCGTAAAAATGTATTTGTACTTTGCTCGATTAGTAATTATGGCTCCATCTAGTGGTCAACTGATATACGGCATGCACTAGAAATGTGACTGTAGGGAAATAGTGCTCACTGTTGCGCTAAAGGTAGGTACGTGATATGATACAGGATGTGTGCAAATTAATATTTTAGTTCAATGATTAGAATTAAGGTCAAGAACGAAACTATACAAATGGTGTATAACAGGCCTTTCTAATCCTGATCTACAAACCCCAATTCCCAAAAAGTTGGGACAGTATGTAAAATGCACATAAAAGCAGAAAGCACTGATTTTTAAATGATCTTTTACATCTATTTACTTGAAAACAGTACAAAAATATATATATTTAATGTTTTACCTCATGAACTTTATTTATTTTAGTAAATATATGTGAATTCCGAATTTGATGCCTGCAACACATTCCAAAAAAGTTGGGACAGGGACAAAAAAAATACTGGGGAGTTAAAAAAAAACTTGTTTGGAACATTCCACAGGTGAACAGGTGATTCTATAATGACTGGGTATAAAAGGATATCAAAATACTTTTGATATTTTATTCTCAGGTACTCTTGAATGGATCACTTGAAGGGTTGTTTCTTCTGACTTATTTTTCCATAGAGTTCAATAGGAAAATGTGTCAGGAGAAACAATCCTTAAAGTGATCCATCCATATTGACTGCATATCTGGCAGCAGAGTGATGGTTTGAGGCTTGTTTCATACCGCAGACCCTTGATGATTTACAGCCATTTAGCAAACCATGTGTTTCATACTATTCCTGTGTAATGTACAGCTTAATATAGTCTCACCCCTCAATTCCCATAGAGATCCATTCAATTGCAGAGAGGTTAATGTATCATTGGTAAGAGTAACTGAAAATAAGATATCAAGAGTCTTTTGATATCCTTTTATACCCAGTCATGACAGCATCACCTGTTAACCTGCGGAAGGTTCCAAACGGGTGTTTTTTTAAGTGCCCAGTCTTTTTTTTTGCCCCTTTTTTGGAACATGTTGCAGGCATCAAATTCGGAATTAGCATATATTTACAAAAATCAATAAAGTTGATAAGGTAAAGTAAATACATGTAATATATGTAAAAGAGAATTTACAAATCACTGCTTTCTGGTTTTATGTGCATTTTACAGTCACAATCTCTATATGGCAATGCCAAGGGATTAATGCACGCTTTTATCTCTAGCAGGCTCGACTAATGCGACTAATCTCCCAAAAACAGAAATAACTCTCCAGCACTGAATTTCATTCAAATTTTGTTGCTAGAGTGCTGACTAGGACCAGAAGGAGTGTACATATTACCTATTGTAAACTACAGTGTTTACATTATTGACATCAATGGTTCTCAACCCTGGTCTTGGAGTACCCCCTGTGTATACTGGTTTTCGTTCCAACCACAATTGCAATCCCAGAATTTTGACACGCTGTTAATTTTTTTAAATTAGGTGTTTTTAATGTTTAGAGGGATGATTTACCCTCTTAAGCCACATTATGTTAGCAAAAGCCATGCATACCATGACAAATTCAAGTCCAATATTCACATTGTGCTGTATTGCAAACAATTAAAAATAGGTAAAAACATGTTTTAACTGATCAAATTAAAGACTGAGATGAATCAATAGGCTCCTAATTGGTGAAATTGTGGACACATTTAAAAAACTAACCGTTTGGTAAATAATGAAGAATTGAAAGACAAAGCAAACGAGCCAAACCTGCATTGTGTTGAGTTTAAGGAAAAAATTATGAAGGAACAATTGTTCAATGACCTAATTAGGAGCCTATTCACCTCAGTCTTTACTTATTTTTTTGTAATTGTTTGTAATATAACACAATAAGCATAATGTGAACATGGGACATTTATTCTTCATGGCATGCATAGCCATGTCTTTCATAATGTGTCTTTAGAGGGGAAATAATCCATCTAAACATGATAAATTAACAGCTTGTTAAAATATTGGGATTGCAATTGTGGTCGGAACGAAAACCAGCATACACAGGGGTACTCCAGGCCTAGGGTTGAGAACCAGTGTTACATGTTCATTTTCGCATTGATTTAATCAATGATTTTATCAGTTTCTAAATCACTGCATGGGTTTGCACCTGGCCACATCTCTGTTACGTTTTAAATTATAAACCTGTGAGATCCCGGTCATCTGGGATCGTCCTGCTGTTAAATGTTTCTAAAACTAGGACTAAAACATTTGGAGAGGCATCATTTAACGGCAATGACCCTATCCAGTTGGAACAGCCTAGGAGAGGATATGAGGAAAGCGGAAAATGCTTACATTTTTAAACGCAAGCTCAAAACGGATCTTTTTAACCTGGCTTTAACGAGGCTGTGTTGTTTTTTGCTCCTTGTTTTTCTTTCCATTAGGTTTATCTTATTTTACGTGTTCTCTTATATCTCTAACTGTCTTGTCATTAACCTCCATTTTTGTAATATTTACATCTTATGTCTTATTTAAAAAATATATATTTTATAGGTGCACTGGAAAGCACTTTTAATTGCATTTAACCGAACGAAAAGTGTTATATAAATACAATTGTGTAGCCTACTAAAACGAGGTATGCAATAGAAAACAGATTTATACATTTTAAAATGTATTTATTTATTATTAAAATAAATGGAATTAGACAAATCAAAACATAGGCTACATTTTAAACAAAAGCAAGAGTATATATATATTATTATTTTTATTAGTATTATTACAATTACAGCACATTTAGTAATTTCAAAAAAAATAAAAAGAAATCATGTTCCGGGACTGAACTAAATGATGATTTACCATGACAATAATTGAAATCAAATTAATGCTATAAATTTAAATTTTCTTCATGAGTATTCAAACTAGAATGTCACCTAAACTCTGATTGGGATAAACAAATTCAAATTGTGAAAAAAAATTCCCACTCTATTCAAAAACATACTTTATATTCAGTATGTAATAAGATTTATTTTTCATCAAAAATACACATTGCTTTATTAAAATTACAGGACATCTAGTGAAGATTAAAAACAGAAATGTTCTTTTCAGTCATGGACTGAAAAACAAGAACAAAAAAAAAATGAACAAACAAAAACCTTGGTATAAGTGTTGATTGGCATCACAATTAAATGATACCAACAAGAGGCAACATAAAATCTGTGGACACACTTTTACTCAGGTTCATTCGTGCTGTTTGTTAAACTATTTTTAATAATCATTTTGATCATTTAGATTCGTAACATGATTTTAGCTGGAAAAGATACATCTTCAAAGAAATCAGCACAGCATTTGGAGAGCTTTATTTCCACAGCTGAACTGTCTGCCAGGTCAAAATCACACTCATAAGTTCCGGTCGCCCTCCTGTGGGTAGGTGTCACTTGATACTTTGTCCCCACGGAAACCTAGATTCTGACAAAGATGAATTTTTATCAAGTGACATATGTGGAATTTGTTGTTTTTGACTGGGGTCTTATGAGATATGTCATCACCTAGAACCCAAGTGAAGGTAGAGACCATGGCGTGCGTTTATGCACTACAAGTTGACTGACAAAATTTGATCAAATAAAGTACCTGAAAGATAAATGTACATGCTGAGGGTCATATCTTGACCAAGCTAGTCGTCTTGGAAAAGGAGAAGAAGTAATAGTAGTTCAGCATTACCTTTTAAATTTCTGCCATGCCAAATTCTTTTGTTTACTTTTTTTCTCTCCAAGACAGGGAAAATTTGGATGTTGCAAAGCCGACCAAATTTGGGAGGACGCGCCCATTGCAGCGATGTAGGAGCCATGCCTCATGACCCTGAATGTAAGTGGGCGGACCAAACAGCAGAAGAGGAATATGGCACAATAAAAACAATCTAAATATTAAATATTAATTATTGGCTTGGTTAAAGTATCTGCCCTGTAAGTATCCTTTGCTGTCTGCTTAACAATTATTTTGCATAACCATTTGATTTTGAGCATTAGCATTTGAATGGCTTAATATGTTGGCGAACATAAGTGCTTTCACACGGTGAGCAGTAGTGCGATACCAGGCTAACAATGACCCCAGACAAGGGCATGTGCATGCAATGCACAAATATAAATGAACTAGGCCAACTAAAAACCAAAATAGAAATCATGAATACATACAGGTTACATCTATTACAATTCCTAAAAAGAAAAACATTAAAACAGAAGAAATAACCTTCATTAATGCAATGATTAATTCTAATACTTGAGTGAAAATCGAAAGGCAGGGATTATATCTGATTGAAAAATGAAAGTAACAAACAGATAACAACCCAACTGCTGACAAGGCCTGGCTCACATCTTGAATGAAAAGCATAAGCCAGAAGATGCAGGGCTTTTGGTGTGGAATGCCAGCGGCTTGCCTGGGGCTGTTTTCAATCTTTCCCACAATCCCCACGCCCAGAACAACCTGCATCAGGAGCTCCGAAGCGCGGTGTCTGTCACTCGTGCTGCCAGAGGAGCACAAATGAATACTGTGTTCTGTCTGAAGGGGTCTGTGCAGCATACAGTCAGATACAATCTGCGTTTCCACTACCTGACTTCGCTACCCAGGTAATACTACTGCCTGCACTAAATCAGTGTTAGACGTAATCTCCATTGGACAGAGAGAGAGAGAGAGAGAGAGAGAGAGAGAGAGAGAAAGAGAGAGAGAGAGAAGGGGCATGCAGTGCATAATGGGAAATCCTGTGTAAGGCGCTGGTCTGCGCTCAGTCAGTAGAAAGATCTGGTAAACAAAATGGCAGTGCTGGAAATAGCAGCCAGTAGCAGTTCAGCTCATGGGAGCTAGCTGTGGGTAGTACGATACACTGCCAATTACCATATTTATAAAGCATCTCAGGATAGGAATGCTAATCAAAGACAAGTTTTGCCTTGTAGCTCATATTGGATGTGAACAGGGGAAACTGGATCCTAGATCAGCACTCTTACTCTGATACGTTTAGTGAATTACTCAATCTGCCATGCAATTCTTTATTTGAGACGTAGTTATGCTCCACATTTTTAAAACATCACATAAGTCTTAGGCCTTGAAACTACTCAATGTTCAAACTGTATATCATAGTTTTCACACAGATTGAATAATGAATTAGTTTACACAAGTACCTCAAACCAGTTATTCAGGGATATAAGAAGCAGTGCCTTCTTCAAAATCAGAGGCTATCCACAATAGCTGAACCACAGCAGTATAGCTCATTCAGACACACACTCACTCACATACACACACTCACACACTAAAGTTAAGCGCTGGCCGCAGACTTTGCCAAACTGAAGTTAGCTGGAACTCAGAGGCGCCAAATTGGCACCTCAACACATGCATCTGAACACTGTGGCTTGCACAGCCCTGGAGAGACTATCCAGGTTTGTGTTACTGCCTAAAAAAGAACCTTCCAGACTCTACAATAATGCATGGCAACAGCAGCCTACAGCAATGCTGTGTTGATACGGGAACAAAGTGGAAAGCAAAGTGGGTTAGAACAAGATGAGTAGCAGGAAACCATTTGCCCCAGTATGTCTCCAAGGTCCCGTCAACAATTTAACCTCTAAACTTTAAGCAACAACCCGGCAAGCAAGCACTTAGTAAACCGCTGCCGGTGCCAGTTTTTGCTCTGCCAGGGTTTTGCAAATTGGCATTATAGCAGTCCGCCAACTATTTAGCATTTTTTCAACAGCTGGGCCTCATCTCGCTTGCCTCGCCCCAACTGTCTGCTCGTGGCTTGCAGTAGTACTGATTTGTGGACCACTGGTGGACAAACGGCTATTCTGATGGCAGGTGGGCGCTCTATGTTTCTGGCTAGGATATATCCTGTTTCTAGACAAATCTATATGTGACACATTCAATTGTGATCTAAAAGGTAGACAGCTTCTCTGAATTTCAGTTGACAAGGAAGTTTGATAGTATATTTATTTTGTTTCCGGACATTCCCCACGGCATTATTTTTAACAAAAGGACAAAACATTGAAGATTTGAATGCTAATGTATTGGTTGTGGACAGTATATGCTGTTTCAGGACATTTGCCATGGCATATATTACCAAATTCATCCTAAATTTGAATGCTAATATATTGGATTTGAAGACCAGTCACACATATATACAGGTGCAGCTCAAAAAATTAGAATATCGTGAAAAAGTTCAATATTTTTTGTCACTCATTTCAGAAAGTGAAACTCATATATTATATAGATTCATTACACATAGAGTGAAATATTTCAAGCCTTTATTTCTTGTAGTTTTGATGATTATGGCTTACAGCTAATAAAAACCCAAATTCAGTGTCTCAGAAAATTTGAATATTGTGAAAAAGTTCAATATTGGAAACTCATGGTGTCACACTCTAATCAGCTAATTAACTCAAAACACCTGCAAAGGTTTCCTGAGCCTTTAAATGGTCTCTCAGTCTGGTTCAGTAGGCTACACAATCATGGGGAAGACTGCTGACTTGACAGATGTCCAGAAGACAGTCATTGACACCCTCCACAAGGAGGGTAAGCCACAAAAGGTCATTGCTAAAGAAGCTGGTTGTTCACAGAGTGCTGTATCCAAGCATATTCATAGAAAGTTGAGTGGAAGGAAAAAGTGTGGTCGGAAAAGGTGCACAAGCAACAGGGATAACCGCAGCCTTGATAGGATTGTCAAGCAAAATCCATTCAAGAATTTGGAGGAGCTTCACAAGGAGTGGACTGAGGCTGGAGTCAGTGCATCAAGAGCCACCACGCACAGACAAATCCAGGACATAGGCTACAAATGTCGCATTCCTTGTGTCAAGCCACTCCTGAACCAGAGACAACGTCAGAAGCGTCTTACCTGGGCTAAGGAGAAAAATAACTGGACTGTTGCTCAGTGGTCCAAAGTCCTCTTTTCAGATGAAAGTAAATTTTGCATTTCATTTGGAAATCAAGGTCCCAGAGTCTGGAGGAAGAGTGGAGAGGCACAGAATCCACGTTGCTTGAAGTCCAGTGTGAAGTTTCCACAGTCAGTGATGATTTGGGGTGCCATGTCAACTGTGTTTTCTGAAGTCCACAGTCAACGCAGCCATCTACCAGTACATTTTAGAGCACTTCATGCTTCCTTCTGCTGACAAGCTTTATGGAGATGCTGATTTCATTTTCCAGCAGGACTTGGCACCTGACCACACTGCCAAAAGTACCAAAAGCTGGTTCAATGACCATGGTATTACTGTGCTTGATTGGCCAGAAAACCAGCCTGACCTGAACCCTATAGAGAATCTATGGGGTATTGTCAAGAGGAAGGTGAGAGACACCAGACCCAACAATGCAGATGACCTGAAGGCCGCTATCAAAGCAACCTGGGCTTCCATTACACCTCAGCAGTGCCACAGGCTGATCGCCTCCATGCCACGCCGCATTGATGCAGGAATTCATGCAAAAGGAGCCCCAACCAAGTATTGAGTGCATAGAAATGAACATACTTTTCAGAAGGCTGACATTTCTGTTTAAAATATCCTTTTTTATTGATCTTATGTAATATTCTAATTTTCTGAGACACTGAATTTGGGTTTTCATTAGCTGTAAGCCATAATCATCAAAATTACAAGAAATAAAGGCTTGAAATATTTCACTCTATGTGTAATGAATCTATATAATATATGAGTTTCACTTTCTGACATGAGTGACAAAAAATATTGAACTTTTTCACAATATTCTAATTTTTTGAGCTGCACCTGTATATACACTGTATAATTTTCTTAATCAGTTCTGTCAGGAATTTAATTTAAGGAGATAAATTCACCTAAATTTTAGTTAATTTTAATTCATGTATTTATTTCAGATATTGGGTGTGTATAAGTAAAGTCAATTACCAAGTCAATACATAGATGAGAGTACTTTTAACATTACTTTTCTGGTCCTGTAAGGCATACATACAGAGGGTTCCATCCTCATTTTGTAATCTTCCCATTTATACCACTCTTTACAAATAGTCATCTGATTTTTTATTCCTGATGTTAGTTTCTCCATTATATATATTTCATTAACAGATTCCTTCCAATTATCTATTCACTGTGCGTGGGGGCAAAATAAACTTGGGTTCTCTTCCAGGCAAGTTTGTAACAATTCCAGTTGCTTTGAACTTTTTAGGTATTGCCCTAACGGTAGATATGGGCATTTTCAGGTGAGTAGCTATTTTTTTATAGCCATTCCCTGACTTATGAAGCTCAACACACTTTTCCCTCATTTGATTTGTGTGTTCTCTTATCTTTCCAGTGTTGATGTATGAATAAGAGAATATGGCCTCTGTGTCACCTCATATTTATACCCCAGTGAAAGTCATGGATTACTGCTTGAAAGTTCCTTAGCACTCTGATCAACTTTAAAAAGTAAAATATAAATGGAAAAAATGCTTCAGTTACATTTTGTTCAGAAGAATTTCTAGGGATGCCAATAATTGTGGCACATATGGTTTTGTTAAAAATTATTATTTGTTGATGACGGATTTATTTTCTCAGAATAAATTAACTTCAAGGTTGGATTTTTAAAAAAAATTTCAGTGTGAGATTAAGCTAATTCTCCAAAAGGTGAATTTTTTATAACCCTTTTTACTCATCTTTACCAGGGATGCCAATAATTGTGGAGGGCACTTGTGTACAGATCCAATGTCAATAACAGGCCCTATATACCATGTTTATGGACAATCATGTTATAGATCTCAGGTGATGGATTACAGTTCAGGACGATATGCAGTGACCCAAACGACCACCTGTTCCAATATACACTGCTCAAAGAAATTAACGGAACACTTAATCAACACAGTATAACACCAAGTCAATTAAACTTCTGGGATATCGATCTGTCCAGTTAGGAAGCATAAACAATTGTGAATCAATTTGCTTTGGTGCAAATGAAAGTGACAATAGCTGGACAGGAAAGGCAAAAGCAAGACAACCCCCAAAAAGTAAATGGTTTTGCAGGTGGTGGCCACAGACCATTTCTCTCTCCTTATTCTTCCTGACTGATTTTTCTCTAGTTTTGCATTTTGCTAGTGCCATTGTCACTACTGGTAGCATGAGGCCGTACCTGCAGCCCATTCAGGTTGCACAGGTAGTCCAGCTCCTCCAGGATGGCACATCCATACGTGCCGTCGCAAGAAGGTTTGCTGTGTCTCCCAGCACAGTCTCAAGAGCGTGGAGGAGATACCGGGAGACGGGCCATTACACAAGAAGAGCTGCACAGGGCCGTAGAAGGGCAACAACCCAGCGGCAGGACCGGTATCTGCTCCTTTGTGCGAGGAGGAACAGGAGGAGCACTGCCAGAGCCCTACAAAATGATCTTGAGCAAGCTACTCATGTGAATGTTTCTGACGTCCTGTAGTGGGACCTGTGCTCACAGCCCAGCACCGTGCAGCTCGATTGGCATTTGCCAGAGAACACCAGAATTGGCAGGTTCACCATTGGTGCCCTGTTCTCTTCACAGATGAGAGCAGGTTCACACTGAGCACATGTGACAGACGTGAAAGAGTCTGGAGACGCCGTGGCGAATGTTATGCTGCCTGCAACATCATCCAGCATGACCGGTTTGCTTTAATTGACTTGGTGTTATACTGTGATGATTAAGTGTTCCCTTATTTTTTTTGAGCAGTGTATAAAAGGCCATTCATTTATATTACAAATGGATGGTCCAATTACAATATATTAAAGTCCAGTCCTACATATTAGAAATTGAAAAATCATTTCCAAACATCAATAGGCCCTTTATACACTGTTCATGGATAAGCACATTTTGAATCTGAAATAGTTAACCAGGGGGGTATTTCACGAAGCTGGCTAAAATAAGCCTGTCTTCAATTAGCCAGGTTAGACAGCATGGATAAATTTTGTTTCACAAAGCTAGATTCACTGTAAATTCCAATTAGTTAACCTTACTTAAAAAAAGCATGCAAACCGATTGCACTATAAAAAGTATAATGGAATAGGTATTGTATGTTGTATTAACAAATGCTTATTTAGTATAGTATACTTACACTTGAGTTTAAGTAGGCCTAACTAAAAAAAAACTGTATAGAGTACTTAAGAATTTACTTTAGATGTACTCTTGACTTAGTATAGACTACTCAGAATTACTATTTCAAACTAAATACTATACTAAATAATTTCATGTGAACTTCACTGTGTGTGTATTCCAAACAACACATTTATTTAAGTTGGGGTAACTAATGTGACATTTCCTGCAATTTAGAATTTCTCATTTTATTTACTTGAAGAACAATCCGATTTACTTGTTAAAACCATGCAAACCGATTGCCTTAAAAATACCAAGGGCGATATCTTACACCCAGCGCTAACCCAGACGCAAGTGTCTTTGCTATTTTACACCCGGCGCAGGGTTCATTATAGCACCTAGCACTCACGTCGTTTAAATACCAAGTATTCTTGCGCCCATTACAAGTGAACTGAGCGTGTTGGTCTTAAAATGAGGAGTGGACAGGATTATTTTTGGCGTATTGCTATCTTGAGCCAGCAGAAAGCGCTTGCGCTAAAACCACCACAAACCTGGTCTAAATTCATGTTGCAGTTGTTTACATGTTATTTTAACAGCGCATATAAGTGCGTAGACATAGGCGTGTGCACAACGCGCGTACACCCTCATGTCTGTTACACACAGGGGCGCGCACAAGCATGACTAAAAATATCAAGATTACAATGTGAAATATTATTATTGTGTAGTATATATTTAAAAAATGCATTATAATAAAAGGGTCCATAGGTCAAAGACCACATAGCTACCTGTTCAGCGAAGGGGAATGACAAATTAAATTGCTTTCAGCCCACTCCATCAACATCCAGGCGATGTGCGATGGTACGTGAAAGGTTACATGTATAGGCTATAGACTATTTGTTATGTTCTGAGCGTCTGAGTTCTACCTGTTTTGTATTTTTATTTTCATTATTATTCTGGATTTATTATTTTTCATTCATCATTGCATTCCCCTCTGTTCGTGGGTTGTCCCGAGTCCCATCTGTCTGTCTTTGTTTCGTGTTCCCCGAGATTCCACTCCCTGTCTTTGTCATTGCACTATTCGGGTGATTTTGGTACATTCGTGTATCCTCTGTAGTTCGTATCTCGTTTTCTTCTTTACAACTTAATTCATATTTATATATTATACTAACATATTAATCGGACTAACTGTTCGATTAGAGTTAATACTAACCTACTAACAAACTAACATGTACATAATACTAAAGAACTAATTTACTAACATTAGGGATTTAGAATTTTCTACTAACATTACTAATGACTAATTTATCTTGAGTTTCTACCTGCAGCTGTCATTCTCCCTCGTTATCCTATCCCTGTATCTATCTGTGATTTCGCATTCTCTGCACATGTGTCCACTTCCGCGTTCCTCCCCTTCGAGCTGTGCACTTACCTGTTACTCCGGGTCTGTTTTTATCATTCTGTTTACGTAAGATCCAGTCCTCGTGATATTAACTTGTTTATGTTCACATAAAACCTGTCGATTTAGCTCAATTTAACACTAATTTAGCTCAGGTTTTACCTGGATGTAGCCTGGCTACATCCTAGCCGGTTAAAAAACGTTCACTTTTCAACCAAATTTATCCGGTTTTTCATCTGAACCCGATAATTATGGCATTTCACAGACTTTGAAACACAAAAATGTCCACTGGCTACAAAACATACCATCTAGCCAGTTCTACGAACACGACTCATATACAGATCCTGCTTTTGACATTAAACCCAGTTAGTTTTATCACGCAACGCCCAAAGACGAGGTGCAGCTCACTAAAAAGGTCAAAAGTCAAGGTCACTGTGACCTCACAAAATACATTTGTGGCACAAATGTCTAATAGGATAAAATGATGAAGTGATGACATTTTATATCCAAAAGTTCAAAGGTCAACTTCACTGTGACATCATACAAAGTGGTGTTGGTGGGCCAGTAGGGGGCAATTTTCCCTCTGTTCAAATAAACCCTAATGCCCCAGTGCAGTGATGGGGACACTGTGCTGTAGGAGATGCCGTCTTTCGGATGAGACGTTAGACCGAGGTCCTGACTCGCTTTGGTCATTAAAGATCCGATGACACTTATCGGTGTCCTGGCTAAACTGTGGTAACAAGAATATAGATTATACATTTTTATATATTATTACAAACCACTGTATGGCTTACCATGGAAAACAATTGTGTTAATAAGAAGATGTTTTTCTGTGTTAGGATGACTTGCAAAAACAGTTCTAATGTCCCTCTTGAACCAGAACAAATGCACACACATCACACATCTGTGGCCTCACAGTCAAGGACACACACACACGCGCAGGAAAATTGATCCATTCACACTTTTCAATTGATAGCTTTGCTGGAGGGATCTGAGCGAGAGAAGACGAACTCCCTCAGCATTCCAGAGAAGACATCATCCATTGAGCCAACCCTAGTCTCTGACCCAACAATATCAAAAGACTCTTGATATCTTATTTTCTGGTACTCCTACAAGCGATACTATAACCTTTCTGCATTTGAATGGATCTCTATGGGAATTGAGGGGTGGGACTAGATTTAGCTGTAAATTACACTGGGACAGTGTACCAACGGCACCAAACCAGTGTATGTTAAAACCCTGGATCTATTTTTTAAATCACATTGTTTTGTAATTTGTCTAATTTTCTGTCCATCACTTGATATTCATGATTGTGGCTGACGATTGGTCCGATTTACAAGTGACACACCTCAGAATGTTGAGTAATAGCAGAAATTTTCTTATAAAGGGGGAGATGAAATACTCCACGTCTTTTGCATTGTGAAAAGCGTAACGTTGAAAGAAGGTTCCGTTGCACGGTTTATGATTTATTTACGTTTTCATCTGAGAGCGGTTTGAAGACGGCCATGCCTTCTTCATAGACAATTATTAGACATAGATTAGATTGACTTTTGTGACTTTATTATGATAGCCACAAATTCTGCCACCCTGACTGTGAAAATGTGTGTCTCGTTCCAGATTATGTTGCTATTGTTTTGTGGAAGGTTCCTTTGCACGGTTTATGATTTATTCACGTTTTTGTAGCAAAATATTTCCCGTAGGAATGAATTAATGGAATGTTCAGGATTAGAGTGTGTCGCTCTAGTTTTGAAAAATCTCAACACATTTTGTAAACTGCCACCACTCCCACTGTTTTAATTCCACATACACATATTGTATTTTACATCAAAAAGCTTCTCAGCCCCAGGGCCTTACGACAGGTTAAGGCGGCCCCGGTTCTGGGAGTTTCATGCTGCGGAGTCTATAGGCAGAGACAAGTTTTCTTTTTTTCTTTTTTCTTGTTTCTTGGAGTTCTGACAACTTTGTTCCTTTTGCGCTGGAAGAAGGTAATACTGGCAATTTCTGTCTTATCGATCTTTCTCTTTTCTGGTAATCTCAATTTAATTTTTAAATTAATTATTCCAATTGACTGTTACCTGTAATAAAACTACTCAGTCTTAAGACCTGATTTAAACTTTGTTTTGACTTGTTAGTTGATCCACCAGGTTACTGTTCAATTTACCTATCAAACAATTTGGTGATTTAATTGATGATTGTTATTTTTTATAAAAATTATTAGATTAAATCCATTATATATAATTAAATGTATGGTAGAGTGAGGGGTTTCAGCACACGATACCGCTTGTGTCCAGTATTCAGAGTGCTGGGCATTGAGTGCTGGAACGGCTGGATTCAGAATTCTATGCATTTTTACTTAATCCTCGCTTCCCCGACACTAGGATGCAATCCATTACAGTGATGTTTTGTCATTTGGCAATATATCCCCATTCTAAATGATGACAAAATCTATATATTCGTCCCATTGGTTCTGATTTGTTTCCCTAAGTCCTCACTCACACACAATTCCTACACAGGAAGATTCTGCTTGGCAATCACACTTTACTGTTCTTGTTTTGCACACAAAGGACCATGGTATAAGGTCTTCGTTTATCCCGTTCACGGAGTCCTCTTCTCCGATAGTTAAACCCTTTCCATCGAGTACTGAGGAGTCCATGCAGGTAGATGGGGCAGTTTTCCCATCTGCTGGAGACACCGCTTCTAAAATTGAGTGGTGTCGTTACTGCAGGAGGAAGGGGCATACTCTTAATCAGTGTCCGAAGTGTAAGGGTAAAGGAGGGGTCTCTCTAGAGGAACCGGGGCTTCTAGCGGGACTTCAGGGTACTACACAATTACCCGTTAACCTTTTTTGGGGACAGCACTCGCTTCAGGTCAAGGCTTTTATAGATTCCGGGCCGTGGAATGTTCTATTGATGCCCATCGGGCTAGAAAAAACTAAATTTCAATCCAGTGTCTTGACCAATCCAATGTTGCTTACCGCTTTCGATAGTCGCCTGTTGGGGTCAGGCACCAGTAAGGAGGCTACGTCTCTTCTCACCATGTCAACTCTTCAACAGAAACACATTGAGAGCATTCAGTTTCTGTTGGTCGATTCCCCTGCTTATCCTCTGGTGTTGTGTCACACTTAGCTCGTTAAGCATGATCCCCATATTAAGTGGGGAGGGGATAAGCTAGTCATTTGTCAATGGGGTCCCGTGTGTACCGCGCAGGGTCACCTCGCTCCTTCCAGTTTGTCCGGGGAACGCGTCAGATTCTGAGTCTGAGCTGGAGGAGGTTACCTCTCCGCCCAATCAGGGAGAGTCTGTTTCAGGCTCTGAGGCTTGTAACGAGAGTCTGGAGTGGGAGTCTCTGGCTGACGGATGTTCTAATTGGAGGGAGATCTTTTCTGAGGAGCTCTCCGACTCTGAGATTCAGTGGTCTCCTCCTACTGGGTCCCCTACCCAGAGGGGAGTGACTGGGATTGCAGGGACACTTGAATTTCTTTTACCTCTCAACGTTCCAGCTGAATATGCCGAATTAGCTGAGGTTTTTAGTAAACAGAGGGCAACCACCCTTCCTCCCCACTGTCCTTATGATTGCGCCATAGAACTCTATCCGGGTACTACCCCATACTAGAGGCAGTCTATATTCCTTAGCGGCTCCTGAGAGTGCGGCCATGAAGGAATATATTGAGGAGGCGTTGGCTAATGGGTTTATAAGGCCATCTACTTCACCTACTTCACTTTTTTGTTAAAAAGAAAGATGGAGCATTAAGGCCATGTAACGTCATTACTATTAAGAACTGGTATCCGCTTCCACTGATGAATTTTGCATTTCAACGTCTCCAGGGAGCGACTATTTTTTCCAAATTAGACCTCCGCAATGCCTATAACCTGGTGCGCATGTGTGAAGGCGATGAATAGAAAACCGCTTTTAACACCCATAACGGCCACTACGAATATATGGTCATACCGTTCGGGCTCACTAGCGCCCCCTCTGTGTTTCAGGCATTAGTGAATGACGTACTAAGAGAGATTTTGGAGAAATTCGTGTTCGTTTACTTGGACGACATTTAAATTTTTTCTTCTGAATTACAAACCTATATCGGTCGTATTAAACAGGTGTTGAAAGCCCAGTGGGAGGCCAAATTATTTGTGAAAGCAGAGAAGTGCTCATTTCACGCTAGCACTGTTTCTTTTTTTGGGATTCATCATATCAGAGGGCAAGGTCTGTATGAATCCTGAGAAAGTCTCTGCTGTACTAAATTGGCCCACTCCTCACTCAGTTAAACAGGTCCAGCGTTTCCTTGGGTTTTCCAATTTTTATAGGCGTTGTATTCGCAATTTTAGTGCGCTCGCCGTGTGTTCCAGAGAGCACGAAGGGAGCCAGCTTGTGTTTGAGAGACAGTGTGCTTCAGAGAGCACAAAGGGAGCCAGCCAGCATCTGAGAGACGGTGTGCTCCAGAGAGCACGAAGGGAGCAGATAGTGGTCACAAGAACACTGACAGAGACAGCGCTCAAAACCTCTCATGGAACTGGGGGGGGGGGGCATGGACACAAGCTAACTTATGTTTGGTTTCTTCTCTGTACTTTACTACATTTCTTTACTGAAATGTATTTTTGCCAATGCCATATCTTGTTGAACAAGCAACTATAACAGAATTTGGCATTTACACAGCAGGAAGCCAAACAGACAGTATGTGGACAGGTCACTGGTTTCTGCATAATAAAAATAAATACATAAATAAAGAGTGAAGTTTGTGGTTTTTGGCATGCAATAGCTTGAAAGTAATGTAGATCCACCCCACAAAAGTAGGCCTGGCTATAGCGCAAAATAACCCTGACTATTGCAGCAAGATACAATCCTTGAAAACTGTATTTGATAGTGCTTCTGTTATACATTACAAACAAAAGTGCCCCCACTACTTTTGCAACCATGCATGTCATACATTTTTATCTGTAAACACAGACATGTGTTTTCACAAGGCTCTTCAAACTGTGGAGTTTGGACATTCATGTAACTATGATTTACATCTATCCAAATCTCACATTGCAATGCACCTGAAATGCACTTTCTGTAGCAATCTGTGTGGAACGACGTTCTTCCTTTTCCACACTGACCTGCGAGTAGTGCTCTCCCCAGGATGGGTTAAAAGAGGAGATCCTTACCCTGGAGGCATGTGTGTCATCTGTACAGGGAGTCCTGGCAGACCTGAAGGTTCAGCTCTACACCAAGTTTGGGAATAATATAAACCCGGAGGCGGACGAAAGCTGACGTCTCCGAACTTTTCACGTGAATTGCAATAAAGCAGCTTTTACAGCTTGAGCAGGAAATGTGTTCCTTTCTAGTCTTCTTAAAACACCCACGTTTGTGTCCCGCTCCATTTTTCCTGCCAAATCGCTTATTTATTTTTGCATGAAAATAAAAATGAATATGCATGTTTCACAAGATGAGCTGGCAGGATTTTTGTAACAGGTCATGTTTAGCCTCAAGTTGTCATGGTTCGTGGGTTATTGTTTTTTTTTTCCGCTGCGGTTCTCGTCTTTTATCTCCCTTTGAGGATCCATCTGATTTTTTCCTCATTCTGTCCCGGGGTTTTGCTTCGCCTCGCTCATTATTCAGATCACCTGTGCTGCTACCTGCGGGGTATTTAAGTTCCTCACTTCCGCTTCTCCGGTGCTTTTTTTGTCATTAATTTGTACATTGAGCCAAGTATAGCCAGGTTTAAGTGACCTCGTGATATTAACTTGTTTATGTTCACGAGGGACTTGCTTATAGCTTATACAGGTATAGGATTGTGTTTCCTCCTGTTAGCATTCTGCGCTATTTATTTCCATTCAGTTCTCTACGAGACAGTGTTTTCTTTTGGTGGTTTTGTTTTGTTTCACCTTCTATTGGACGTTGTAGTGTTACGTTCCGAGGGTGTTTTTTTTGCTTTTCTAGTCTCCTGTTTGGGCTCTAGTATTGAGTTCAGGAGATTTAGATTTGTGTTTCACTCGTTCTATTCAATCCTATTTTCCTGGCTAGATTTATTTTAGCTTTTTAGCTGTCAGGAATTATTATTATAATTTTTTTTTTGTGTTCCCTTATTGGTCCTCACCTGTGTGGGTGACTTGTCTGATCTCCCTCACCTCTGCATTTGATTTTCCGCTCCTAAATCCATCACACAAGTTTGATGCATAATGGAAATAAAAGCTTCAAAGCCCATCTTTTTAAAATAGGTTATACTTTTGTTTGAAATGGTAAGAAATTGAGATGACTTAGTGCTAGGTGTGGCACAGTCCACAGGGTGGCAGATTCTCGAGCCATATGAGAGTCCTCGCGCCCATGGCACTTTCTCAGCTGTAGTCCATTCTCTATCCATTACCCTCTCTGCTTTTTACCTGTCTCACAAAAGAGGAAAAGGGGACAGACTGCCCCACTGTCTTTTACATAAGGAAAAAAAGGATTTGTTCAGTATACAGCCAATTCCTTGAAAATTAGTTGAATGCAGGGTAAATAAGACATGATATCACCTTCTTACAAAATTACCAGAAAGTAGTTGTAAAGTACCCGCCAATAACCATTGCTATTGTTCACTCGGTTGTTGTCAATGTAGGCCTACTCCATAATTGACTGAGCTTGTCTCTGCCCAGAGAGCAAAAGCCGGAATCTAGATGTCCAGAGGGGTGGAAATATAATTAGGTTGACAGACATTTTGACATGAACGGCCTAGGTTTACCACAATATAGCTTTTTTTTTACCCGGATTTCGACTGGCTATGTCCTAGTTGACAAGAAAGCTTTTACTTTTCAGCCGAATGTAGCTTGGTATTCACCTGAACACAAAGACGGCATTTCACTGATTTCCCCCCGACCACAAAAACGTTCACCGGGTGTTTTCTATGAGTAAGGTGATGACTGTGGCTCTCCTTTTCATCATTATGGGCTCTCCTTTTCAGCATTATGTCAGTAAGTACTGATTCTAGGGCCTGACCTGAGGCATTGTGGGATTAAACGGCAATCTGGAAAACACCTTAAAGCCTGTAACCCCTAAGACATGAAACTTCCTACTCCAAAATCTTGGTCTTAATAAGAGTTTAAGGGGTAACTTTGCAGTGCAGTCCATTACTTTTTTTTCTCGGTATGGCAATTGTAAACAGTCTTGAATGGATCTGAATAAGTTATTGGAAGGTTGTCTGAGTGCCTCAGAACTGCAGTCTAAAAGGGCCAGCTCTCCTCTGTATGGTACAACTGTATATCGGTCCATATAACTAAAATAGACTAAATTAATGGTAATGGCAAAAAAACATGCTCTCTACAAAGCATTGTTTTATAACGAGAACATCACCTGCGTGTTCTTGTTGTCATGGCCTAAGCCAGACAGACTCTAGAGTTGTGGGATTTATTTGCACCTGGAATCGAAGTCTGGAATATAAACTCCTCAAACTTTTTTTGGAAATTTGTGTTTGGTCGATTATATCCCTGTTGTCACTGTATTATTAGCATTATATCTTATATTAATGGAAAGCCTGTTCATTTCCCTTTACAATGTTGTCCCATTTATAAGGATCATGCATTTGTGGGATGAGAAACACAGCTGATTATGTGGGTGGGGTCCCAAGTGAAATGTGCTAAATTAACCTGCCAATGTCAAACAGTGTATTCTCCTGTTGGTATTGACTCTATTGTTTTGAGTTGTTTGGGGATTGGATCCCACCCCACAGCAACTCGTGACCAGCATGAGGAGGAGGTGCCAGGCTGTTGTGGCTGCGTATGGTTCTTCCACCCACTACTGGACTCCTGACTATTTGTTCAATGAATAAAGCGTAAAATTACCAATATGTCTTGTTTGTTCCTTTTTACTGATAGAGAGTTCAATCATACAATCCCCCAAACAATTCAAAACAATAGAGTCAATACCAATAGGAGAATACACTGTGACTGCAGTCACAATGGGCCCATTTATCACATAATGGTACATTCACATTAAACAGTAAAGTGCACCTTCTACATATTTTCTCAAAAAGCTTTGGATTTATTGGTATGGAGACAAACATCTCAGACCAAATATTTACAATTGCTTCTGACCTTTGCCCAGACCTTTTTGAAAATGAATATAAGAGCATATCTTCAGATTGTTCTGTTTTTCTAAAATCCATATTTTATTATCCTTTGTTAAATGAAGTACATGAAGGCAGTCTTTTCATTTTTCAGTATGGCAATTGAAAAGAGTGCTCAAATGCAGAGCCATATGTCTGCATTGTACATAGGTGATTATTGTAAGCTCTGTTTATATACACACATTGACTCTCATAAATAACCTTGATTTCCCAAAATGGCTTTTAAGGAAAACAGTAAAACTTTTACATGAAAAAAGTTTTAGTCTCATGGTTTTAAAAATAAATAAATAAATAAATAAATAAATACAACAAATAAACAAATAAAAATAAACATGATTGTAATTTTCTTATTATTTCAGTTTTTTATATACATATTGTTATCAAGGTTGAGTGGCTTTGTTCAACCTAAAGGGTTTCTCGTTAGTCACAGCCACTAGGTGGCAATATGCTACCTTGTGCGTTATCGTCACTCTAACCATACAACTTTTTTAGTCAAAACAAAGATGTTGCTAGCTCTCATGGCAGAGGCCTGTGTTGAAGAAAAAAAACAGACAGAGATAAGCATGTGATTACCTTCAGTAGATTATTGGCAATGTATTGCATGTTTTAATTTGAGTCCTTGTTTTTTGTGTATTTTTTGTTATGCTCATGGTTACTTTACTTGATGGTTAGTTTTAATATTGTATTTTGTGGCTGAAAATATATGTCTTGCTTAATCATACTTACGAATTAAATTGAGGTTGCTGTTCATTGTAATCTGTGAAATGCACCAGTAATGGAAAAAAATGTATTCTTCTTAAATGAAAATACTTTATATGTGCTGTAAAACTGAATGACTAATGAGTGTGTAATGAGTTCATTTGATGTTGATGTTTTCACTCTCTGGTAAAGCCAATGTAACATAGCCTACATTTCCCCCCTCTAATGAAAACTAAAACTAATTTACATAATATCTTAAAAGGCATGAGTCTCCAAAATAAAAACAAAATGAGAACTAACACAGAGGACTTAAAACTAAACTGAAATTAAACTGCATTGGAAAGGAAATAAAAGCTAATGGAAAAGAGACAACTATAATAATATTGGTACACATAGACAAGTAAATACTGTAATTCAGAGGTACGTGGACATTCACAGATCTATCACCTATTGAGGTAGGTAAATGCCTACATTTCCCTATTCTGTGTTCTAGATATCCAAGATGTATCTTAAATTCATGGCAGTATATTTTAAGTTATATTACAAATGGAAACAGTGGTGTTTTTTTTGCCGGGCAAGCTACAAAATAGAAAGTTCAAATGAGAGTTTGAACTGCAAGAATGTTTATTTAAATTGCTGTCTGGGGAGTCTGCCATTAGCAGCAGCAGGCTACGTGTGCCCCACATCCTAACGTCTGCCCGTTTAATCGTCCGGAAAGATCCGACAGGCTCCGGCCTCATTTTCCCCTCGCCTGCCAAATGCAATCAATAACGAGAGAATCTGAGCGTTTGTTTGGCAAGATGAAATCGATGGTACTTTCATAATTCACAGGTCTTTGTGGAGCCTTCATTTAAACGCACAAATTAAGTTTCAAAGAATCATTTGGAATAGAAATAGCCTGTGCAGTTTTAACATGGATATTTTAAGGTATAGGTTAGTCACTGGTTAGTTGACCCGGCTGTAGCAATTAAAGAATCAATATTACCGAAGGAATTATGCCAACAAAAAAAATTACATGCATTATTATCAAAATGGAGTAAGCATAATCACAAGCTTTTGTTCAGGCCTTTGGATCACTGGTAAAAAGTGGGATAACATGGTCATAACAATTTACAGAAAACCAGAGAGTTGCTTCGCTAATCACAATGTACATTGGTAACAACAAATTGAATAACCCTGGTTACCTTCTGCGTACACTTCCTGGTAATGGCCACAGGGCACGTGGAAATATTCTCAGATATTCTCAAGTGTCCACCAATCACCGTTGGCATTGCTCTGTTTGTCATAGTATTATTTACGTTTATTGCACTTTAAAGATGTTGCTACTCCGTAGAAAAACATGTGGTAGTGTGCGGGACCACCTTCACTACTTGGACTGGGGGGAAGGGGGGGGGGGGACTAAATGTATTGTGTACAAGTTTTGTGTTTTTGTTTTTCGATTTACCAAGCCCTTCAATAACTAATACTGATTATCAGGTGCACCCAGTTCAACTGGTAATTGTCTTGTTAATCCATTCAGTGTTAAGTGGTTAATTGTGTGGCTGTGTGGCGCTGTGTGTGTGGCTGTGTGGCGCTGTGTGTGTGGCTGTATGGCGCTGTGTGTGTGGCTGTGTGGCGCTTTGTGTGTGGCTGTCTTTCATAGGGGGGGGCCAGGGGCGAGGGGGCACTGAAAATCTTGGGGTGGCACACCAAAACCAAAATCCATAACTGAATTTCAGGAATTCTATTATGTTGTTGTAGTATATAAAAAAATATACATTATGCACACAAAATATACATTATTGATTTAAATGAATAGTACCTAATGTAAAATATCAGATAGAAGTAGAAGCATATTATGCATATGCGACTCGCAAGCCGCGAGGGGGGGGCCAGTGGGGGGGCCAGCGATTTTATCAGGGTGGCCGTGGCCCCCCCTGGCCACCACTTGGCGGCGCCACTGGCCTTAGTGCAACTCATAATCGGCTGATGCACAGCCCAGTTAGGGAGGGTTTCAGTTGGCAGGTTCAATCGCCCCGGTTGGTGTGGACTGGTCCTTAAAAGGCTGCCAGGGGTAGTCTCTGGGGCACATCACTCGAACCGTTTCATTTGCATCACTTTTGCTTTGCAACCCTTCCCACACAATAGACTAAAGCTGCCTGCCAGCAAATTAAATGAAATGTAGGAAGTGTATTTGTTTAGCTAGGTCATGTGTTTGCTCAGTAGATGAGCCTTAAAAATGTGGATTCATTGAAATTAAATGTACTCAATACAACACTCTCATCAAAGGAATTGCATTTGTGCACATTAATAATAACCAATGCAGAAATCATAACTATTGCATAACAACACTTTTGTTCTTTTTAAAGGTGCACTATGCCACATATTTGCCTAGAAAATATTAAATAACCATGCTCAGTCATATCTATGGTGCACTGGCAATCTCTGTAAAAAAAGATTTGCAGATATCCTTGCTCCTCTGCTTGTATTTATTATTCTAAAATGCGTTTGGGATGTTCCTGGGCGTGGCACTCTTTTCTATGTTGGGACAGGTGGGTGTGGCTACAGAGCCTGTGGGTCAGCTGAGTGTTTGTAGACAGCTGGCTACTGAAATGGCAGAGATGAAGAATTGCAATTAGCCTGCAGCGAAGCCAAACAACAAGCAGACAGGGCGCGTTCAAGAAATAGAGTCAACCTAGGATTAGATTTTCCTTGATGGTGACTTGATGGTGAAGTTTTGCAAGGGTTTGAAAAGTGACATAGAGCTGCCGTGTTTTCTGTTGGACCTGTAAGCAACGTTACCTCTCGCTATCCAGCTAGCTACATTAGGTGGCTAGATGGCCAAAGCCGAGTACCTTTTAAATCAACTTACTATAATGATGTGTATTATGTTGTATTTCATAAAATAAATAATATCTGTATACAAATATCTTAATGAAAAAGTAATTTACTTTACAAGGGTATTAGCTAGCTATGATAGAAGAGATATGGTCTGCTAATGTTCCTTATTCCACCCACGATTCCGTCTTTACGTCTCATTTCAAAATGAATGTTCAGAATAACGTTAGTTAATAGTGAACAAAGAAAAACACAAGATAGCTGCGACTGCACTAGGGAGTAGCTACCGTTACAGTAACAATGTTTTTACAATCTGCACTTAAAGCGTGAAGATCGTTATATCATCCGTTGTCTCCGAAGTAGATGCTAAGTGGAAACGTCAGTTGTGTTTAATAAAGGCGCTTCATTATGAGTGCCTCAGTGTTTACTCTGGGCAGTGTCTTTGATGAGCCCGGGTACATTTTTCTTTTTTGCATACTTGAGAGCACTTTCTCTGTTTTTTAAGCTTTGACTGAAGCGGGTGGGTATAGCCTTTATTTAATCTTTATAACACTGCCTAATTACTGTTACCGTCCACATAGAACAATGCATGCATGTTATTTTCATTTTATCTTCAACTCAACATTTTGCTTGCTGCGCTCAAGCGTCTGTGTTTCTTTGATTGTAAACACAGGACCACAGCAAGGCTAAAATCATGCGCACCTTCAATTACATAGTTGTATTGCACATTGTGTTTATATTACAGAGACCATTTTAGCAGGCTCTGTGCATCTGTGAACTTGTAAGGCGTTAAAATTTAGTCGTCTGGCAGCTGCTTTTAGCCAAAGGGACATAACACAGTAAGTAAGCAAACAGCACTAGAGCTAGCATTAGGCAAAGCTGCAATCAAATAAGTGCCACTGTCACGGTGCATGCCTCTAAAACCGGAAAATAAAAGGAAGAGAATTAGTTCATTAAGGTGTAGTCTGGGTTTTCAGACGTTGATGGAAAACGGTCAGTGAATCTGCCTCCCTGACTGATTGAGGAAAATCCTTCCACCGTCAGGGGCCTGGAAGAGCAGGTCTCAGGTGCCTGGCCAGACCGGACAGCCAGCTTGTAAGAGAGGGCCGAACAGAAAGGTCTGCTTGGTGTGTTTGGTGTGATCACTGTCTGAAGCTAGGGTGGGGGCTGAATGCGAGCAGCCAGTGAAGGAAGGTAGAAAAAGTGACACGGCTTTAGCTTTCCTATCAAATCAGCACAGTGGTAGTCTGGGGACCACAGACAGCATAAGAAGGGTAATCTACTGATAAAGGAACAGAAAAGTAATTAAATGGGTTGTATTTTTGGTGTGACACTGTTCAGACCTGTTATAGAAGGGGTGTCCATTTTTTTCCAGAAAGGGCAGGTAGGTGCAGGTTTTTGTTTTAGCCCAGTACTACACCTGAAACCGGATTCAACTAATTAACTGATCATGGTCTTCAGTCAAGACCGCGATAAGTATAATCAGTTGTCTTAGTGCTGGGTTAAAGCAAAAACCTGCACCCACACCAGCCCATTTCGGATGAGATTGGTCACCCCTGGATATAGCATTCACCTTGAATCTGAAAAACCAAAACCATAAAAATGACACAAATTAAACTGGAGCTTAATATTCACATCTGACCAAGAATAGGTGAAAATGCATTGACACATTTCTTTGCAAAGCCCATTCTGGTTTGGAGCTACAGGCACTTCCCAATTGTAGTTTGGGACAAATTATCTGCCGGAACAGAGGCTACCAGACAGAAGGTCTCTGTTACCACAGATTGGACATTAGAGAGAAATTTGATTCGGTATCTGTCAAAATTTGATTGATGGGGTCAAAGGTCAATTTTATGAATATTAATGAGTTTATGAAAAATTATGATTATGCATAAATTATTTTTTTTATGATTTTTTTATTTTTATGATTATGATGATGCATCATCATTCGGGGCGGATGTTTGTGGGTTTTTCGTTTCAAGGGTTTGGCGATGTCATTTTATTATGGATTGTTGTAAACGTTGTTGAATGGTTTTGTGACAAATTGTTTTTACGGACTGGGGCATGGTGCTTAGGGAGACATATTGGCAATGTAATGTGCTGTACATTGTTTTATTTGAAAAACATCGTGAAAAAGTAATGGTGTATAAATGTATAGGTTATTAGTTGTAGCAGTAGCAGTAGTAGTAGCAGCGGTAATTAAGTTTTATTTAAAAAAGCAGTTTGTGTTAGCACAGCTTGTTAAAAAGAATAGAATAATTCAAGCAGGCTGTTAAAACGTGAAAAATCCCCGTGGACTATAACGAAAAAACATTATACAGAATCATTGTAAAGACTTGTTAGATGCCAAGAAGGAAGAAAACATAAACTCTGTGTTGAAAGGCGTTCGCAAAACATCGTGCAGAGACACTGTAGGCAAAAACTTAGAAGATATCTTGGGGTCCGCGAAATCACAATATTGTACAAAAATAGACAAAGATGGGTCCAAAAGGCGAGATAGCGCGCTTAAAAGCCTAGAATGGTTCGCAAGAAAGACTATGAAGAAAATAATTTAAATAAAAGAATATGTTACGTTTTAAAGAATTAAAACGAAAAAACGAAAAAAGAAATCGCGGGCTACATAAGGAGAGACCGCTGCCAAAAACACATGGAAAGTTTCAAGTCGTAGCGGAGCATATACAACCAGCGTGTTGACAGCTCGCGGCCAGGGGCATGACTAAATTTGTCCAGACATGTTTCAAGCATGAATACGACACCCAAGCTCCCTGTCACGTGTAATTTGACGTAGTGACGTTGGCGCGTGTTCGTTTTCACGATTTCTGATGGTTGTGGATTGGGTTTGGCGTGGATGGGGGGTATACCACATATGGCGTCGGCGATAAGGCGAACAGATCGTTGTAAAATAACATGGACATCGTGACGTTGGCGCGCGTTCGTTTCACGATTTCTGATGGTTGTGGATTGGGTTTGGCATGGGGGGGGGTATACCACATATGGCGTCGGCGATAAGGCGAACAGACCGTTGTAAAATAACAGCAGTTTGATAGCCAGCTGACTGTTTGTACAACTTTCTTCAAATAGCCCACGCAAATTTAATGTCGGCATTCTAAAACTTGTTAGTTGTTGTAACTTCTCCGCTTTTTTTATTTTTAAGCCGTTTTTTTTTTAAAAAGAAGAAAAAAAGTAAATTAGACGCAGCACTGTGTAGGCTAT
>CM040402.1:22376933-22716933 GCA_022702515.1 Ilyophis sp. 1 JC-2022 | reverse complement strand
GATGACTTGCGCGACCATTTTACCAACCATGTATTACATACTGTTCCGGCATAGTTTACTGCTAAATCCAGGCCAATGTGATACGTTCAAATGCAGAGACGTTATAGTATCGCCTGTAAGAGCACCAGAAAATCAAGAGTCTTTTGAAACTAAGCTAATTCACCAAACGTTGAATTTTTTATAAACCTTTTCACACATCGTTACCAGGGGTGGCAATAATAGTGGAGGGACCTGTATCTCGGGCCGTCGAGCAATTTGCCAAAGAAGCGTGTGGCTGTGCACGCTGCGGTTTGTCGCAACTTGTCAGCGCATCTCAAACTCATCCAACCCCCGCCTCAGTTGAGCCGCGATCCTGTAAAATTCATTTGTCCACATTGACTTAACATTGGTTGGACAAAGGGCCATATATCGGTTGGACAAAGGGCCATATATCAGTCGTACGCGCACACCCCTGTCGAGTAGTCTTTGACACACGGTGTTGTACACTTTCACACACCGCCACACATCCAAGAGAATAGAGGAGACACGCCAAGATGAGACCAACCCTATCTCCGCAAATGCAATTGGTGAACTACCTGAGGACTAACAATGAAGTTTTCTGAATTAAGTTGTGGAGTTTGGTTTTATGTTAATGATTCAGTGGCAGAGTGCAGGCCCGTATAGATTTCAACAAATTCACGAAAACTTCATTGTTAGTCCTCAGGTAGTTCACCAATTGCATTTGCGGAGATAGGGTTGGTCTCATCTTGGCGTGTCTCCTCTATTCTCTTGGATGTGTGGCGGTGTGTGAAAGTGTACAACACCGTGTGTCAAAGACTACTCGACAGGGGTGTGCGCGTACGACTGATATATGGCCCTTTGTCCAACCGATATATGGCCCTTTGTCCAACCAATGTTAAGTCAATGTGGACAAATGAATTTTACAGGATCGCGGCTCAACTGAGGCGGGGGTTGGATGAGTTTGAGATGCGCTGACAAGTTGCGACAAACCGCAGCGTGCACAGCCACACGCTTCTTTGGCAAATTGCTCGACGGCCCGAGATACAGGTCCCTCCACTATTATTGCCACCCCTGGTAACGATGTGTGAAAAGGTTTATAAAAAATTCAACGTTTGGTGAATTAGCTTAGTTTCAAAAGACTCTTGATTTTCTGGTGCTCTTACAGGCGATACTATAACGTCTCTGCATTTGAACGTATCACATTGGCCTGGATTTAGCAGTAAACTATGCCGGAACAGTATGTAATACATGGTTGGTAAAATGGTCGCGCAAGTCATCAAGAGCCTGAGGTATCAAATGTGCCTCAAACCATCTCTCTGCAGCCCGATATGCAGTAGATATGTATGGATCACTTGAAGGGTGTACTTACTTTTTAACACGACTGTACACTGCTTTTCCCCGCATACACGGTAGAGTGCTCTTAAAAAGATGGTTTAAGATACAATTTAGGTAAGTAAACGTAATCTGAATAATGCTTACAACTAAAATATTGGTGTTGAAGAAACTAGTATACTATTGTTGTGTATAGCTTATTATGTGTTGCTTACAAACATTTGCGCATGTGTAACAACATTTTGAAGCTGCCTGTACGCTTAGATGATAAAATCAACCCTCTTTTCGAGTGTATTTAGAGATCTATTAGCTGTTAGCCTACGACCACAGATGTTCAAATAATGTGGCACGTTTGTGTTGGCGACATAATTATGCGAAAGAGTAGGTCTTAAACAGAAAAGATCAAGCCATTCAATGCATGTAACATGTTGATTTAGAATGGCCAATGTTGAAAAATTACAATATTAATCAACTCTGTGGTGCGTTTGAACACATTTACTAAAATATTGTAATTTGTGTAAACATCTAAACAGGCCATTGTGGCAGCCTATCAATTATACACGGTTCGTCTTGAAAAACCCCAAACAGGTATGCAACAAAGTGCTTTTCAATTGATCTGATCTTGAAACAAACTTTAAAGTGTTTCAAAACTATTGTTCAGTTGATTGTGGTACCCTTATGTCTTTCAATGGTTGGCAGTCTGAAGAAAATACTGTACAAAAGTTCCATTGTTTGCATGGTTTGTGTGTAATGTGTACTTTAATTCAGCAACAACAAGATATGCTCGCTCTGTTTTAAACAACAAAATAATTAAACGCTTCCGTTTAATTGTACCAAGGTAATGCCTGTCGTCCCCTATGCACCTTTGGTGTTATGCGTTTCATGTCAGTATAGGGTACACTTTTTCTGGTTTTGATAACCCTTCTAACAACACACTGTCACCATATCTATTGTTTCAAGCCTCAAAAACTTAGAACCAAAAACAACAACTTGTAAATAATATTGACAGTGTCTTTTTGTGTATTAAATGCTTTTTAAAAACATAGTCACTTCACAACAAAACAACATTTGTACAATATTGAGTCTTAGGGCACCATAATGTCACACACACACTCACACACACACACACACACACACACACACAGCCACCGTAAAGAGACTTTAGTGTCCTTAGTCTCTTCACATGTTGGCTGTTCTTGTTGGCACCATAGTGTGACCCCGACTGGAGACAATCTCTCAGTCTCTGGTATGCATTGCGTTTTGATGCTGCAAAAATCTGTCTCTTAATCAGGCTATGATGCCCTCTATTTTCACCTGTAGGTCTATATCGTCATTCAACAACAACTCTTGTGGAAATAAAATACAACTTAATAAGTTTAAACAACTCATGGTCCTTCTGTTGATGTCTGTTTAAAAGTTCCGTTATTTACATGTAAGTGAGCAATGGATAGCCTACTTTAATTCTGTTACATCGAACATTCTAACGCAACATATCACCGGTTTTAATGGTTTGACCTTTTCAGTTTAAGACCTTAACTTTCACATATTTTTATACCACACTATCTGTAGCTATCGACCTCTTTTCCCATAACAGAGAAAAACCCTCAAAATACACTTGGTTAGATCGGTCTTTAGATGGTTAGATGTTTATGTTTGTGTGCATAAGTCCTATTACCTAAACGATCGGTCACGTTGTCCATGTTCGTCCTGTTATTTTGTTAAAAGCCACATAGTGGGCTACAGGGCAATGCCCTACGGATGGATAGAGAAAATGGATACCTGTTATCTAGCGTTTGGCGTTGCCGCCATGTACTCTCATATATTCCTCTGTTTGTTATCCAAGACGTCTTCTGGAAGTCTTTCCCATATGGTCTAGCGGTTAGGATTCCTGGTTTTCACCCAGGCGGCCCGGGTTCGACTCCCGGTATGGGAACGGTTACTTTTAAATCAAAACAATGAAAATAATTATCTGTTGTCTTTGCCCAAAGGAATGGGTCTGATTGGGTTATTTAAGTATTTGTGACAATGAAAGAATACTTTCCAACAATCAGTCTACATGTCCATTAGCCACATTTTTTATTGAAGTTGAACTCCCACTAAACTATCTACTGAATATTTTGTTTCTGGCCATACAAATGGCGAAGCAACTTGTTCATCTGGAAAATCCAAAACTCCAAGATCATTTAATTGTTGTTCTAAAAATGGTCTGGTTGAAGTGGTATATTCTTGGCAAAAGCATACCTGCTGGGTTGGACTCCTGGTATGGGAATCTAATATGAACAAGCTGTACGATATTGTCCCTATACTGAATCCTATGTTGGTAAAACTCTGGCTGATGGTGGGGTGGTTGTTCTTGGATTGCGTAGTTGGTAATTATGTGCCAAAATATATTTTTCAATAGTCATCTGACATTTACATGAAACATAGCTTTCACGGCGCTTGTGAAAATGCAACTTATGTCTTTTCTTTGCAGGTAGTCGTCATTCAACAATAACTCTTGTGGAAATAAAATACAACTTAATAAGTTTAAACAACTCCTTGTCATTCTGTTGATGTCTGTTTAAAAGTTCCGTTATTTACATGTAAGTAAAGTGAGTGATGAATAGCCTCCTTTAATTCTGTTACATCGAACATTCTAACGCAACATATCACCGGCTTTAATGGTTTGACCTTTTCAGTTTAAGACCTTAACTTTCACATATTTTTATACCACACTATCTGTAGCTAGCAACCTCTTTTCCCATAACAGAGAAAAACCCCTCAAAATACACATGGTTAGATCGGTCTTTAGATGGTTAGCTGTTTATGTTTGTGCGCATAAGTCCTATTACCTAAACGATAGGTTACGTTGTCCATGTTCGTCCTGTTATTTTGTTAAAATCTACATAGTTACAAACAAAACAACCCATTTAAAAATAAAATTGTATCATGCACACACACACAAACACACACACACACACACACACACACACACACTCCTGAAAAAATAAATAACTTCCTGGTGAACCCCCTCCTGGTGATACCGAAGCTGTGGCCTTAAACATGTGTTGTGGTATGTTCCGTGCATTAAGATGAGCAAAGCTGAAATAAAATTTGATATGTATAAGAATAAAATTACACAGTCATTTAACAAAACTGTTGAACTGAATCATTTTATTTCAAAAGTGCTGTAGCACCTTTCATTATGGTAAGTTTGACTTCTGCAGAAAGACCTATTTAATTAGGTGTGTTGTGGGGTCCTCTATTATTAGTAATACACTGTTGGTATAGCCCTAGTTTTTAAAACATTACACTTTTGCAACCCTGTCACAACAAACAAACTTTATTATTTAAAAACCCATAGCACCTGCGTGCGCACGCACACACACACACACACACACACACACACACACACACACACACACACACACACACACAATTACCCCCTGTGCCTGAATTCGTTTATAGTAAGTGTCTGGAATCACTTTTTCAAATATTGTAAACTTGAAAGAAAAAAACAAAATAAAATAAAAACTGCCAAAACACCGTGCACATCTTTTTTTCATTTGAACTTTGATATAATTGTATTTACTATAACCTACAATACACAATGCTTCAATATAACATTTGATAATTAGCAGAATAAACACCACAAAACCCACCAAAATCTACTGTCTGCTGTTTACTGCCTCTTAATCTGAAGGGTAGACTGACATTCAAAGACCTATTCAATTATGTGTGTTGTGGGGTCCTCTATTATTAGGAATACACTGTTGGTATACTTTTGAAAACATTACACTTTTGCAATCTTGTCGCAACAATGTTCAAATAAACAAACTTTATTATTTAAAAACCATAGTGCGCTCGCGCACACGCACACACACAATTACAACAGTGCCTGAATTAGTTTATAATATGTGGCTTGAATCACTTTTTCAAATATTGAACTTTGATATAATTTTATTTACTATAACCTACAATACACAATGCTTCAATATAACATTTGAAAATTAGCTGAATAAATACCACAAAACCCCAACCAAAATATAAAATAACGTCTTGAGAATAAACTAGGCTACAGTGATAAAAGCATGACGCAAAAACGAACCTTCTGGGGTTTAACAGAGAGGTATAGACCGCGTGAGCGTTGTAACTTCAACAGACCATCGGCTCTCGCTGAATGATTGGATATGGATTTATCACAAAACAGTTCATTAACATTTCATTACCAGACCAATTAACTCAAGTTTCACTTTTCTTTATTAGCTTTTGTTTGCCTAGGTTGTCAGCACCCCACGTACTACTGCTTAAAAACCATTATGTTTTTGACTATGCAACGAAATCCGCCTTTAAATCCTACTAGCTCCACTCTAAACAGTCTACGTTATGTAACTTTAGTTGCCATGATAACTGAAAACACTACTGCGTTCGCATGCCTGATAATTTCCCCCCTTTGTATACTGAAAAAGTCCAACGTGGAAAGGCTTCAGTTGATTATCGCGTTTTAAATCTAACATTTTTGCTTGTAAGGACAAAATAAATAAACAGATAAAAAAACTAAAACAGTGGAAAGTCGTATCTTGTTACCCCATGTAAAGCACGTGTTGCATACAAACTGGTGAAGACGCATAAATAAACAAAGAAAGTCGCACACTTTATGCCCCCGTAATGTATTACCAATGTGTTATAATAAATTTCGGCACACATTTATCCAACTAACCCTTTTAGACTCAAAGTTTGTCTAATAATCTTCATCAGAGACACACGGTTAAATACAACAAAACCCCACCAAAATATCAAATAACGTCTTGAGAATAAACTAGGCTTTTTTGACTATGCAACGAAATCCTACTTTAAATCCTACTAGCTGCACTCTAAACATAGTCTACGTTATGTAACTTTAGATGCCATGATAACTGGAAACACTACTGCGTTCGCATGCCTGACAATTCCCCATTTGAATAGCCTACACAGTGCTGCGTCTAATTTACTTTTTTTCTTCTTTTTAAAAAAAAAACGTCTTAAAAATAAAAAAAGCGGAGAAGTTACAACAACTAACAAGTTTTAGAATGCCGACATTAAATTTGCGTGGGCTATTTGAAGAAAGTTGTACAAACAGTCAGCTGGCTATCAAACTGCTGTTATTTTACAACGGTCTGTTCGCCTTATCGCCGACGCCATAGGTGGTATACCCCCCCCCCCCCCCCCCCCCCCCCCCCATGCCAAACCCAATCCACAACCATCAGAAATCGTGAAAACGAACACGCGCCAACGTCACTACGTCAAATTACACGTGACGGGGAGCTTGGGTGTCGTATTCATGCTTGAAACATGTCTGGACAAATTTAGTCATGCCCCTGGCCGCGAGCTGTCAACACGCTGGTTGTATATGCTCCGCTACGACTTGAAACTTTTTAAAAACTATTTAAATTATTTTCTTCATAGTCTTTCTTGCGAACCATTCTAGGCTTTTAAGCGCGCTATCTCGCCTTTTGGACCCATCTTTGTCTATTTTTGTACAATATTGTGATTTCGCGGACCCCAAGATATCTTCTAAGTTTTTGCCTACAGTGTCTCTGCACGATGTTTTGCGAACGCCTTTCAACACAGAGTTTATGTTTTCTTCCTTCTTGGCATCTAACAAGTCTTTACAATGATTCTGTATAATGTTTTTTCGTTATAGTCATTTTTCACGTTTTAACAGCCTGCTTGAATTATTCTATTCTTTTTAACAAGCGGTGTTAACACATACTGCTTTTTAAATAAAACTTAATTGACGCTGCTACTACTACTGCTACTGCCACAACTAATAACCTATACATTTATACACCCTTACTTTTTCACGATGTTTTTCAAATAAAACAAATGTACAACACATTACATTGCCAATATGTCTCCCTAAGCACCATGCCCCAGTCCGTAAAAACAATTTGTCACAAAACCATTCAACAACGTTTACAACAATCCATAATAAAATGACATCGCCAAACCCTTGAAACGAAAAACCCACAAACATCCGCCCCGAATGATGATGCATCATCATAATCATAAAAAAAAAAAATCTTAAAATTTTTTTTTTATGCATAATCATAATTTTTCATAAACTCATTAATATTCATAAAATTGACCTTTGACCCCATCAATCAAATTTTGACAGATACCGAATCAAATTTATCTCTCTGACATTGATCGGCAGCATGCATTTGTGAAACGTGCACTTAGTTTGCCATTTGGGCGTGACGATAACAATGTGTTCTACGCTCCCGGACAAATGATCATCCGTGTGCTTCGCACATGGCTAACAGGCGAATGCTTTGAATGAAACACAGTGCTGCTCAAGTGTGTTGAGCTTTACAAAACAAACTCTCAAACGTATGGTGTATGGTATGGTATGACTTTGTTGCAGGTTTACATCACAGGCAGGGGACTGCCATTGTACACCTGAGCAAGGATTGAATGCATGTAACCTTGAAACATCAATAAACAGCCACCTGTATAGATTAACGATGAACGAAATGTAACATGTGTAAGCCTCCCTTTATGAGGACATTTTGCTAAACAGAAGCTATAACATGGCTGTGAGCCAAGATCATTTTCTGAATAAACACCAATGCATGGTTCAAAAACCTGTTGGTGAAGATAACAGAGGGGTATACTACAAAGTGGGATTAAGGGGATAGCGAGCTAAATTAAGCTTCAACCCTGTATCACAAAGCCGACTCACTTTTAATCGGGGTATATTGCCACGGCAACTTACTCTGAACGGCTAACCTGCTCCAGGGCAGGTTATGTTCAGGATAACAGATTGAAACATATACGCACCACCCTTTGACCAATCAGCTCCTTGGCTTTGGAAAAAGAATCTCCTTTCCAAAAGATCCCGTAGATCCCGTGCGGATAGTGAGGGAATCTCTTCGCAGGGCGAGATTAGTGAGTTCCGCAAAAGATTTCCGGGAGTTCCGGGAAATGCTTGAGACTTTTTTTTATGAATAAACGTTGGTGTGATTGCTTCAGCAATATTTTATACATGCTGTATGAAGTTTAAAGTTTAGAGCTCTAGAATGTAGTAGTACAGTTGTCACATTAGAAATAAACTGTATGAAAATGTAGCCTACTGAGAATATAGATTTATTTGTTACGAGTGGGAAGGTGAATAAGGTATTAACTAGCCCCACAAATTTAACCTACACGATGAGCATTTTTTATTTTTTACAAAAGCTCCTTCCTGGCTTTGTTGGAGGCAACGGTGTTGCTTATTGCTCATATGATTGTTTCATGTTCTTATCCGTCCATTATATCTGTCCTTATCAGTTTTTTTTTCCCACAGAAGAGAAATACGTTACTCCAGTACAGCCCATGCTGCACCGCTATAGGCTCGTTGTTGCAGACACCGCCCCTTTTATGGGAACGCACACGTACCTTGATTAATAAATCCAGTGTTCACTTAACAAGTGGATAACCACTTTCCTAGTACCGGTTAAGCCAGATTGCAGTGTTTAGGGTTTCTGAAGCCAGCTAACATAAAAAAACCCTGGCTATGTTAAGATTTTTTCGTAGTATACCCCCCAGGTGAAGCTAGATAACAATATTTAGTGTGGACATTAGCCAAATTCAGCAGATTTAGGGAGCATACCAGGGGCTCACTTATATACTCAAAGTTGAAGCCAATTTTCTATATTTCCACCAATATTACCTAGATTTGGTCCTCCAAAGGTAGGTCGCGCTTCTGTACCCCACAGTGTGCTCAAATGGGCAACAGGGTCCCCACAGCCAGGTCTATTCAGGGGAGCAACAAGTGGAGGGCCAATCACATCACATCAGAGAACAGCACAGGCAGGCCTTGTTGGAATGCGGAGGCTCAATCATGGCTTCTCGCGCCGGATCCACCGGATCCCGCTGTCACATTGATGGATTATCCACAATGCCACACATATTTTAAAAGTGTCCCTACATGGATTAAAAATGTACTTTTTTTTTGTCTTCAGAACCTGTAGCGGTCATTCGATAGGATTGAATGGACTTCAAGAATTGTTATTGTCCTCCATACCTACAGTGTTCTGTCAGTGTCAGTCGTGTTAAGCCATTAGTATCCGTCAGGGTGCGTTGGGAGGGGACGTGGCATAATGCCAGTTCTGCCTTGGTGAGAAATTGCCTTTAAAGGCATACTTTTAAAAAATGCCTGGAGTTTTCTAAAATATAATTTCAGTTGAAGTATATGTTTTTGATTGGCCCAGACAGTTTCTGTGATAGTTTACATACTCACGGAAGGACCTGCCTACAGTGGTTGGTATAAGGAGCATTGACAGTTTGGGACAGTTTTGGGCATTTAAAGGGAATTACCATTTCCCTGTACAAAATAAAATTTCATAAAGGGAAATATCCCTTTAACTTGTTGTCTGGAAAGTAGCATTAAGCTATTAACTAGTGGTATCTCACTTGAATTTCACTTTTAGAATTTTTCTATAAAAATATATCTATATTGACATTGCAGTCTGCTGATAATATGGTGTATAAATGCATATTTTTCCACATATATTTACAGATTTTGGTCTATACAATGGCAACTTTATTTAGCTTCCTCCATTTTCAAAATGACAAAAACCTCCCATGGTTGAAGCCCATTGGTCAACAACCCATTACTTTGTGATGTGTTGGAGTGGAAGTAGAACATTTTCTACATAAAAATTTATCTAATTATCCTGCCTTGTATTGCATAAGCAGGGTTCGGTTTGATTTTGGAAAATAATCTCGGTTTTCGATTTCAATAATAATAATTTTAAAAACCACAAATGTACCATGCAATAATGACAATTGACCATTTTTGCATACTTGTAATTGCATGTTAAACTCTAGGCCTTACTCTTAAAAAAATCATTTTACTTTTAAAATGGACATGGTCTCAACAGATTTTTTAAAGATCCTCAAAAAAAGCATGCTCTCCTTACAAGCTTAAAGATTCTAATGACTGCATATTACAGCAAATCACTTGCTTAAATTATTATTATCACTAAATACAGTATTTGCTCAGAGATTTTAACTTTGACAGCCAACCAGTTAGAGTTACGTTTGTTTACCGTTTCTAGTTTATAAAATCACTTCACATGGTGTTTTACAAACACAGATCAACAATTTGGTTTGGACACATGAAATAACAGGTCACAAGCATTTGCAATGAGGGTATGAAAGCGTGCCGAATTAAAATCTTTGTGTGGAAGTTCCCTTAAGTATAGGTAAAAACCAAGTTAATGTCTCCATTGGTTTTTGGTTTCTTAACAATATTTCTTAATTCAACTCAGCAGATTGAATGCCTCCATGCTTAAAGTGAACTAGTTTGATTTCTTAACACATAGAGAGGACCGCAGCTGGATTCTCGATGACCTCTCTGTCCCGACAATGGTAGTAGCCGTGCATCATCAGAAAGGCTACGACTGTACCTACAGACCACCAAAAGTCACATTAGCCACCTGCCACATAAATAAACCATGAGCCAGCACTGTCATGGTTTTCCCTTCCTTTCCTGTAAATTCCACGCCTTATACTTTTCTGTCTATCGGATTTGTTCCCCGCATTCCCGTGCGGGATTTTCCTTTCGCCAGGTGATTATTTGGTTCACCTGTCGTCCGCGTCAGGAGGTATTTATATCCCTGAGTTCCGCTTCCTGACGCTTCTTTATCACTTCGTACCTGCACGAATGTTTTCGGTCGTTGTTTCTTCCTCTACACGCAAGTATAAAAGGATTTATTCTTTATTCGCGTAGCAGAGCTTTAGCAAATAATTACTGAGAAGCTCAGGGAGATTTGTTTTGTATTTTCTCCCTTTCCTCTTCTCCTTTCTACTCCCGCTCTCTGTGTTATTGGAGGGTGTGAGTGTTATTTTATTTTCATTTCTTTCACCAGTTATCGGGCGTTATAGCCAAGTTCCGAGGGTGTCTTTGTTTTGCTGTACTATCCTTATCAGTATTAGTTCGCCCGTGTTTACGTGGCTATCCCGTTTATCAAGGGTGTTTTTGGTTTTCGGCTACGGCTGGGAAGTTCTTTCACATAGTTTTTTCTCTGTTCGCATTTGGCTCATCGTTGTACCACTACAACGCCCTGACAGTATAAAGAAGCCAATATGGATGAGTCAGCGAATTTATCTCCTGGTCAACAAGGAGATAATCCCTCTGAGGAGAGTATCTCCGCTCTCCGCATACAGCAGCAGGCACTTACCGGTCAAGTGCAAAGCCTGACAACCCAGTTGCGGGTCCAGGAGGGTTGGTTTCGGGAATTGGCGGAGAGTATGCGGCTGCTCACGGGCGCACAACAAACGCCTCCACCGGCAGTTCAAGTCTCTCTCCCCCCAGGTTCCGCGATTCTTAAAGAACCGAAATTACAGCTGCCCCTCCGCTATGAAGGTCGGGTTGGGAAGTGTCAGGGGTTTCTCGCTCAGTGCATTATATTCTTTAAAGCCCAGTCAACACGGTTTGTTACCCAAGAGTCCCGGGTGGCCTTTATTTTATCCCTTCTCACCGGTCCCGCTCTTGACTGGGCTACCCCCTTAATTATGAACAGCTCTCCCACGCTTAGCACGGCCAAATCGCTAATGGACGCTATGGAGACCGTGTTCGACCAGCAGATTTCGGGCCAGGAGGCAGCAAGGCGCCTGGTTCGCTTCCGTCAGGGTAACGAAACAGTGGCTGATTTTTCCATCAGGTTTCGTGCCCTGGCGGGCGAGACAGGTTGGCCAGAGGCTCCTCTTATCACTCAGTTCATTGAATCTTTGAGTGATCCTATTCAGGATGCCCTGGCGGTATTAGAGCCTTGTGAAACACTGGATGCTTTAGTAGCCACGGCGATCCGTATTGATAACCGTGTTAGAGATCGGGCTCGCATTAAGGCAGGCAGGAGAGAATGCACCGCTACTGCTCCCTTTACACCGTTTACCGTGCCCATTCCGCCTCTAGCCGCTTCCACTTCGCGCGGCTATGAGGAGCCTATGCAGGTAGATGGTGCGTCTTACGGCCCTCCCAGAGATTCCTCTTCCACGGTGGGTTGGTGTCGCTACTGTAAGCGCCAGGGACATACCATCAACCATTGTCCTAAGCGATCGGGAAAAGGTCCGTCTCGTTAGAGGAACCGGGACCCCTAGCGAGACAAAATGACATTACATCTCGGACTCTACTCCCAGTGAGGATAATGAGGCAACAGCGCCCTCTACTGGCAGAAGCTTTTATTGACTCTGGGGCGGTTGGGTGTTTTATGGATTCACGGTGGGCTAGAGAACATCGCTTTCCCATCCGCAAACTCTCCCATTCGCGCCACATCACCGCTCTTGATGGCCGACCATTGGGAGGGGGTGTGATTAAAGAGATCACCGCTCCTCTCACGATGATCATTGCTCATGAGAATCACACCGAGACTATTCAGTTCTTTCTAGTGGATTCGCCCTCTTATCCCATTGTATTGGGCCATACGTGGTTGGTGGAGCACAATCCACATATTAAATGGGGGAGGGGCGAATTTAGTGTCCTTCAGTGGGGGTCTCGGTGCACTACCCAGGGCCACGTTCCTCTATCTGTGGGGTCGAGGGGACATTCAGGAGCTACTGACTGCAGCTCCGACTCAGAGACAGAGGAGAGTATTATTGTCTCGGATTCTCAAGACTCCGTCCTGGGATCGGAGGTTGAGGATGAGAGTCTGGAATGGGACTCTCGTGCTGATAGTCTGTCTGGTTGGGAGGAGAGTTCCCAGGAGGAGTTTTCAGACTCTGATATTCGGTGGTCACCTTCTCTCCCTCCCTCTTCCAAGACGGGGAGGGTTAGCTTGGCAGGGTCGTTAGAATTCCCATTACCTCCTAACGTTCCTTCCAATTACGCTAGCCTGGCTGAGGTTTTCAGCAAACAAAGAGCCACCACCCTCCCCCTTCACCGCCCGTACGATTGCGCCATTGAACTGCATCCTGGCACCAGCCCTACCAGAGGCAGTTTATACTCCTTGTCTGCTCCCGAGAGCGCGGCCATGAAGGAGTATGTTGAGGAGGCGCTGGCTAACGGCTTCATCAGACCCTCCACCTCTCCTGCTGGGGCGGGGTTTTTTTTTGTAAAGAAAAAGGATGGGGGTCTGAGACCATGTATCGATTACCGCTCGCTTAACGCCATCACTATCAAAAATAGGTACCCACTTCCCCTGATGAATTCGGCATTTGAACGCCTCCAGGGGGCAGTGATCTTTTCGAAACTCGACCTCCGCAACGCCTATAACCTGGTGCGTATGCGCGAGGGCGATGAGTGGAAAACCGCGTTTAACACGCATAGCGGCCACTACGAGTACCAGGTCATGCCTTTCGGTCTCTCTAGCGCTCCCTCTGTGTTTCAGGCGTTGGTAAACGACGTACTACGGGAGATGCTAGACAAATTTGTTTTCGTCTACTTAGACGATATTTTAATTTTTTCCGCAGACCTGCAGACGCACATTGAGCACGTTAAACAGGTTCTGAAGGCCCTCCTACAGGCAAAACTGTTTGTGAAAGCGGAGAAGTGCTCGTTTCACGCCAGCACCATCTCCTTTTTAGGGTTTATCGTGTCGGAGGGTAAGGTTCATATGGATCCCGATAAAGTCTCTGCAGTGCTTGATTGGCCTACTCCTCGTTCTGTGAAGCAGGTTCAGCGCTTTCTAGGGTTCGCCAATTTTTATCGGCGGTTCATTAGGAATTTTAGCAAGCTCGCCGCACCCATTACCGCCCTTACCAAAAAGACTGCAGGGCAATTTCAATGGAGTTCCAGAGCGGATTCCGCATTTAGGGAGTTAAAGGGGAGGTTCAGCTCTCATCCCATCTTGGTCACGCCCAATCCCTCCCTTCCGTTTGTCGTGGAGGTTGACGCCTCCGAGTTGGGAGCAGGCGCCATTCTGTCCCAGCACTCTCCCATCGATCGCAAAATGCACCCCTGTGCATATTTCTCTCGGTCCCTTACTCCGGCTGAGAGGAATTACGATGTAGGGGATCGGGAGCTGCTGGCTGTCAAATTAGCTCTGGAGGAGTGGCGGCATTGGTTAGAGGGGGCTGAACACCCTTTTACGGTCTGGACTGATCACAAAAATTTAGAATACATCCAGCAGGCCAAAAGACGCAATTCTCGGCAGGCGCGCTGGTCATTGTTTTTCACCCGTTTTAATTTTCTACTCACTTATCGGCCCGGGTCAAAAAACATTAAACCTGATGCACTTTCCCGTATTTTCGATCAGTCCGACAGTTCCGTCTCCCCTGAGTCCATTTTGCCAGGCGCTCAGATTGTAGCCCCGGTATTTTGGGACATCGAAGTAGCGGTTCAGAACGCTTTGTGACGGAATCCGGATCCTGGTGGTGGCCCTGCCAGTTGCCTTTTTGTGGCGCCCACTGTGAGGTCTCAAGTGCTCCAGTGGGGTCATTCCTCACAAATCACCGCTCACCCAGGCGTTCACCGTACTAAGGAGTTTCTCTCCAGACGTTTCTGGTGGCCTGGTATGGAGAGAGACGTCCGCAAATTTGTCGCTGCCTGCCCCATTTGTGCTCGGAACAAAGGTTCTCGGCGTTCACCCGCGGGGTTGTTACATCCCCTGCCCGTCCCCAGTCGACCATGGAGTCACATCGCTCTTGATTTTGTGACTGGGTTACCCGCTTCTCAGGGCAACACTGTTATCCTGGTAATTGTGGACAGATTTTCTAAAGCGGCACATTTCCTAGCCTTGGCTAAACTGCCTTCTGCACCTGAGACGGCCCAGTTATTAGTAGAGCACGTGTTTAGGCTTCACGGGTTGCCCCGCGACGTGGTTTCTGACCGTGGCCCCCAGTTCATCGCCAAGTTTTGGCGGTCTTTTTGCACACAGTTGGGGGCGTCCGTTAGTCTGTCTTCTGGGTTCCATCCACAGACCAACGGACAAACTGAACGCACTAACCAAACGCTGGAGAACACTCTGCGCTGCTTGGCAGCCTCTAACCCCACTTCGTGGAGTCGGTACCTCCCTTGGGCTGAATACGCCCACAATACCCTGCGCAATGCCTCTACGGGCCTTTCTCCGTTTGAGGCCCAGGTGGGGTATCTGCCTCCGCTTTTTCCGGAGCTGGAGAAGAATGTGGAGGTCCCGTCTGCCGGCTCATTTGTCCGGAGGTGTCGTGCAGTGTGGAGGAGAGTGCGCAATTCTCTTGTGAAAGCATCTGCCACCCAGAAAATTTCCGCCGACAAGCATCGTCGCGCGGCTCCCTCTTATCGGGTGGGCCAGCGGGTCTGGCTTTCCACGCGGGATTTGCCTCTGCGGGTCGAGTCTAAAAAACTCGCCCCACGCTATATTGGTCCTTTCAAGATTGTTCACAAGATTAATCCCGTTACTGTTCGCCTCCAGTTGCCGCGCTCCATGCGCGTGCACCCCACCTTCCACGTCTCTCGACTAAAGCCGGTACTAGTCAGTGCTTTGTCTCCGGCCGAGAGACCCCCCCCCCCTCCTCGGATTGTCGGGGGGGGCCCGGTTTACACGGTTCACCGCATTTTGGCGGAGAGACGGGTAGGCCGTGGTTTCCAGTTTTTGGTGGATTGGGAGGGCTATGGTCCTGAGGAGCGTTGCTGGGTTCCTTCTAGAGATATCTTGGATCCCCAGCTTATCAGGAATTTCCGTAGTGGTCGAGCTGAGGGATCGCCTGGAGTCGTCCCTTAGGGAGGGGGTCCTGTCATGGTTTTCCCTTCCTTTCCTGTAAATTCCACGCCTTATACTTTTCTGTCTATCGGATTTGTTCCCCGCATTCCCGTGCGGGATTTTCCTTTCGCCAGATGATTATTTGGTTCACCTGTCGTCCGCGTCAGGAGGTATTTATATCCCTGAGTTCCGCTTCCTGACGCTTCTTTATCACTTCGTACCTGCACGAATGTTTTCGGTCGTTGTTTCTTCCTCTACACGCAAGTATAAAAGGATTTATTCTTTATTCGCGTAGCAGAGCTTTAGCAAATAATTACTGAGAAGCTCAGGGAGATTTGTTTTGTATTTTCTCCCTTTCCTCTTCTCCTTTCTACTCCCGCTCTCTGTGTTATTGGAGGGTGTGAGTGTTATTTTATTTTCATTTCTTTCACCAGTTATCGGGCGTTATAGCCAAGTTCCGAGGGTGTCTTTGTTTTGCTGTACTATCCTTATCAGTATTAGTTCGCCCGTGTTTACGTGGCTATCCCGTTTATCAAGGGTGTTTTTGGTTTTCGGCTACGGCTGGGAAGTTCTTTCACATTGTTTTTTCTCTGTTCGCATTTGGCTCATCGTTGTACCACTACAACGCCCTGACAAGCACACAAGCTCCTACTCATGAGAAATAAGCTTTCTGTTCTCCTCCATGCTCATCCCACTCATTAGAGTCATACAGTATTGTGGGTGGTTGTACAATAACATAAAACTTTGGTTGGACCTACAAAGGCCATATAAATCCACCTGTTAAGTTAAGAACATTCAATGTGGTAAAGAGCTAAAAGCTTCCCCTCAGGTTAATGTTGGAATACTTACTTTTTTCAGAAACTTCAAATTAATCTCAATACTAATGGGACGCATTTACGTTTAAAATATGACCGTTTTATGCAGTACTGTATTTAAAACCATACAGTGGGTTGAATTACTGCTGTCAAATTTCCCATAAACCCGTAAATACATTTAGAAATATTTCTTATTGCAAGAGCTGAAACGTGACTCACACTCCCCTTGTTTAAGCTGATGTACTGTAACACATTATGGCTGGTTTTCATGAGCATGCTGGCTTATGGCCCTGTCACACTATTGCATATGAGAGAAACGTATGAGTTGCGTATGTAAATTAATAAAATAATTTTCATACGCACAAAAAGCCCTTGAAAATAGCGTATGGCCAGCGTGTGGCTAGCGTATGCCTAGCGTATGCTTAGCGTATAAACCATACATCCGAATACGCACAAAATTTTAAAGCATGCTTAAAAAACTATGCCAGCGTATGCCAGCTTATGCCACCGTATGCGACCGTGCTTGAAACGTATACAACCTATGCCTAACGTACCCCTAGCGTATGTCAGCGTATATCAACGTATGAGTGATATTTTTCATACGCTGGCATACGCTAGTAAGATACGCAATAGTGTGACAGGGCCATTATCACCTTCCCTTCCGGTTTGCAGCCAAAATACAATCTGAAAAAAGTTCAAATGAGTTTGAAAAATTTAGCAGTTGCACTTATTAAAACCAATTGAATAAAACGTGAATGTTTAATGGTCTAGTTTGTGGGGAATAAAATTCCATTTGCATTTAATCGTGGCTTGCAGCTAAGGACAAATCTTGATCAAATCTCGTTCTTTATCTTTTTCCACAGCACGTTAAAAATGGTTTTCCTCACAGTGTTAGAGCTCTTTTGCTTTTGATTGGATTTATGGATATGCCTGTGTTAAAAAAAGAACATTCCTCTCCTGGAAAGAGTACATGAGCCCTTCCCCTCTCCCTCCTCCTCTCCATCACCCCTGGGCGACGGCATGACTCCTGAAAGTTCTAATTTAATCATTAATTTCAGCCATCAGTGCTGCACAGCTCCGCGGGAAAGGAGGCACAAGGATGAGCAAATGGATAAAGATGCTACGGCACTTTTATTTCACAGATGTTTAAAAGAAGCCAAAATAAAATACAAAAACTCTAAATATGACTCAGCTGTTTTTTTTCTCACAATGTCTCACTCTGCAGCCAATAACGAATTATATTATAATTATGAGACAGTAAAGGCAAAAAAATCCCACAAATCATTCTGCTGCACGTATAACCGTTCATTCACTCCAGAAAAGTAAATGAAAAGCATTTGACCTTTAAGGTACTTAACAAGATCTGGCAAAATCACATACAGTAAAGTAAAGGGGCAAATACATCATTTTTCTGTATAGTGCTTTGCATCAACCGACTGAACACATAATACACATGATAGTAATTTCTACTTATTTCTAATGTTCAGTTTGCAAGAATATTTCTCTGGCGAGCTAGCCCGAATCCAACCCTAAGATTTTGTTATTGACCTAAGACACAGGTATTATACTTTAAGAATAGATATTCAGCTCATGCTTAGCTTCCATCCGCAGCTACAGTGTAAAGATATTCTGGCTTTGATCACATCCCTTAATCAATATTCATAATTACCAGCAAATAAGAACATTAAGACACATTTTCTTTCACTGTTAATCACCCAGCTGAGCTGAGCATCTGGTCAGCATATAGAATAGCTGTGTCCGTAACACCTCTGTTATCAGAGAACTAAGTAGTTAGTCAATGGGAACATTCCCTTTTAATTGTAATATCGACTACATTTGTTTTCCATGCTTATTTGTCCTGGCACCAGATATAATTAAACATTTCTAGTCATTTATTTAGAATTAAAACTTCCAAAAATGTGCCAGACTTCGAACACTTCTGTTCTTAATAGAGAAAATGTTTCTGTCATGAATATAAAATTGTCTCTCTGAATGCAGGGGAAGCAAATTGACTTTCTCCTGCACAAGCATATCAATGGACTCTGTTTTGAATAAAGAACCTTTGAAGGATTATTTGCCGTGAAGAAAAACAAACTAGATCAATCAAATAGGCCAGATTTACATTAGATTATTATGTTTGGAACAGAGAGATAGGCGCGTAAGTCATTGATGTTGAAACGATAATCGCTGAGAGCATTCCAGTAATTAATATACGTATAATGAACTCTAAGCTGTTTATATTTTAATCACACCTGTCTCATAACATCCTCTCTGCACTGTATTTAAATATAATTCCATCTTATCCGCTATTCAACAGAAAGCAGGCTCACATTACACATCAATTGACTGAAGAGATGTGATGCAGCACTACACAGCTATCTAGTCTCCATCCATCGCCGTAGTCTTAATAATGGGTTTTTTGCACAATCCCCAATGGAATATTTCACTTCAACTGAGTCTGAGAGGGCCCGGAGTCTGCTGCTGTCAGAGTGCCTTTGGTTTATTTGTTCTCTGAGACTCAGCAAAACATCGTAAAACTTTTATTTTCTAGAAATTTTATTCAACCTTGGGTGTGGACATTTCTGCCACAATAGTATGTTATTGTCCATTTGCACACACTCCATGTGTTGACAGAAAATTCACTAGGCATAGTGGATAAGTGTGGACATGTAAAAAAAAAACATGCAAATATGGCGAACAGCAAAGCCAGTCGCCGTATTATATTAGTGTATATGCATTGGACAAAATTATGGACATGCCTAACAAAGGAAAGGCTCCAGTTCTTTGAGGGATAAAGGAGGCGGAAATATTCACACTCTGTGATCTGGTGTCTGTGGAGCTCATGGAAGGCATTTGACTTCATTCTGTTGGTGAGATGGCTGTCCATACTATTACTGTAATGGGTTTATTGATGGTTTGGAGATTCAAAAGCAAAGGTGGGGAGATCAGAACAAGTCAGCTCACAACCATGAGGACCAATAATTAGGGGGAGAAAATACACTGCTCAAAGAAATTAAGGGAACACTTAATCAACACAGTATAACACCAAGTCAATTAAACTTCTGGAATATCGATCTGTCCAGTTAGGAAGCATAAACGATTGTGAATCAATTTCACCTGCTTTGGTGCAAATTAAAGTGACAACAGATGGACAGGAGAGGCAACAGCAAGACAACCCCCAAAAAGTAAATGGTTTTGCAGGTGGTGGCCACAGACCATTTCGCTCTCCTTATTCTTCCTGACTGATTTTTCTCTAGTTTTGCATTTTGCTAGTGCCCTTGTCACTACTGGTAGCATGAGGCGGTACCTGCAGCCCATTCAGGTAATCCAGCTCCTCCAGGATGGAACATCCATATGTGCCATCGCAAGAAGGTTTGCTGTGTCATCCAGCACAGTCTCAAGAGCGTGGAGGAGATACCGGGAGACGGGCCATTACAAGAAAAGAGCTGGACAGGGCCGTACAAGAGCAACAACCCAGCGGCAGCACCACTATCTGCTCTTTTGTGTGAGGAAGAACAGGAGGAGCACTGCCAGAGCCCTACAAAACGACCTCCAGCGGGCTACTTGTGTGCATGTTTCTGACCAAACTGTCAGAAACAGACTCCATGAGGGTGGCATGAAGGCCCGACGTCTTGTAGTGGGACCTGTGCTCACAGCCCAGCACCATGCAGCTCGATTGGCATTTGCCAGAGAACACCAGAATTGTCAGGTTCGCCATTGGCGCCCCGTTCTCTTCACAAATGAGAACAGGTTCACACTGAGCACATGTGACAGACGTGAAAGAGTCTGGAGACGCCATGGCAAATGTTATGCTGCCTGCAACATCATCCAGCATGACCGGTTTGGATTAATTGACTTGGTGTTATACTGTGATGATTAAGTGTTCCTTTAATTTTTTTGAGCAGTGTAATAAAGGAAAAAAAAAAAGACAGGAAACTAATTCCTTAAGGCTAACAGCCAAAACGAAAATCAACCCACAAAACGGGCGAACTACTAAAACTAGTAGAATACCAACTAAATCTCCCGAGCTCACGTAATGAGCTAAAAACAGGAAACTTAGTAAAACAAAAGAACACCCTTGGCTACCGTAGCTCAAAGCCGGTAGAGTGTAAAACCAAAACGAAAGTACAAAGAAAAACTGTCTCTGAGAGAACAGCAAAGTACAAAATAGATAGCACCAAATGCTACCAGGCGGACAACAATCCTTTAACCGATTGAATAGCTATAGCAAGTCCCCCCTGAACATAAACAGAGTTTAATATCAGGAGGTCGCTAGCACCTGACTACACCTGGCTCAAATGCAATGTCGTGAGACAAACAAGCACCGAAGAAGCGGAAGTGAGAAACTCAAATACCCCGCAGGCAGAAACACAGGTGAAAACAATAATTAGGGCTGCAAACCACGAAATGGAATGCGTAAAAAATCTGATTGATTCCCAATCGTGTAGGTCAGATGAGAGCCGCAAAAGAAAAGAAAACAAACAGCCATGAACCACTACAATTACAGATACACCACCATGTGTAACAATCTTTGATGTTGAAAAAAAAGTGAAAGACAACTCATTGGACCATATAACTTTTTTCCATTGCTCAGTCCATGTTTTGTGCTCCTTACACCAGGCCATGCGCCTTTACGCATAAGGTGGCCTTCCTATAAATACCAACTTTTTGAAGCTCGCGATGTGCAGTTTTTGTTGAGATTTGGCATTAGTTTGATCCTGTGGTTGTTTTTGAGGCTGTAGTTTTGGGGTTTTTAGCAACTATTCTTTTTGTATTGTCTGTATGTCCCTATTGGTGAGCTTCAAATTGTGCACTGTTCCTCTTTGCCAATGCAGTTTTTTTTATTTTTGGCATATGTTGTCATTATTGCATCGGTCACAAAAACTGCATTGGTCGCTAAATTATTTAATGTGGCAAGGGGAACAGTGTCAACCATGTTCAATAATTTAGCGACCGATACAGTTTTTGTGACCGATGCACCTTCAGTTCTGGCACCAAATATTTGGCCTCTTTGTAACTTTGTTAGTTAGCCCCATGTTGCTTTGGAAACTCACATTTCTTCACACAAAACGTAGTCGCTGTGTGGAATAGCTTGCCAGGTCATGTAGTTGCTAAAGGCACTCTGGGGCTTTTCAAGAACATGCTTGATATGGTGCTAGATACTATGGTTTTTAGGTAAATGGTGAGCACTATATGGGACCCTTTAGTGGTAGGAAAATTGCAGCATTGTTTGGCTGAATGGCCTGTTCTCATCATTATTTTATGTTATATCAAAGTGCTGATTGTCATACCGATTTTATAGCTGACACATACTACTAAATGGCATTCAACTTAAAACTTAATATGACTCACCTGTGTGCATGCCTTTGTTATTGTGATTTAGTTCAAAGTTAAAGCCATCTTTCATGTGACATTTCCATTATATTGTCCATAGCATATATCTACTTTGAAATTATTTTGTGCAACGTGATATAAATAAGTACATTTCAATGTAAAAGTACCCCTTCAATGTAATGTCTACATTTAACACCAACAAGAGAATGCAAAGATATAATCACCTGTTAACCAACTATTCAGTGCCAAAATTCCTAAATTGTCTGTACTGCTACATGCAGAAATTATATATCCAATGGCACACCAGTTATGAATAAATAACAATATTTTTGGTTGGCATGTTAAATCAGTTACAATGCAAATTCACATGGTTAACAATGCAGATTCATAATTATCACGCCTACATAGCTTCATGCCTCCTTTTTCTGGTATGGCAAAAGCACATGCTGTCTGTTCTTGGCACGTGATAGTACAGATTGACAACTTTTCACACATTTACACACATTCTTTCTTTTACCGTCAGACACTTGTTAAATGTGACACTCATACAACCTGGGACCTGGGCCTTCACATTGTTTTAGTTTGTCAGTAAAGACCTGTCACATGCCAGGATTAGAGAAAGAACATGAGAATTTTGTTATTGGTCCTGCAGTAATCAGTGACTGGTCCATTCAGCCATTTATAAAAGGCTCCATTGTGCTTATGAGCAAGTCTCCACATTAAACTGAACATAGAGCAGAACACAGAACAGAACATAGAGCAGAACACAGAGCAGAACACAGAGCAGAATACAGAGAAGAATACAGAGCAGAACACAGAGCAGAACACAGAGCAGAACACTCTATAACACAGAGCAGAACACAGAGCAGAACATAGAGCATAACATAGAGCAGAACATAAAGCAGAACACAGAGCAGAACATAGAGCAGAACATAGAGCTGAACACAGAGCAGAACACAGAACAGAACACAGAGCAGAACACAGAGCTGAACATAGAGCTGGACATAGAGCAGAACACAGAGCAGAACATAGAGCTGAACACAGAGCAGAACACAGAACAGAACACAGAACAGAACACAGAGCAGAACACAGAGCAGAACACAGAGCAGAACACTGAGCTGAACAAAGAGCAGAACATAGAGCTGAACATAGAGCACAACATAGAGCAGAACACAGAGCAGAACACAGAGCAGAACACAGAACAGAACACAGAACAGAACACAGAGCAGAACACAGAGCAGAACATAGAGCTGAACACAGAGCTGAACAAAGAGCAGAACATAGAGCTGAACATAAAGCAGAACATAGAGCAGAACACAGAGCTGAACACAGAGCTGAACACAGAGCAGAACACAGAGCAGAACACAGAGCTGAACATAGAGCTGGACATAGAGCTGAACATAGAGCAGAACACAGAGCAGAACATAGAGCAGAACATAGAGCAGAACACAGAGCTGAACACAGAGCAGAACACAGAACAGAACACAGAGCAGAACACAGAGCAGAACATAGAGCTGAACACAGAGCAGAACACAGAGCAGAACATAGAGCTGAACACAGAGCAGAACACAGAACAGAACACAGAGCAGAACACAGAGCAGAACATAGAGCAGAACACTGAGCAGAACACAGAGCAGAACATAGAGCTGAACATAGAGCTGAACATAGAGCTGAACATAGAGCACAACATAGAGCAGAACACAGAGCAGAACAAAGAGCAGAACACAGAGCAGAACACAGAGCAGAACACTGAGCAGAACACAGAGCAGAACATAGAGCTGAACAAAGAGCAGAACATAGAGCTGAACATAAAGCAGAACATAGAGCAGAACACAGAGCTGAACACAGAGCAGAACATAGAGCAGAACACAGAGCAGAACACAGAGCTGAACATAGAGCTGGACATAGAGCTGAACATAGAGCAGAACACAGAGCAGAACATAGAGCAGAACATAGAACAGAACACAGAGCTTCACATAGAGCTTCACATAGAGCAGAACATAGAACTGAACACAGAGCAGAACACAGAACAGAACACAGAACAGAACACAGAGCAGAACACAGAGCAGAACACAGAGCAGAACACAGAGCAGAACATAGAGCTGAACATAGAGCTGAACAAAGAGCAGAACATAGAGCTGAACATAAAGCAGAACATAGAGCAGAACACAGAGCTGAACACAGAGCAGAACATAGAGCAGAACATAGAGCAGAACACAGAGCAGAACACAGAGCTGAACATAGAGCTGGACATAGAGCTGAACATAGAGCAGAACATAGAGCAGAACACAGAGCAGAACATAGAACAGAACACAGAGCTTCACATAGAGCTTCACATAGAGCAGAACATAGAACAGAACATAGAGCTGAACACAGAGCAGAACACAGAGCAGAACATAGAACAGAACACAGAGCAGAACATAGAGCAGAATACAGAGCAGAACATAGAGCTGAACATAGAGCAGAACATAGAGCTGAACACAGAACAGAACATAGAGCAGAACACAGCCCTTAGGAAAAAAACATTTTGTGTGCACAGTAAAAGGTGTTAAATTGACTCTGATAGAGTAGCCTACATTTGATCCCTCTTGGACTCATATAACCTCTGTTAGAGTTAAATGAACACTAAACATTGTACTGTGTAGTCTGTACAGTGGAATGCAAGACATAATTTTAGAAAGATTACTTTGTTTTTTATTATCTAAAACATAAAAACACCCTGAAAAAAATTAATGTAGTTGTGAATACAAATAAGCATCTATAACTATATCATAAGCAATGTATAACAAGAATAATAATTCAATTGTTCAATAATTCAATACATGCTGTATATATTTTAATAAATATTAAAGCTATTATAATAACTTGTATAACATTTAAAGCTGTTGTACAGTCACAAACGTGAATATTCTGACCACACAATTTCCCTTAGATAGGTAAAAAATAATGTATTTGATGTCCATAAGGGACAACACAAGACTGCCATTTACAGTAGATCAACAGACAATAAACTAGTAATACAAAGCCCTCTCTGGACCATATTATGAATGGGCAATTTTTTAAATGGCCAGGCACAAGAAAATAGTTTGTACCCAAAATAGTGTGTACCGTTACCAGAGGTCACGTTGAAGTTTATGACAGAAATGTCACAATGGTCAGAGAAAGGCCTCATGCCACAGAAAGATCTAGAATGTCCCAGATCTCCATAGATTTACTCTGGCTACTCCAGTCCTTTGGACTTTAATGATCTAAAAAAAATAATTTCTTGGTAATTACCCAATATAAATCTAAATAAAGAATCAGCATGTAATACAGCATAATAAATGTATATGCTTGGAAGTTGGGGATGATGGATCTCTCTGGAACAACGTGGAAGACTAAAACATCCTAATTAGAAAATATTTGCTGGGAAACATGGCTACACTTGGTTGGCTGCTGCATTGAATGCGATGATACAAACCAAGTTTGTGATATGAGCAGAGTTGGTGCAGTTTCTGTCATAACTTCAAAAATCATCTGCAGCTGCAGCATGGTTGCTAAGATACCAGTGAGCTGAAAAGTTATTACTTCATACCAGAGTTTCATACCAGCATTTGGGTTGGACAGATAATTCTAATAAAAAGTTATGTTCTCTGCTCAGTATAGAAAGGTTATCACATGGTCAGAAGTGAATCATCTGTAGAAATGTCCAGAAAAGTCGTGAGTGTATACAGAATTATTTCTGTCTTTGTTCATGTGGGTTTTGCATTTGATATTTGGCAGATGCCATTATCTGAGGTAAATTAAAATAGGGCTACACAAAACAATAAAAAATGTAATAGTGAACTAAATCAAGAGCAAGGACAAATTTACATTCTCATACATATTCTATTTATCATTGTGTGCCGGCTTTGTTGTAGGGTAATGTTAATTAGAGCACAGACGAGCCCTAAGTATGGTATGGCATTCACTCAGCATCGAAAGGGAAATAAAAAACATATTTTTGAACGGGCCTACTCTCATTTCAGTTCCTCTGATTCTGTAATCCTGGATGCAGTCGTGCAGTTTCTCTCTGAATTTAAGCGCAACTGAAAAAAAATATATACATGGATCTAATTAAAGCTAGCTACTGAATGTGCTCTGCCTGAGCTAATAAAGTATTAGATAAATAAATGGCGGGGTTTGAAGTTCTCAGGCACCCCCCTGGAGGTTCCAGATCTCAATTAACAAGTTCCACTGCGCCCAGGGTTCCGCCGCTGAGATTCACCGGGAAGATTACGGATGGAGGGAGGGGGGGCACTCTTCCCACAAATTCAAGGTTTATGCATAGCTTGTTAAAGCCTGACTCCCGACAAGCGCGAGGGAAATGACTGGACTTATTTCCCAGAAGGCTCCGTTGTATATCTCTGTTCTGATTTTAATTATTAGCTGCAAAGCACAAACTTGCGATTGGCCTGCTTGTGTGTCACTGTGGAAGCACTGCGCCGCGTTTAGAGGCGGACCTGTCGGTGAGAGGAGAAAAGCCCCTTTTGTGTTCGCCGTGTCATTTAAAAAAAAATTGTTTTATGAAAATATTTTAGGTTACACATGCGCTTCACGTGTATTCGATGACGTGTTTGAAGCTTTCCTTTGTTACACGAATTGTAGGCTATGTCTCAAAATAGTAGCATTGATTGCAGCTGCCTTTGTTCAGATATTACCACATGCAATGGGGATATATATTTTGATTATGATATTTCCTCATCATATACGGTAATGTAATAGCACGGGTACTCCAGAAGGTGTCTCTACCTCTCTAAAGATTCCCAAAATGGCTTTCTGGTGGCATTTTAACTTTATAGGAATTTAAATGCATGACATATAGCTTTTATAATCAATGATGAAAAAAGCTAATTATTATGCATTGAATAATTAAACAAAGCTGGTGCAAAAAAATTATTTTATCCACTGAAAAATCATTGTATTCACCAACGGAGCATTATGGTTTAGTCATGTGTTTTCAGACCAGCTTTATTAGAGTTATGAGCCATCTTCTGAACTGGAAGTCTTTTAAAGTTTTTTAAACTGTGCAAAGAAAAAAAAAAAGCAAGGTTCTTGCACGGAATCAAACATAAATAATAGTCAAATCATTGATATGATAAAACTTGGTGGTTCTTTTATTTTTTTAAGCTTTCAGGGAGAGCTGAATGAGTTACCTAGCGATTTCTCTGAACGTTGACTTTAACACATAATGAGCTATAATGGAGCAATATGGTAGTCTCTCCATCACTGCATGGGGGCATTGGGGTTTATTTGACTAGAGGAAAGATCGCCCCCTACTGGCATACTGATTCCAGCAACAACATAGTTTTCCCTTTCATCCAAACCCTTTCCCTTGCTTAGCCGCAGCAATTCAGCAAGAGCAGGGTGCATGGTTGCTGGCAAATTGTCATCCAACTTGTAGCTTGTGTGTATTTGTACATGAATGGCTATCCCACACAATGTTTGAGGCAAAACACACACTTGTGGCAAGAATTTGTGGCATTGCTAGTTTGCTTTGGGGACCAGATTAAACTGTAAATTACACTGTAACAGTATGATTGGCTAAATGGCTATAAGTCATCAAGGGTCTGAGGTATCAAACGAGCCTCAAACCATCACAATGCTGCCAGATATTCAGTAGAATACTGTTTCAGCATAATTTACAGCTTAATCCCCCCCCCCCCCCCCCACTTATGCATACAAGGGCTACAATTTCTACACTGTTAACCCTCAAATTAAATCTGAAAGTCTCCATATTTTAACCTCATACTCACTGTTCCGTTTCAAATCCAATGTGTTTGAAGTACAGCGTCAAAACAACAAAAAAAATTTGTCACTGTCTAAATACTTTTGGACTTTACCGCTTTTAATATTTAAATTACAACACGCACTCATCGGTGTGAATATAACGCAATCGTCGCCTCCTCGTGCCTCATTCAAAGAAATAAGCTGTGCTGCACTTCAGAAGCAGAAAGAGAAGAATAAGCACCCTGCCCACCGCTTCAATGCTTTCACTGATTCAACAACAAAGGATGCTGCAGCTACCACAGCCTTCATCAGTTCAACATTTATCCAATTTAATATTTCCAGCAGGCTTTTAGAAAATAATTATTTTTATTTTATCATTTAAATATGGGCTTTTATTTGGGAATTTTTGTGAAACTCCCACTGGCCAATATTCTGAAGGTTTTTGTGAATAGGTTTTGATATAGTGTTTAGAACAGGTGTTTGTACATATTTAAATGCAAGAGTTTGCTTCAAGTGCAAGACATTTGGGTTTTCCCCCTTGCATTGCCACTGTGCCAGTGTATTTATAAATAAAATATAATACATCAATATACTTGAAATAAATCAATACTTGACATTTCAAATACATTTAAATACCATGCATGGGTAGTTATGCCTGGCCCGCACCAGGCATGTGTATCCAGTGTACTAGCAGAACCAAAGGTAAGGAATACATGGTGTTATATCCTTTCCCACTGCAGTATATTACCAGCGGCTTCATTGCAGAGATGAATTCAAGGGAACAGAACAAAGTCTTCTGGCTTCTGGCGATTCCAATAACTCTAAAGCCGGAACGACGTTAGCCTTGCACAATAATATACCCTATGTTTTTTACTATATTGTGAGAGATTTTCTCATTTCAAATACCACGGATGACACCATTGTACACAATGAGCAGTACAATTAAAATCCTATTGGTATTTGTAGAGGGTGATGACACAGTGATAATACTGTCATATTTCAACGCTATCCTCAGCCAGTAATGAACACCTTATTCTAACTTTAATTATTTACTTTTTTGAAGATTGCATTAGCCTCAAAGCTACAGCTGGAAATCATTGGCTAATTGGTGAGAATGGGATAAACATCAGGGATAAGGATCTACTTTGACAGTGTACGGAGCTAATTGTGTGGTTCAGTGTTTTTACTGCATGCTGATACTGACTGCGAGGGTTAAAATGAATGAAATGTAACTACGAGGCTCAACACTCATCTCAGTTCCCACATTAGGATGACATAGCAACAACAAGCATTTGTCAGCTGGCGGATTTTAATAAGATAATATTCTGACCTAGCGGGAAAAAAAAACTCAACAAAAATTATACTGCTTAAAAAATATTAATATTGAATATCAGCATCGTTAAAATGTCGTCGTCTGGTTTACGATGCAGCAGAAAGAGAAGCCATTTGAATTCCTGAAGGACGAGGAGTTTGAAGTTTCATTTAACAGGCTGAGATTTGTCAAGATTAATTAATGTATCTCATCCCAGGCTGGGACTGACAGTTACTCAGACTGTAAGAAGTTTTTGATAGGTTGGAATACGGCGTGGTTCTATGTCTATATTATTCAATATAAATTTATTTCAGTTACAGCTTGTCTTTATAATAGCCTATCATTTGTTTCTATGCATTAGTTTAGCCTCTTCTGTGGAATAAACTGTAAAGGGTTTATTGTTGGTTCGGAGATTCAAACGCAAAGGAGATCAGAACAAGTCAGCTCACCACAGTGAGGACCAATAATAAGGGGGAGAAAATAATAAAGGAAGAAAGAAAAGACAGGAACCTAATTCCTTAACCCCTTAGTGCAGATGGCATATTTGGTAAATCATGGGGGTACTCTGTTTAAGGCTTTATAACTCCAGGTGTGAGCATCACATAAACTTGGTAAATGGCTTAAATGAAACAAAACCGGTGTACCATTTTTTGTACAAACTTAGATTTGTTTATTTTCAGAATTTAAGGTCAAAATAAAGTGCCGGAAATGCAAGCAAAACTTTGCTAAAAATGCTACAAAATATATATTTCTTCAAAATACTGAGAGGTACATAAGTGAAACAGGTAAAACTACACATTTCCTGGATCATAAACTCCTTGTCCACAAGCATTCAATAATCGCAGGGTGATATACAGAACTACTAAAGATCTATGACACGAAATGTAAGCAGTGTAGCCTGATGTACCCAGGGTCTCCAAACCTATCCAAATTGGCTAAAATGTGAATAGCTGTAAATCTTAAACTAATCATACATTTCAGTGCAAATCAACCGTTTTGACTCATTTAACTCACCTTTGTATCATTTTCATGTGGGAATTATTTTGGATCAGTACAGGGGGGTGGATATCTAGGTGTCCAATAACCTACCCAAAACCTCTCCGAGAAATTATTAAAAAGCCTTTTGTCCTTTATAAAGCATATACATTTTACCTTACGATCACTTAATGGATGAAAACATTGATATTGCACTGTTTCAGTTCAGTGTTTGATGCCAAGTGTGCCATTTTTTCACCATTATCCTTCATATACTGCTTCATCCTGTGCGGTGCCTTCGTGGGCAACATGCACTCATCAATGGCACGGTCTTCAGTATGCTGGAAGGATCTGGTCCTGCAGTGGCTTCACTCTGAACAGTAGAGGGCACTGCTGGAGTGGCAGAGGTGGAGGGTCAAGCATGTTATAGGAACAAATTACATAATGCAGAAGCATTATAACACCGTGGTACACACAGCTAAATATGAAATCATTCACTCTTGTACTTCAGTAAACACTTTCTTCTGTATGCTACATTATGTTATATTTTGTTGCGTGCTCTAGGATGGCATTACTCTGTAGTGTGTTTCACAACTGTTGCTTATGTATTTTATTTATTTATTTTACATTCATCTTGCACACATCTGGACACAGTACATTTGAATACATATTTTCCATTCCCTAAGTGAAAAGCATCACCCATGGATATACTAATACCCCATAGAGTACATTATGCACAAAGAAATTACAATACAATAAAATAATATCGGAAAACACTACCAATGTTCTAGCTTCACGGCAAATCGAGGCATAAAATAAACTCCTCAAAAAAAGTTTGGAAACGTTATTTCGGTCGATTATTCCTCCCCTTTAATAATACCAATTGGTATTGTATTTTATATCGTTGGAAAGCCTGATTAGTCACCTTTACAACGAGGTACAACTTGTAAGGATCATGCATTCGTGGAATGAGCAACACAGCTAACCGTGTGGGTAGCGGCCCAAAAAAATGTGCCAAAATCCCCTGCAATATTCTTCTGTTGGTATTCACTCTCGTGTTGAGCTTCAAGTGCTGGCAGGTGTATGCCAGTCACAGGTGTGTGACCAGGCTGGTGACCAGCATGAGGAGGAGGTGCCAAGCTGTTGTGGCTGCGTATGGATCTTCCACACGCTACTGAGGTCCCTGACAGTGTACAATGAATAAAGTGTAAAAATGGCCAATATGTGTTGTTATTTCCTTATTACTGTGGGAGAGTGCAATCATCCAGTCCACCAAGCAACTCAAAACGAGAGTGAATACCAACAGAAGAATATTGCAGGGGATTTTGGCACATTTTTTTGGGCCGCTACCCACACGGTTAGCTGTGTTGCTCATTCCACGAATGCATGATCCTTACAAGTTGTACCTCGTTGTAAAGGTGACTAATCAGGCTTTCCAACGATATAAAATACAATACCAATTGGTATTATTAAAGGGGAGGAATAATCGACCGAAATAACGTTTCCGATCATTTTTTGAGGAGTTTATAACGTACGACTGAGCAACCAAACAGAACAGCGCTAAAATACTCTATGTCATTGTGAATGCTATGAATTCTAACAAAGCAGGCCACCACGAGCCACTACGGGAACGGCACGAACACAATATCAATACATTACAGTTATTTGGCAGACGCGTTTATCCAAAGCGACGTACAATAAGTGCATATTGAACGAAGCAAAGTCACGAAAGCGCTACTTTATCACTACGTAGATGCTATCGCTAGTAGTACTCAACACAATACAGTCAGCTATACATTCTAAGCGATCCGATAGCTAAACCAAATAGAAAATAAACAATAAACGGAAAGAACGTACTATATTATTTGCCTTATACATGTAGGTATTCAAGGTGGAGTCTGAAAAAGTGTGTTTTCAAATATGTTCAGCATTATTAGCAGGCTAACAGTGGTCTATTACGACCGATGCAAATACAAAAATAACGACTATATAGCACGCAGTGGAAAAACTAATGTATATAATCGAAATATTACAAGCAGTAATACTTACATGTCGAGGAGGATATCTTCCCCATATTGATAGGCACCTCTTCCACAGAATCTATGCTACAGGGATTAGAAGAATCTCTGTTGTTGTCCTCTTCTGACCGACTTCGGGGAAAACTACTAAAAAGTCACATCAAAGTTGCGCGCAGTTTTATAGCGTAATACCAAATGCGTCATAGTCAAACCAAATGCGTCATCTGCGCATGCCAGCGTAAAATTGTCGTGATATAACAAGTATTGCAGTTACGCTCGCCCTTAAATAGTTAATCCAAGCTTTCATTTACACATGTAAATTACTTTTGGGAAGCTTGTCGTGCCTTCTATTGGATAAAACAATTGTCGATCAAACCAGAATAAAATTGCAAGCGTCACAGCCGTGCAATCAGGGAGGGGGAGTTACGCAGAGCTAGTTTCGTTTGTGTAATAGTGTTCCAATGCGCTGTGTATTTTTCAAACGGATTGTCCAAGACAATAAATGACCACGGAATCTTGAAAGGGACATATCTACGCTTAAATCCACGGGAGGATTGCACACGAATTCCATATTTAATTGCAGATATTGATAGTAGAATGGCATTGTATGATTTCACTTGTTTATGTCGGTATTGATTGAGCAGCGATTTGCACCGCTGTATTTGCATACGGTCGGGCTATTGGTGGGTTTATCTGGTTGCTGGACGGAATTCTGATATGATATGATGAATACATATATTTATGAACTCCCAACATAGACGCTATTGCCCACTATGTCACGCATGGGTAGGTATAGGCTGGGTGGGGAGTGCTTGTTAAATGGACTTGCTACGGAAAGATAGTGACACTTAGAAACTACGCATTGGTCAGAAATCGTCGCGAATGGTCTACCAATAAAGTTAAAATACCGCGTTTGGGTTTTCCACTAATAGTTTGGCTGCAGGAGCAACGCGTGTCTCAGTTGCGTAAAACTGTCTCGCAGGCGAGCCAAAATAGACTATCTGCACTAAGTAGTTACAGCTAACAGCCAAAACGAAAATAACCCACAAAAACGGGCGAACGACTAAAACTAGTAGAATACAAACTAAATCTCCAGAGCTCACGTAATGAGCAAAAAACGGGAAACTTAGTAAAACAAAAGAACACTCTCGGCTACAAAAGCTCAAAGCCAGAAGAGTGCAAAACCAAAACGAAAGTACAAAGAAAAACTGTCTCCGAGAGAACAGCAAAGAAACAAAATAGATAGCACCAAACACTACCAGGCGGACAACAATCCTATAACCGATTAAGTAGCTATAGCAAGTCCCCCCTGAACATAAAACAATGTTTAATATCAGGAGGTCGCTAGAACCTGGCTATACCTGGCTTGAATGCAATGTCGTGAGACAAACAAGCACCGGAGAAGCGGAAGTGAGGAACTTAAATACCTTGCAGGCAGAAGCGCACGTGAAAACAGTAATGCAGGCTGCAAACCACGAAACGGAACGTGGAAAAAATCTGATTGATTCCCAATAGTGAAAGCAGGATGAGAGCAGCAAAAGAAAAGAAAAAAAAAACAGCCACGAACCACTACATAAACAGGTAAGTCCTGATTATGAAAATTCAGTGTTAACGCCCACATCCAAATTGATATAATCAAGAGCATAATGAAATGAGGAGATGCTTATCAAAGTAACAGCAATATAAAAAATAGAGACAAAATACTATATTTTCTTCAGCCTCCAGTCTCATGCTTTCTATTTCTGCCATCATTTTCAATTGAATTGCCTCTACCTCTGTGCTTCAGAATTTGCCCAGCCTTTTAATTGGTAATATGTTTTAATACAGAGTCCATAACTGGAGCCTTCGGTGGCAGAAATGTAGTGTTCGTAACCGCTTTACATTTAAATCCATCACATTGTTTCTGTCTCGGGTGTTTTTTCTCTCCTGAACTGCTGAACATGGTAGCAAAAGGGCTGCAGCACAAAACTGTGCAGAAGCCGTGCTAATGTCGTGCAGTCTTTATGAATCAGGGCCGCACACCTTTGAAAGGGAACATGGGCAGTCTCCTGCGAGCCTGAAAGAAGCCGCAGCAGCATAGACATATTGCTTGGCAGGTTTCAAACAAGACTTTCCACTGATTTTGAAATAGCCCCATAATCATTTCTTTGTAAAAAAAGTTTCCATCTACTTAGACCACTGCTTTAGTCTGTTTTTACCCCTGACGCATTACGAGACAGAGATATGTCACATTTGCATATGATTTCAATGCTTCTGCTAGGACCCAGGCTACAATTTGAAAGCATCATTGATTCGTATTCACATGCTGGATCACAATTGACTAGGAGATTGATGTATGCATATGCACATGCACGGACATGCTTGTGTGCACAACACCCCCCCCCCCAACACACACACACACACGCGCACGCGCACATGCACACGCACACGCACACGCACACACACAGTTAGCCTCATGTTTATATTTCTGCATAAACACATCACATTTGCAGTTGCTCTCATCAGTTCTGTTTGCATGTGTATTGTGTATACACACAAACTTCAATTTCTGCCAGAATTCTCACTGTTTAATGGCCTTCAGACTCTTACTTGAGGCAAGATTTTATACCATAACTGCCTCTAGGGAATCTGGCCTGAGATTTGAATAATAGGCACGACCGAATTGCTTTTAAGTGACTTCAAATAAAAAGCATGCACAGGTGACAGACATGACAATTAAATCTCTCATAATTTAGAGGCGCATGATGTAGTCTGGATGATTGAAGGTATCACTTGTCTTTCCAGTACCTGACAATTATACAACATGTCTAATTGGAGCTTGTTAGCCAGAAAAGGTCAAACTGTCCAAAAGCTAAGATAAGAATGTTTGAGAGTTTTTAGTTGATCACGCCAGGCAAAACAGACAAGGCTGATGAAAAACAGATGTTTTCAACCAGACACAGTCTTTCTCTGCCCTGCTGTTTTTAAGTTAGTCTTTAGCGGCAGTGTGATAAATCCTCCCGGAGCCATGCAGAGACCTTTTGTGGGGCAGGTGCTCAAAGTGAGAAAAGGGTACATCATTCTTTTTTTAAATAAAAAAATAAAAAAGTTTTAAAAGCACTGCTGTGAAAATGGAAACCAGAAAGGGTCCAGAATGTTCTGAACACAAGCTGACAAATTCACCATGTGGTGAAAAGGGCTCTTTCTTCTAGGGCTGGCAGCTCGGCATTTTATAGAGCCAAACAATTAGGAAATGGGTAGCAGCTGTGAGGATTTGGCGATGAGCCGCATCTTGCACAATGTCTGTGAGTGGGGCTGATGCTGTCCTTGGTCCTGCATCTCTCCCAGGTCACCGAAACACCAGGGGTGCTGAAATAACAGCGCACTACAAGGTACAGGAGCAAATGGGGCGGGGAAGGGGGGCTGCTCTTGCGTCACTCTTCCGAAGGCCATAGCCTGCTGAGCGTTGCTTACGAGCCACAAAGTCCTCCCAAGAGTTCTATGGTGCCAACTGGTGCGGGGGCGAATGTGAACTTACCTTCAGACTGATAACCGACCAGATCCAGGCTGGATTCAATTGAATGCACTGTTTAAGGGCATATGCAATTCAATCAAACCCTCCGGTTTAATACAGCGTCGTATCTCAATCAAGGTTTCTTCACTCGCCTTATTGAGATACGGTGACCACAAATTAGGGGTCCATGCCAATGAGTGTGAGTTTTCATCAAATGATTGACACTCCTAGTTGTGATTCACTGGTCAGACCACTTTTAAAATATTAAAATTTTCATGCTAAAAGCTCTGTTTTGGTCACAATTCTCAAGCATGCTAAATTCAGTTGAATATTAAATCTGGAAAGGAACGTAGAGGTACCATTCGCGGGTTCCTTTGTCCGTAGGTCGGGCCGTATGGAGAAAAGTTTAGGGCAACGGGTTTAGCTGTCTACACGGGACCTTCCGTTGCGAGTGGAGTCTCGCAAGCTTGCTCCGTGCTTTGTGGGTTCAAGATTATCCGCAGGATAAACCCAGTGACGGTGCACTTCCAGCTTCTTCGGTCCATGAAGATTCATCCTCCCGACTCAAGCCGATGCTTGTCAGCGAAGTGGCTTCTACCGAAAAGCCGCCGTCTCCTCCTCGGCTTATTGAGGGGGGCCCGGCTTAAACTATACGGCGTATTATGGCCGGGAGTGGGCAGAGGGAGGCAGTACCTCGTAGATTGGGAAGGGTATGGCCCTGAGGAACTCTGCTGGGTCTTGTCTAGGCACATTTTGGATCCGGGCATGGTTCTGATTTTGTCTGGGGCTGATCCTTAGTTGGGGGGTCCCATCATGGTTTGACAATTTGCCTCCTCTCCTCCGGAGGTTCCCTCTCTTAGCCACTGGTCGGCGCCCGTGCCGTGTTTTTTTTGCGCCTGGTACTTGGGGTGGATTTTGAGTTTGTTTTTGCATGCAAAGTGGTATAGGCTATTGTTTTACTGTGAAGTTATCACAATTATTTAACAATATTTACAATTAAATAATTTAGTAAGAAGGAAGGAATGAGAGGAAATACAGAGAAACCCGAAATCCCCATAGACTCTCGAAAGTTGACGAAGACAGGGAGTGACAGAAATACAAAACACAGGACAGTGAAACCACAAATAATCAGAAACAAATAACTGAATGAAAATGAAAATACAAAACAAACAGACTCACTCAGAACATAACACAACTGTGATCAGAAGCACATACTCCTGATGTGTTTTTGCTGCAGCAAGCACACTAGTAATTATAACGGTCAACTTTTTTCATTAGGACTTTTTTTTTAATGAAACAAAAAAGTATAACTAATGCCTACACTCTGAATGGGTGTGTTTGTCTAGTATGGAAATAAGATTATTTGAACCATATGTTAAAAAAGGCTTCCCATTGAAATTCCCAATAAAAATAGACATGCATATACTTTCTAACATGCCCAAACACCTCTCTAGATTGAGTGGCAATATGTTGGCCATTATTAGACACTGTATCCCCAATTTTGAATCATCAGCTGTGATTCTCAAGTTACTACTGTGCGCCCTCATATCACACAAGGTGCTTCTGTAATTTCTGCTTACAGCTATGTTTTGACACTGCATTTTTTATTCACAAAATGCACAATATACCAAGTTGATTCATTATAGAGATTTAATGACATTAAAAATATATTATTAAATTCACCATTCAAATTGGATGGAGCATAAATGTATAATTCAAATTTAAATGTAAATGGATGAAAAACAAAAATCTGACAGAAAATAGAAGGAGCAGGCAGGTGCTGTTAATGGAAACCTGTGAGCTTGGAACACTGAAGTCAGATGAATTGAGAATTTATGCATAACCTATTGTTTTACTAGTCGCTATTTCACTGTGAAGTTATCACAATTATTTGCAATGATTTTCTCCCAGGGAATTTTGCAGATGTGAAAATGAAATGTGAAATACGGATATTGTCTCTTAATTACAGGTGTTTGTGTTTGACGTACAGTGTCCCGTGAACACATTCACAACAAATGGCTATTTATGAACTGTGTGAATAAAGATTGCACGAAGCATAATTAAATTTATAAGTACGCCTATATTCCACACGCTCAATGGCCAGTTCTAACAATTCATCAATGGACTTGAACGCATGTTTGTTCGTTAAATTCGGAGCACATTACAGATGACACTTGAGTCATTTGGTTCCATATCATGCAGTCCCATCAGATCAGCTGCAGTAAATCAATTATTAAAGAGCTTCCAGCCAATAACCCAGCTGATGCCGTTTAATTAATTAATCAAGCATGTATGATCTGATGGTATATAAGTGACAGATACTAACTTAGATTGTGCACTTCAAAAGGCTACTATTGTACTGCGACTGTACGCAATGAACCTTTCCGCAATGAACCTAGCATTCGCCCTAAACGCATGGCACCGGCTTCAGCAGGAATGGTGGCGTGGCCAGTTCAGGAGATTGCGACTGTGTCGCGCCGTCCTGTTCCTAAGTGAGGTAAGAATCACATATTCTCAACAGTAGTCATAAGACAGTGCTCCTGATCAAACATGGACATTGATAAGCATGAAGCACTTTTAACAGTGGATGGAGTTAATTAATCTGGATAAATATACAGTAACGTTATGTCATGCACACATAGTCATTGAATGTTTTATAATACCACATATTTACCTGCATGTAGGACTACAAACTGTACATTTGGCCACTTTGGTGTTAATCAATCAATCAACTTGTGTGAACTGTAGGCTGCATGTACACACTCCATGTTTTCATTTAATTCTTTTTTAGGTTTACGATCCACCAGCTGGTCATTATGCCCAAATAAATGCCACTGTGCCAGCGCCCCAGCTTTACTTTAATGGGGACCAGGACCTCATGGTAGACTACCGTCTGAGCCATGGCTCCTTGGAAGCATTGATAATGCTACTGCCGTGTGGGGGAGACATGGCTGGGCACACCACATAATGGTCCTGGCAACTGTGTACTGGCTGGCGCACGGTTTGTTCTACAGTGTGGTATGCTGGGCCTTCCAGATTCCCAAGACCACCGTGTGGCTACTGGTCCACATTGGAGTAAACCAGATTTCTGCCCTTCGCCAGGACGTCATTCGGCTGCCCACTACTGAAAAACTACAGGAGGTTGGCCAAGGATTTGCGCAGCTGGCCAAAATATATTTCACTTATTAGAAATGACAATCCTCAATTCAATCGCGTAATTCGTCCATAGGTCAGTCGGACAGTAACCTGGTGGAAGCAACAAGTCAAAACAAAGTCTAATTCTGGCCTAAGAGTACATAATTTCAGTAAAGAAAATCAGTCAATAAGAATAATGACTGTGTTACATTCTTGTGAGGGGATGGGACCCAAGTGCAAAACTCAGAGACGGCTCAGGGAAAAACTCCGCCGGGGAGTACATTTAATGGGACACAGGTAAGGGCAAGACAGAAACAGGTATGACAGAGACATGGGTCAGGAACTGAATGGGTCAGAAACTTGGAGGGTCAGGAACTTGGAGGATAGGGACGGCCTGGATGGGCAGGAGCCAGACAGGTCGGGAACCAGACGGGATGGGAGTGCCTGGGCATTAACCAGACTGACCGACAGGGAAAGAGACAGCCTGGACGGAGCCAGGCGGAGGCTGAACTGGAACATGACTAGTCCATAGCTCAGAACGGGTGCGAGTCGAGGGGGACAGACCAGAGAAGAAGAACAGGTCCAGAGGCCCGGGGGACGGAAACACAGGACAGGTACGAGACAAGACAGGAGGTGAGGAGTGAGAAACACAAGAGGAAGGAGAAACACGGGTGGACTGTGAGATGAGGGGAAAACCAGGGACGGAACACAGAGACCTCACCGACTGCAAATCATACATTCATTAATGAATGTAGGCTGACTACATAGAATTTACAAAAAGGAAGACATTCATTTGAAGTTACCAGTAAAGAGAGAGAGACCGATAAGCCAGAAATACCCCAAGTATTACCCTCCTGAAGCTTACACCAGCAAAATTGTTAGTATTTGTGTTTTTTTTTTTCTCCCAAATTGTTCTGTGCTGCTGAAGTGGGCACTCAGATGAAAAATATATCTTGAAAGGTAAAAACACAAGTAAAAAACGAATTGACAAACACGTATGTGAACTACACTGCTCAAAGAAATTAAGGGAACACTTAACCCCTTAGTGCAGATGGCATATTTGGTAAATCATGGGGGTACTCTGTTTACGGCTTTATAACTCCAGGTGTGAGCATCACATAAACTTGGTAAATGGCTTAAATGAAACAAAACCGGTGTACCATTTTTTGGTACAAACTTAGATTTGTTTATTTTCATAATTTAAGTCAAAATAAAGTGCCGGAAATGCAAGCAAAACTTTGCAAAAAATGCAACAAAATATATATTTCTTCAAATTACTGAGAGCTACATAAGTGAAACAGGTAAAACTACACATTTCCTGGATCATAAACTCCTTGTCCACAAGCATTCAATAATCGCAGGGTGATATACAGAACTACTAAAGATCTATGACACGAAATGTAAGCAGTGTAGCCTGATGTACCCAGGGTCTCCAAACCTATCCAAATTGGCTAAAATGTGAATAGCTGTAAATCTTAAACTAATCATACATTTCAGTGCAAATCAACCGTTTTGACTCATTTAACTCACCTTTTTATCATTTTCATGTGGGAATTATTTTGGATCAGTACAGGGGGGTGGATATCTAGGTGTCCAATAACCTACCCAAAACCTCTCCGAGAAATTATTAAAAAGCCTTTTGTCCTTTATAAAGCATATACATTTTACCTTACGATCACTTAAAGGATGAAAACATTGATATTGCACAGTTTCAGTTCAGTGTTTGATGCCAAGTGTGCCATTTTTTCACCATTATCCTTCATATACTGCTTCATCCTGTGCGGTGCCTTCGTGGCCAACATGCACTCATCAATGACACGGTCTTCAGTATGCTGTAAGGATCTGGTCCTGCAGTGGCTTCACTCTGAACAGTAGAGGGCACTGCTGGAGTGGCAGAGGTGGAGGGTCAAGCATGTTATAGGAACAAATTACATAATGCAGAAGCATTATAACACTGTGGTACACACAGCTAAATATGAAATCATTCACTCTTGTACTTCAGTAAACACTTTCTTCTGTATGCTACATTATGTTATCTTTTGTTGCGTGCTCTAGGATGGCATTACTCTGTAGTGTGTTTCACAACTGTTGCTTATTTATTTTATTTATTTATTTTACATTCATCTAGCACACATCTGGACACAGTACATTTGAATACATATTTTCCATTCCCTAAGTGAAAAGCATCACCCATGGATATACTAATACCCCATAGAGTACATTATGCACAAAGAAATTACAATACAATAAAATAATATCGGAAAACATTACCAATGTTCTAGCTTCACGGCAAATCGAGGCATAAAATAAACTCCTCAAAAAAAGTTTGGAAACGTTTTTTCGGTCGATTATTCCTCCCCTTTAATAATACCAATTGGTATTGTATTTTATATCGTTGGAAAGCCTGATTAGTCACCTTTACAACGAGGTACAACTTGTAAGGATCATGCATTCGTGGAATGAGCAACACAGCTAACCGTGTGGGTAGCGGCCCAAAAAAATGTGCCAAAATCCCCTGCAATATTCTTCTGTTGGTATTCACTCTCGTTTTGAGCTTCAAGTGCTGGCAGGTGTATGCCAGTGGGATGGAATGGGATGCCATCCCACAGCAGTGTGTGACCAGGCTGGTGACTAGCATGAGGAGGAGGTGCCAAGCTGTTGTGGCTGCGTATGGATCTTCCACACGCTACTGAGGTCCCTGACAGTGTAAAATGAATAAAGTGTAAAAATGGCCAATATGTGTTGTTTTTTCCTTATTACTGTGGGAGAGTGCAATCATCCAGTCCACCAAGCAACTCAAAACGAGAGTGAATACCAACAGAAGAATATTGCAGGGGATTTTGGCACATTTTTTTGGGCCGCTACCCACACGGTTAGCTGTGTTGCTCATTCCACGAATGCACGATCCTTACAAGTTGTACCTCGTTGTAAAGGTGACTAATCAGGCTTTCCAACGATATAAAATACAATACCAATTGGTATTATTAAAGGGGAGGAATAATCGACCGAAATAACGTTTCCGAACTTTTTTTGAGGAGTTTATAACGTACGACTGAGCAACCAAACAGAACAGCGCTAAAATACTCAATTTCATTGTGAATGCTATGAATTCTAACAAAGCAGGCCACCACGAGCCACTACGGGAACGGCACGAACACAATAGTATCAATACATTACAGTTATTTGGCAGACGCGTTTATCCAAAGCGACGTACAATAAGTGCATATTGAAGGTCATAGACACAATCTACGAAGCTAAGTCACGAAAGCGCTACTTTCTCACAACGTAGAAGCTATCGCTAGTCATCAACCGAATACAGTCAGCTATACATTCTAAGCTATGAGATAGCTAAACCAAATAGAAAATAAAAAATAAACGGAAAGAACGTACTATATAATTTGCCTTATACATGTAGTTATTCAAGGTGGAGTCTGAAAAAGTGTGTTTTCAAATATGTTCAGCATTATTAGCAGGCTAACAGTGGTCTATTACGACCGATGCAAATACAAAAATAACGAAAATATAGCACGCAGTGGAAAAACGAATGTATATAATCAAAATATTACAAGCAGTAATACTTACATGTCGAGGAGGATATCTTCCCCATATTGATAGGCACCTCTTCCACAGAATCTATGCTACAGGGATTAGAAGAATCTCTGTTGTTGTCCTTTTCTGACCGACTTCGGGGGAAAACTACTAAAAAGTCACTTCAAAGTTGCGCGCAGTTTTATTGCGTAAGACCAAATGCGTCATACCAAACGCGTCAAACCAAATGCGTCATCTGCGCATGCCTGCGTAAAATTGTCGTGATATAACAAGTATTGCAGTTACGCTCGCCCTTAAATAGTTAATCCAAGCTTTCAATTACACATGTAAATTACTTTTGGGAAGCTTGTCGTGCCTTCTATTGGATAAAACAATTGTCGATCAAACCAGAATAAAATTGAAAGCGTCACAGCAGTGCAATCAGGAAGGGGGGGTTACGCAGAGCTAGTTTCGTTTGTCTAATAGTGTTCCAATGCGCTGTGTATTTTTCAAACGGATTGTCCAAGACAATAAATGACCACGGAATCTTGAAAGGGACATATCTACGCTTAAATCCACGGGAGGATTGCACACGAATTCCATATTTAATAGCAGATATTGATAGTAGAATGGCATTGTATGATTTCACTTGTTTATGTCGGTATTGATTGAGCAGCGATTTGCACCGCTGTATTTGCATACGGTCGGGCTATTGGTGGGTTTATCTGGTTGCTGGACGGAATTCTGATATTATATGATGAATACATATATTTATGAACTCCCAACATAGACGCTATTGCCCACTATGTCACGCATGGGTAGGTATAGGCTGGGTGGGGAGTGCTTGTTAAATGGACTTGCTACGGAAAGATAGTGACACTTAGAAACTACGCATTGGCCAGAAATCGTCGCGAATCGTCTACCAATAAAGTTAAAATACCGCGTTTGGGTTTTCCACTAATAGTTTGGCTGCAGGAGCAACGCGTGTCTCAGTTGCGTAAAACTGTCTCGCATGTGAGACAAAATAGACTATCTGCACTAAGGGGTTACTCAACACAGTATAACACCAAGTCAATTAAACTTCTGGAATATCGATCTGTCCAGTTAGGACGTGTAAACGATTGTGAATCAATTTCACCTGCTTTGGTGCAAATGAAAGTGACAACAGATGGACAGGAGATTTTTCTCAAGTTTTGCATTTTGATAGTCACTACTGGTAGCATGAGGCGGTACCTGCAGCCCATTCAGGTTGCTGTGTTTCCCAGCACAGTTTCAAGAGCATGGAGGAGATACCGGGAGACGGGCCATTACACAAGAAGAGCTGGACAGGGCCGTAGAAGAGCAATAACCCAGCGACAGGACCGGTATCTGCTCCTTTGTGCGAGGAGGAACAGGAGGAGCACTGCCAGAGCCCTACAAAATGACCTCCAGCGGGCTACTCGTGTGCATGTTTCTGACCAAACTGTCAGAAACAGACTCCATGAGGGTGGCATGAGGGCCCGACGTCCTGTAGTGGGACCTGTGCTCACAGCCCAGCACCATGCAACTAGATTGACATTTGCCAGAGAACACCAGAATTGGCAGGTTCGCCATTGCCGCCCCGTTCTATTCACAGAGGAGAGCAGGTTCACACTGAGCACATGTGACAGATGTCAAAGAGTCTGGAGATGGCGTGGCGAATGTTATGCTGCCTGCAACATCATCCAGTATGACCGGTTTGGTTTAATTGACTTGGTGTTATACTGTGATGATTAAGTATTCTCTTAATGTTTTTGAGCAGTGTATTTACATTTTATTAAGCATTTTCTCAAACACATCCAGTAACCTGTTTGAGCTTTCCAGTGTGGTCTTGAATCGCTCCTCTTCTCTGGCTGTATCTTCCTTCAGAAACCGCAGAACGGCTCCCTCATTGGTCTTTCTCCTTTTGGGGGGTGAGGGACAGGCAGAGGTGGATGGCCCATCATCATCCTCCAGTGGGAGGACTTGAGTCCATCGGGACAGGAGGAAACAATAGATGACCTCCCCCCAATGACCTCATGCATTGCAGTAAACCATGGCTATGTGGCTGCTGTGGCCTCATCCCTATCTGTCCCCGTCCCTGTAGCAGGGCATTTGAGTGCCGACAAGGAAAGCTGCAAGGGTGAAGGTGAGCCGTGAGCCTATTGCAGAGGCATAATTTTGTTTCACTATGTAAGAGAAACTACAAATTTGCAAAGGAAAAAAATCACAAATTGAACCTCACCTCATATTTTCGCTTGAAGTTTTTTTGCAATTTTGGTGGGGCCCACCTGGCCATGTAGGCCCATCTGCTGAAGAATTTCACTGAGGAAAACTACACATGTTACCATATCATACCCAAGTGCCCTTCAACAATTACTGCAATGCCATAACATGCTCATAGAACACGTAAGTGGACACGTGCAGAGAATGCTAAATCAGATAGATACAGGGATAGGACAACGAGGGAGAATGACAGCTGCAGGTAGAAACTCAAGATAAATTAGTAATTAGTAATGTTAGTAGAAAATTCTAAATCCCTAATGTTAGTCAGTTAGTTGTTTAGTATTATATACACAAGTTAGTCATTAGTAGATTAGCAGACCCTAATTCTAAGATTTTAGTGATTGTTAGTTAATTAGTATTATTTACATTTAAATAATTTAGTAAGAAGGAAGGAATGAGAGGAAATACAGAGAAACCCGAAATCCCCACAGACTCTCGAAAGTTGACGAAGACAGGGAGTGACAGAAATACAAAACACAGGACAGTGAAACCACAAATAATCAGAAACAAATAACTGAATGAAAATGAAAATACAAAACAAACAGAACTCACTCAGAACATAACACAACTGTGATCAGAAGCACATGCTCCTGATGTGTTTTTGCTGCAGCAAGCACACTAGTAATTATAACGGTCAACTTTTTTCATTAGGACTTTTTTTTTAATGAAACAAAAAAGTATAACTAATGCCTACACTCTGAATGGGTGTGTTTGTCTAGTATGGAAATAAGATTATTTGAACCATACGTTAAAAAAGGCTTCCCATTGAAACTCCCAATAGAAATAGACATGCATATACTTTCTAACATGCCCAAACACCTCTCTAGATTGAGTGGCAATATGTTGGCCATTATTAGACACTGTATCCCCAATTTTGAATCATCAGCTGTGATTCTCAAGTTACTACTGTGCGCCCTCATATCACACAAGGTGCTTCTGTAATTTCTGCTTACAGCTATGTTTTGACACTGCATTTTTTATTCACAAAATGCACAATATACCAAGTTGATTCATTATAGAGATTTAATGACATTAAAAATATATTATTAAATTCACCATTCAAATTGGATGGAGCATAAATGTATAATTCAAATTTAAATGTAAATGGATGAAAAACAAAAATCTGACAGAAAATAGAAGGAGCAGGCAGGTGCTGTTAATGGAAACCTGTGAGCTTGGAACACTGAAGTCAGATGAATTGAGAATTTATGCATAACCTCTGTGGAATTTTGACTGCTACACCATTAAGTTTATTTAGCAGTAGTTTCAAATTTAAAATTCGATAATATCTGTCTTTCTGTCAGTCAGAGCGTTGCAAGAATAAGCAATGCTGATTCAATATATAGCGGGAGAAGAGCACAGAACCGCGTTGCACAAATAGGCAATTCATTCAAGTCAGAAGACTTCAATATACTCAGGATAATGTTTTGAATCACAAATGCCAATTCCCACCTTGAGCTTACTGTACAGAACCTTCCTCTGAACAAAATATATATCAATGCTGTCAATTGTTTTTATGAATAAAATAACCTAAGAATAGAAGACTATTACACACCAAGGCCACGGCAATACAAACACAAATACGTTTTCAAAATGCAGCTGAAAGCATATTATGTTTTTTCGTTTTTATGTTTTTGTTTTGTTGAAGCAAACATGATTTTTTCCCCCCGCTAAGCTTCAGGATCCAACCTGGGTGCAAACCTTGAATCAGGTCATTAAATCCAGTTGAATGCATATTATGTTTTTTTTGTTTTTATATTTCTTTCTTTGTCGAAGCAAACATTCATTTTTTCCCAAGCTACAGGATCCAACCTGGGTGCGAACTCTTGATTCTGGTTATTCAAAGTTTTATTTTTCCCCCTTCCCAGGTGATATAAAAAAAGCTTGAAACACCTGGCTTTGTTGCATCCATGATTGCACTAGCTAGTACCAAGGGATAACATTTATTGGTTTGCCCAAGAAAGACAGCGTCTGTTTGTGTTCTTTTGGCTGCTGGTTCCAATTGGCCCAGGCCTGTGATGGTGGGGATCTGCATGGCCGCAGGATGGCTCTGTTTGGATTAGTGAAAGGTTACTTGTTCCAAGGAATAGGAAAACAATGTGTTTCTTCCATTTAAAATAGTCTTAATCCAACGGTAGACAAGATAGTCTCAACCACAATCACGATACTATGAAGTTTGATTAAACAGGGTTAGTCCAGACTGTGAGGTATCCACACATTGGTGCCAAATTAGATGGAAACTAGCAATTAAAAAAAAAAAAAGTTACTTAGTCCCACTGTGTGGATGAATCACAGTCTGTCCTAAGCCCCTTTTAAACTCAGTAGCATGAAAAGCTCCAGCTTGGTACTGGCAGGGTTGTAAGGGGACACCTTGTTGTTGGTGTTGCATTATATTCAGTCCTTTTTTTTACTGATAACATGTCCTCTTTTTTTTTCCTTACCACACTGTCACCCTGCAAATTTTTCTTAAATTTTTTTGAAACTGTTGTTCTCACTGAAAAAAATAGTTTGAAGTGCCATGTCAAGCAGATTGACTGATCTTTGAATCATTTGAATGAGCTGATAATGGATTAACACATATACACAACTGAAGGATTAGTGGATCTGTATGGCGTTGGCTTCAAATGAATGGCAGGGACTGACCAGGACAACACTTCCTCAAAGAGGTTATTTATGGTGCTATTAAAATTGCACATAAAACAAAGCAGCAGTCTCCCTGGCTGTCTTTGCAGATTTAATTGAAGTGGAAAGTCTCCTCTTGAAGTGAAGTAGATTTCTCCATCCCTCCAATTTGAACTGCAGTTTAATGTTCTCTTATGCAAAGGAATTGAAAGACGGGAGAGAAATTTCTCATCCCGTTTGAATGCCAGTCACACAAGCAAAAGCATCCTTAAGTGATGCTAATACACATGTGGGTAATTTAAATCTACTCACAAAGGCAAAGTACAGCGCTTTAATGCTGCGAAAAGCATATTGTAACACAAAAAAAGAAAAAAAATTAACCGGAGAGTAGAATATTAAATAAAATCCATTGCTGTGCAAATTACTCCAAGTAACTCCGAGAGCTGTCTCAAAGGCTCCCTGGGGAGGTTCCAGCTTTGGGGAGCGTTTTGTTCAGGGAGGATTCCGGTAGTTTGAAAAAAATATGCATCTTACATATTTTCTGAATGCAAGTTACATTTTGCCTTTTAAAGGTACTGTCTAAAAAGCTTCTGAACTTCAGTGTATCTGGGAAAATGTGCCCCCCCCACCCCCTTCCTAAATCACATCCAGGTGAATAAATTGGAGGGAGAAATGTGTAAAGGCCAGAAAAGTGGGGAATTACTTTATTTGTAAAATCACTCTTTTTGCCAGAAAGACTCAATCTACATTTGCTTCGTCTGGTAGTTCTAATGTGCATTTCTGCACTCAAAAACATTTCAGAAAGGCATTACTCTGCCTGCCGGTGACTCATTCTGAAACCACTTAAAGAAACAAAAGCTCTGGAATGCATTCAGTGAGGGAGAGCTAGTACCTGCCCGAGACAAGGTATGAAGACCACTTTTTTTTACGTAGAATTTCATTATTCTGAAGGACGAGTGGTGGAGAAAAAGGATGTTGAAAAAATAATTGCATGAATTACGGCCAACAAGGGTTTACACTTTTAGTCCCAAATCAACAGCACATTGTGAAAACCACATTTCACACTTCAAAAACTGAACCAGTTACAATCATTTTCCTTGCAAGTTTGCTACAGAGTAGCATACACTTCATGGCTATGCAGTAAAAGTTTCTTGCACAAGCTGATAACTCCCAAATGGCAGTGTTGTAAGGACCTTTCCATCCAGTGTAATGGGATTTTGGGATATTATGGGGTGTGTTTTGGCTAGATTGTGCTAGATTATATTTCCACTACCCTGCTGGTAGTGAAAATACACCACTTATACAAATCTGAATGATTATATGACCTATATTACAGAAGCCTTTGTTTTCAGGAATCTACTCTCATCTTGTCATTGGAATCTTTAGCTTTAGTTCATAATCAATTGAACTGGTGGTAATCGGGATGTCATTAGAACATTCCTTATTTTTTTCTACTTCCTTTTCAGTGAACCACTATCTTTTACCTTCTTTTACAAGCGGATTTTTTTGTGCCGGCTCTCCTTGATATGAAACTAATGACTTTTACACATTGTTTTCTTTAGAAATAGTGCTAAAACATGACCCTTTGTCTAATTGTTTTTGTGTTGTCAAAGGAAAGTGTGACTTGTTTTAACTTAATGCTCACACTTTTTCTTCAGTGATAATAAAGAGCAGGACAAGGCGCTATTGTATGTGCTGCCTGAGGATTCAGACCGTGTTTCTCTAATGAGCTCCCAAGTTCATATCTATGAGGTTCTACTGTATCTACTTTCCATGACAGACGTTTGGTGCTCTGACCCTGGAACTTCATACATCAAAGCAGAATTTTAAAAAACGATCTGTAGTCAGGCATTCAGTTCATCGAGGCCTTGGTTTGACCCCTCTTCACTTTAATCAGCCCTTTTCTTTTGTGAAGACAAGACAGACATCCACATCCTTGTCAAGGATAAGGAGCGGTACCTGACATAAGACTACTATTATGTCAAGAACTACAACATAGAATAAAAGCTGTTTGGGCTGAATAAAGTTGAATGCATGCATTTCAATGAACAAAAGTCTGTCCTTAATTTAGTTTTTCGAGTGCAGGCATTGGGAAGGCTTATTGAGGCAGCACAGGTAAGGAATCATGTCCATTTTGAATGATGCTAAAAGGCTCATTTGTCCTAGGCAGCAGTCAGGATCACATTTGTCTTAGGCAGCAGTGCCAGGGATGTAATTCGGAATACATGTATTGGGAGAGGAGTTTTGTTTTCCAAACACAAGATAAATAATCTCTTTCCAAAAAACTCATTTATATCTATTTATGTATGTTCCAATTGTGTTTGAGGACAAAGGCAAAACTGCAGCTCCATAGCTGTATGGCTGTTATTACTTGTTTTTTTGTCTAGCTTAAATAAGCAGATCGCAATTGCATATTCATATCCTAAACCCACAAGTGACCAAGCGAGAATGTCAAGTAGCTTGTAACCTCAATATTACTGAACATCTGATGGGCTGGTGTAACAGCTGCTGCCTCATTTGTTATTCTAATTTTAATTCCAATTTAAATAAGAAAGAGGGACAGTGTTCTAATTGGCTTAAATTGTTTTTTTGTTTTTTTCTTCTACAAGAGAATACATGCAAAAAAAAAATTTAAAAAAAATAATCAAAAGATTAATATAAGAAATACCTGAATACAGGAATAGTTAAATAATGCTAAAATCCAGCACACACACACACACACACACACACACACACACACAAATACACACGCACGCACACATGCACACACATGCACACACACACACACACACACACACCACCCTTAACAGTGCCAGTACTGCAAGAATGCTTTTGGCCTCAGAATCTTGCGGAATTAATATACACTTTTTTGTTTTGTGTTGAAAGCTTCATTAGGCATTGGCTCTATGATGCTGTTTGGCTTTGAACCCACATATTGGAGGGCCAAGTCCCACAAGAAGGACGCAAATGCACGCTTTGAACACAGGCTGCCCGTCAACTGTTCAGCTGGTGAAGACATAGAACACGTCATCTCATCTCCGCTAAAAACATGTGACGTGTGAAATTAAATAAATGCCTAAGATATGAAGAACTTATCTCGGATAAAGGAAAACAATATATGCAGGGTTTGGAAATGCAGCCTCCGACTCCCTGGAGAAGGTGCAAACCTTTTTTGAAATCTAATTCCAGTAATAACCAATATAAAATACTGTGCAGTTTTATGAGGGAAAAGGTAAGTAATTGTGTTTTATTTTCCTGCCCATAGCAATCTCCAATACGGTGCTGGTGTTTGTGCGCATCTGGAGAGATTCATGGGTTGATAGCCTGAAACGTTTAATCCTGAGGCCTTCCATTCCAAATTCCAACCCATGGCAGAGCATAGAGAGGCAACTCTATTTAAAATGTCAGCTTCACTTTCTGTCAGAAGCCCATTTTAAACTACGCATGGACATTATTAGAAAATAAATAACGTATGCGTTATCCTTTAGCTCAGGCTACTAGTTGCGGCAAAAAATATATATGTACGGTATATTCTTTTTTTCCTCCCCAAGTTCATTTCACTTTTGACAATCCTGGCATTGCACGTTTCAGCTCTGATCAGATTATGGGTGGGAGAAAAGAAATAAGTTTTGCAATTTGTGTAGTATAATCAACAGAGATGAAGAGCAAGACTGGAACACGTTGACCAGAAAATTAAGCTGGGCCTAACATTTTGTTATCATATACCCAATGACACAGAGACAGACATTTTGTTTATGAAGGAAACATTAATTTTGAAGTATTATTTTATGTCATAAATACAAAAACAGCTTCACTAAAAACAACTGAGAGATTTTATATTGTCCATAGATTGTAACCCACTTAAAGTTTGTTGGTGTCCATATCTGATTTCAAAAATATCTCTATAGCTTCATGTAGTTCCAAAATGCTTTTTATTCAAGCGACAAATTGGTATTTTATGCTAAACATGAAATATCCACATTTAATGAACAAGAAACAAGATAGTTCCAGAATGAACTGTTTTCTTGCCAAAGGATCAAGTGTTATAGTTAAAATAGTCTTATTTCCAGTAAGTGTAGTAAAAACTTGATTTACAGAATTGAATGTACTGGTAGTGGTAACAATGGTGATTGTAGTAGTTGTAGTGGTGCTAGTGGTAGTAATGGTGATAGCAGGAGTGGTAGTAATGTTGCTGGTGGCAATAGTGGTGGTAGTAGCAGTAGCAGCAGGAGTAGTAGCAGTTGTCAAGGGATGATAACTGCTACCACACGATAGCATCATTATACCTGTATAATACATTATCATTGTACAGGCACATCACTATATTATAATTACCCTACTTAATACCTTAGTTGTACACCTATATTACACTACAAGATTATTGTACCTGCACAATACTAAAGCGTCATTACCGACACACTACATTATTAGTAGAATGCATTTATTGCACAACAGCATCATTATCTTGTATTGGCCTTTCTCTCACTGCCATATTTGAGCTGGCAAACCAGTTTCCTGCCAGTGGCAATAGCGATGAAGAGGTAGTTTGAGAAATACTGCTCTTTAGCAGATGTCTCACACACCTACCAAAGTTTATCTTTTTCGCTCTCAGTGATGGAAACACTCAAAGACCTAATGGGCAAAACTGGATTAGGGATATAAGTTTTTCCAAGAATAATTTATCTTTAATTACGAAGATAATAACAAGCAGCTAGCTAACATTAGCCATTTGTTTTCTAGCATTTAAAACTGGTTAGCTACCTGTCATGGTTCGTGGGTTATTGTTTTCTTTTTCCGCTGGGGTTCTCGTCTTTTATCTCACATTGAGAATCCATCGTTTTTTTTTCTCGTTTTGTCCCGGGGTTTTGCTTCGCCTCGCTCATTATTCAGATCACCTGTGCTGCTACCTGCGGGGTATTTAAGTTCCTCACTTCCGCTTCTCCGGTGCTTCTTTGTCATTCATTTGTACATTGAGCCAGGTATAGCCAGGTTTAAGCGACCTCATGATATTAACTTGTTTATGTTCATGAGGGACTTGCTTTTAGCTTCTTCAGGTATAGGATTGTGTTTCCTCCTTTTAGCGTTCTGCACTATTTATTCCTGTGCTGTTCTCTACGAGACAGTGTTTTCTTTTGGTGGTTTTGTTTTGTTTTACCTTCTATTTTGCTTTTCTAGTCTCCTGTTTGGGCTCTAGTATTGAGTTTGGGAGATTTAGATTTGTGTTTCACTCGTTCTATTCGAGTTCTCCCTATTTTCCTGGGTAGATTTTATTTAGCTGGTTAGCTGTCAGGAATTAGTTCCTGTTTTTTTTCTTCTTCTTTTCGTGTTATATCTCCCTTATTGGTCCTCACCTGTGTGGGTGACTTGTCTGATCTCCCTCACCTCTGCTTTTGATTCTCCGCTACTAAATCCATCACAGCTAGCTATATATTTAGCTGATCTGCCTAACTGTGATATTGTTTGAATGCAATTTTAATGTTTTTAAAGCTTTGTAGTTTAAAGTATGAGGAGTATTGCTTAACAAAATACAAAAACGACGAAAAGCCATATCTAGCCATGGAGCAGGGAAGGTTATCTGCACTGCTGTCTATGTGCTGGCGACACCTTTTGAAACCAACCTCTCTTCCTCAGGCAGCATAGGTTTCTCTTTCCTGATTGACAGTTACATGCATAGGCTATGTGTGTTTTCTTCAGAAAACCGTTACTTCAAAAGCATGAGATCAGTGTTCATCAATATAAGTTCTACCAAACTGTCCTTGCATTTAAAGGAATTAGTGTAAGGCACGAACACTTGAATGCAGGCCATTTTTTTGCCTGTTTCTCTTGTGTCTGTATATTTTGTTTATCAAAACATGTTAGAAAATGGTGCACTGCAGTCAATTAAGACGCATGGTAGTTATGAAACCCCCAGTGTTGTATGTTTAAGAGAGAGCCGGAGACGGAGGGGGCTTCATTTATCATAATACCACCACCTAATTTACTAATCGCAGCAGGAGCCACAGATTAAAACAGCATTGCCAAGATAACAATTATTTTCTAATTCAACACAGACGTATGCTTTTTTTTAGGGCCTCATTTATTTCAGAATTGTAAAAGCTTTCATCATTTTGTTGTTGTCGTTGATAGTTAAATTATTTTTATTTTGAGTCGGGGCTGAGCGCCTATCCTGAAACACAGCACAATTTATGCTGTGTATAATTACAAGCGCATTTTCTATGATGCAAAAATCAAGCAGGATTCACTTTTATCATCTTTAACAGTGATTTGCTACTATGAATGCCAAATACAGGAATGCAATAACTATTTAAACTAAACATAGCATAATGGAAAAGAAAAATACTACATACTACATGTTTCACTCGGTCATGTAAAATGGGAGCTGCCGGGCTCTGTAATGTCATATCAGATTAATGTATTTGTGTGTAGTACAGCCATTCACCCTGTGGTTCGGATTAAATCCAGAGCATTCCAGTGTTGACTGTGGGTCAGGAGTTCCTCATGGTTAAAACATACTTGGCCATATCATCATCCAGGGGAGGTTGGGTTTCAGTCAGCACAGTCCCAGAACCTGGGCAGTCAGATCTCAAGAGACCTCAACACTCTCTCCTTACCTTCTGAGAACAGCACTCACTGCAGCAGTGATAGGCAAACCAGGACCATGCCAGATTCAGATTCGATTTAAAATTAGGGACAAGAGTTTATTTTGGGCGGTGGTTCTCAACCTTAGTCCTGGGGTATGCTAGTTTTCGTTCCAACCACAATTGCAATCCCAGAATTTTAACAAGCTGTTATTTTTTTTTAATTAGGTGCTTTTCATATTTAGAGGGATAATTTACTCTCTAAAGACACATTATGGCAGAAATTGCTATGCATGCATGCAAGAAGAATAAAAGTCTCATGTTCATGCGTACACAGTGGTCTCCCAGGACCGAGGTTGAGAACCACGGATCTAGGGCATGTGACCCAAAATTATTTCAGCTTGCATTACCATGTGGGGTCACCGTAGGCACTGGATTGTTGCCATAACCTGACTAATTATACAATTATGACACTTAGTCAAAATAATACACTGAGTAGAGAAAGGAATTTGATGGACAGAAAGTCAAAGACAAAAAAGACCGGGTACAACAGTAACCTTCAGGTACACGGCACCAACAGAGTAAATTCATTTTGAGCAGCTTGCAATGAATTCAGACAGGCACAAAATAAACAACAATTGACGAGCATGAACATACAAAAAAACATCAATAGCCTTTTGAAATAAACAACCAGGGGAATCCCGTCAGTGGAAAAAAACAAAAATAAAAACTGTTGAGCAGCGGACAGATGTCATCCGAGATTTGAAGGATACATTTTTCAGGGCAAAAACTCCACTTGAAAAGGTTCACAAATTCTAACTTGCCTGTATTTTTAAATAGACAGAAATGGATGACCTGGTTAAGTCAGCTGACAGCATGTCTATGGTCACAGACAATTATGTTTTGCACATTTTATTAGTTCTGCGAGGAAAATCAATTGCATCCAATTAAAAAGATATTCTTGCCGACACTTTGTACCTTAGTGCCGTACCCCTGTTGTGGATATCATCAAACAATGCCGATTGTACTTTAAGGTTGATTTCAACAATGTAACTTTATTTGTCCCAGATAAAGCAAATGTCGAAAGCTTGCAATGAAACAAACCCTCAGCTTGATGCCAAACGCAATTAATTGAGCTTGTGATGCTTACATTGTGCCACTCACAAGTAGCATTCGCGCTAGCAATTTCTCAAAATTTCACAAATGAATTGGAGTAGTCAAAAAGATATATTTTTTTGCATTTTCCAAGCAGAAAGCTGAACTACAAGGTGCTTCTAAGAGCCGCAATAGAAGAAGGTTCAGACTTTACCACAAAAGCATGCAAAGGAATATGGGGTACCTGTTATTTTGCTGTAATGTACCATTCCCAGTAGTTAATGTTCTAGGATTCGTGGACCTGGAATTGGACATCACAGCGAATGCTGCTGAACAAGGCACTGCATTGTTATTCAGGGAGTTCTGCGACAGAGGCTAAAACATTGTTCCAAATACTGGGCAGAAGGCAAAATTATACTTGTCTATTCCAACCAACTCTGTTGATATCTGAGAAAGATACGACTCTTCCTATGGACAGATTTACATTAAGCACCGCCTGATAGAATGAGACTTGAACAACTGCCCGTGATCAAAACTTTAATGTGTTACATTTTAATTTAATTCAGATTAAAGCCTGCACCGCTTTAATAGTTATTATTAATCTTCTTTAATATTTTTTGTACAATATATGTAATATATACAAAATGGTGAAGTTTTCAAAGTCATCCTGTAAAGATCACGGGATTCTGTATTTTTCAAGCAGAAAAAAAGAGAAAACACATAAAAAAATACAGATATATTGCCAATATAGATATACAGTATACTATTTATCATTTTTTATTGGCTATCTAATTCAGTTTCTAGTTGAGAGGTTGATATTGATTCTCAAAACTTGTGCATAATTGTAACATTCCGGTGGGAAACAGATGGATGTGGTCGGCTTGAATGTGTATGTGAAACACACACAAAATAGGCTACGGTATTTCTATGCACCAAAAACAACAGGAGCAACAGAGTTGCGTTCTGTAGCTAGCAAGCCACTTAGCTGACGCTGTTTATCCACAGAGCTGTCTGCTAGCAAACTGACAACGAACGACGGCAGAGGAAAGGAGGTTGGGCTAAAAGAGGTTGGGCTATCCCCAGAGTTTTGGATACGATATGAAGGAAGAGATTCCTAGCACACCAGTCGCATGGTGCATCATTTGGCGCGTAGCCAATGCAGGGCAACAACATCAAGGTCTTCATTTAACAAAAGTCTTTTTTTTTTGAGGAAAAAAAACCCTTTGAGTCAAGGGGAGAGGTCAGAACCAGGGGGGAGGAAGAATGAAGATACCTCAGGAGGCAAAGCACACTCTTTGCCTTTAAAAGCTTTGCATGCCGTGTGCTGTGCCAGCCCTGAATGTATCCAGATATATAATATAATACATACATATAATACAGGGCACGGGTTATAGTAGCTGCAGCACCGACTGCCATGGCTTCGGCAGGAAAAACTGATGCCAGGCAGAGCAAAGCATTTGACAGGTGTTTAGACCCTTTATACTACACCAAGTCTATCATACAAGTCTAAGGGCGAGTGCTGGCTGCTGAATAATGCATCGGTCGAAAATGTTTTATGCTTGGTTAAGAGGTTTTTAATCAGTGATGCAGAGCAAATGGTGTACATTACTCTTAGTCAGTGCCGATTTATTTATTTATATTACTGTTCTAAATGTATCATGTGACTTTATGAATGTATTTTGTGTTTTATGAAGCCTATGATGCCCCGCCCTCTGAGAGAAGCACAATGGAAAGGGGTCCTTGTCTGTTGTTAATTGTACGTGAGTTGTTATTTATCAGAGTATCGAATGAAAAACGAAACCTGAAAGAAACTCATGCATGCAGGCGGAGAGAAGGGGGGAGGGGGGGTGGGGGGGCGCAACTTCCACAGACCGGTCGCCGCGGCAACGTGGCGGTATGTGCCCTCCAGCAGCCCATGTGGGGGTCAGCGGCCTGCGAAGAAAGCTGACCCAGACGGCAGGCGGCACCAACGCTCGACTGCCGTCCGACCGAGAGGGGAAAGCGTGTGTTCCGCCGCCGGTGTGACAGTGTCAACAGGACAGCGCGCTCCAAGCTCTATTTATTCCGGGAGCTCCGTAGAGAGAGAGAGAGAGAAAAAGAGAGAGTAGCACTCGCAGTTCAGAAGTGAGCATAGTGATCCCACAGAGAGGGAAAGAGAAGTGGGGAGGGGAGGGGGGACTGAACTGGAGACATCAGGTGAGGAGTCTACGCTGCATTGCTGTCAGTCTGAATAATTGCCCAAGGAGCTTAGGGGGAAGCCGCGAAAAGAGACAGAGAGAGAGACAGAGTGTGTGAGAGAGAGAGTGTGTGTGTGTGTGAGAGAGAGAGACAGAAAGAGAGACAGTGTGCGTGTGAGAGAGACAGAGAGAGAGAGAGTGTGTGAGAGAGACAGTGTGTGTGTGAGAGAGAGACAGAGTGTGTGTGTGAGAGAGACAGAAAAAGAGACAGTGTGCGTGTGAGAAAGAGAGAGAGAGAGAGAGAGAGAGAGAGAGAGAGAGAGAGAGAGAGACAGAGTGTGTGTGAGAAAGTGTGTGTGAGAGAGAGACATCAAGACTATTTACAATGGGAGAAAAACCCAGTGGAAACCCTGCATGCTGAATTCTACAAAAACCAACTCCAGGTCCACCGAAACACAGGGCAGAATTAGGCCGTTACCCTTTAATTATTAACATTCAAAAAAGAGCACTAAAATTTTGGAATCAAATTCCCTCCAATATAAGGCCTTCCTATCCCATGAGCTAAGCCCCAATAGAAGTCCTCTCAGTCAGCTGGCCCTGAAACTAACAAACCAAGCAAAAACGAACAATTATGGCCCGTTTCAGACCAGCACTGCTTCAACTAAAATTAACCAATTAATTAATCAAACATACATACAAACTTATTTGGAACATTGGAAGATAATGACAAAACGGCAAAACAAACTAAATTGTTATAATATGTTAAAAAGAAACTACAAATTGGCAGAATATCTCTCCACTGTCAGGGATATAAAGCAAAAGACAGATCCTTACCAAATACAGACTAAGTGATCACAGCCTGGCCATTGAAACAGGAAGACACAAACAAACCTGGCGCCACAAAGAGGAGAAAACATGTGATCACTGGGAGACAGGTGAGGTTGAGACAGAAATACACTTTCTTCTACACTGCCATAAATATAGGGGAATTCGGAATGATTTCTTTAAAAAAACAGCAACAATACTTCCAAATTTTTCCAAACTTTCGGATGAAGAAAGGTTACCAATTTTACTGGGTGAAGGACACAGCCCCACTAGCTTCTTTATACAGTATATAGCAACTTGCCATCGATGCAGAAGCACACCTGCAGTTAGTTAATAATTTAGTTTATCCTTTATTATAAGTCATACATATAACAGTATGTGTATGATGTTTATGTTGTATGCGTGTTATGTGTATATTTGCAAACAAGTTGAGTTCATTCTTATTTATTTATTGATTATTGTTATTATTATTATTGTTGTTATTTGTAACATTTTCTTTGGCAACACAGTACATGTCATGCCAATAAAGCACCTTCAAATTGAAAAATTGAAATTGAAAGAGAGAAAGAGAGGGTGAGAGAGAGCATGTGTGTGTGAGAGAGAGAGAGACAGAGAGAAACAGAGAGGGAGTGAAAGAGAGAGCATGTGTGTGAGAAAGAGAGAGAGAAAGATAAATACAGAGATAGGGTGAGAGAGAGCATGTGTGTGAGAAAGAGAGAGAGAAAGATAAATACAGAGATAGGGTGAGAGAGAGCATGTGTGTGAGAGAGAGAGAGAGAGGTTAAACCAGGCCCCACAATGAGGCGCCGGGGTTGTGGGAGCGGAGCAGCTTTTCCGCCTGGCAGACGGGGTCACGGGGTCAGCCGCCGCAGTCTCACCTCTGCAGAGTGCACAGTGCCAGCGGAACGTTTCCACGGCAGTCGGGCCCAAAGTGAACCTGTGAGGAGCGGGGTGGGGTTTCCATGGTAACCGTGCTCGTTTTAGGGGTGGGGCTGAGGCTGCAGCAGGGAGAAAGAGAGGGAGAAAGAGAGGGAGAGCGGGAGAGACGTCGCTGATGGAGATTCGCTTTCCGCGCAGCTCGGCAGGTACTCAATCGATGGCTCTAGCAGGTTTGCTGGCAGGCCACTGCTGCAGTCCTTCTTCAGATACAGACCCGGTGTTCAGGACACCCAAAGGCTGTTCCCAATACAAATATCAGTGGTTTACTACAATATGTAATCTATGCTGTATGTCAAAGTAAAACCATAAACAGATTTAAACTTGCTCTGGAAAAGTCAGTACCTACCAGAAAATGAACCACAGGAAGAAAGATCTGTATTACTTGTACCTGTGTCTGTACTACATGTGTCTGTGGTTGTGTACATATTACCTGTGTCTGTACTACATGTGTCTGTGGTTGTGTACATATTACCTGTGTCTGCACTACATGTGTCTGTGGTTGTGTACATATTACCTGTGTCTGTACTACATGTGTCTGTGGTTGTGTACATATTACCTGTGTCTGCACTACATGTGTCTGTGGTTGTGTACATATTACCTGTGTCTGTACTACATGTGTCTGTGGTTGTGTACATATTACCTGTGTCTGTAATGCATGTGTCTGTGTATTGCATGGGCCTGGTGTACACTTAGTCTCACAAACAACCACGCCTCTCCATTCATGAAGCGTTCCTAAATATACGCGAACATTTATGTCCGAAGGGAGTTGATATGAAAAATTAACGGCGGATTCATCAAACCGTGTAGAAAAGGTAGATTTTTTCGTATTCACTTACGATGCGCTTCCGCGTGAAAGAGGATATAACATGCAGGAAAGGCAGAATCTCTATCTACATCGGACAATGACATTGCCTCTATATGCCAAGCACTAGTCTTTGGTCTTTTTCGCGGCCTGGAAATAAAATAATTAATTTATTCATTTTGTCATTTTGTTGGTGTTCTGTGAGTGCGAGAGGTGGTTTGAATTCTTGACCCCCTAGTGATGGAAAGAGGTAGCCCTACTTACTGTCTGACACAATTTGACGTAGCTACACCAATAAGCCACTAAAGCCAACCAACTGAAGCTGTTGTGGGTCCCACCCGTATATGGTCCCACCAGGCAATCGAGCCATGACGTTGAGCAATACATTTTGTATGACATGAGCTGCACAGATGTGACAGGCCATTCTAGTGCATTTTGCAGAGTTGAGGATCGTCGATGCTCGGATTCAGATAAGCGTATCTTATTTCATTGCTTTCAGCTGTTGTTAGTTAGTTTGAACAGATTGCAGCCACTCGGTTACTTAGTTTATTTAGAATTGCTTAATAGAAAGTTTGTAGCTCACGCTGTGATTGGGCTGGCTACCTGTGTTTTGTGTTGCTAATTAGATCTAGTTGAACCAGTTTCAGCTGTGTGTACTAACTCCGCAAACAGCTGAGTGCAATTAAGTAACTGCATAAAGCTAAAACGTCGCCAATTTAACTGACTTGTTCCGATGTTCACTAGGACCCTATCTAACCTCTCTTTTCACCCCCTACCATGTATCTAACCCCCATTCCCCTGTGCTCTATCCCTCGCCCCAGGAGGTCCAATCACCGCAGGTGCAGCCCGGCTAACCTGGTCTGCCCACCCCTGTCCTCTTATAAGGAACTCTCAGTGGTGGGTGGACTGTGGAACTGCCGGTCAGCTGTCCAGAAAGCTGACTTCATCACTGCCTACGCTAAGATGAAGTCCCTCCACTTCCTGGCTCTCACTGAGACCTGGATCACCCCAGATAACACGGCCACTCCAACTGCTCTGTCTGACAGTTACTCCTTTTCGCACACCCCCAGGGCCTCTGGCTGAGGCGGGGGCACTGGTTTACTCGTCTCTCAGTCCTGGAAATTCTCCATGCCCCCTCTACACAGCCTAAATATCTCCTCCTTTGAGTTTCATGCAGTCACTGTAACTCACCCATCTAAACTTAACATTGTTGTTCTCTACCGCCCTCCAGGTCCACTCTGCGCCTTCCTGGATGAACTGGACACTCTCCTGAGCTCCTTCCCTGAGGATGGCACCCCTGTAATTCTACTGGGTGACTTCAACCTCCAGCCAGAGAGCTCCCAGTTATCCAGTGTCGCCTCACTCCTCCAGTCCCTCGCCCTCACCCAGTCCCCATCGCCTGCCACCCATAAGGCTGGTAACCAACTAGACCTTGTATTCACCAGGAGCTGCGCCACCTCTGAACTCACGGTGACTCCCCTCCCTGTATCGGACCATTTCTTTATTTCGTTCTCTCTCCTACCCACTCTCCCCCAACTCCTCTAACAACCTGCCCTCTGTAACTTTCAGGAGAAATCTCCGCACTCTCTCACACCTCTCTCTCTACCTCTGCTCTCTCTGCCCTTCCTCCACCTGCAGATTTTGTTAATTTGCCTATTGATGTTGCCATCTCCACCTTTAACTCCTGCCTCTCTCAGTCTCTCGACTCACTATGTCCTCTTGTCTCCAAACCAGCTCGACAATCACCCCCCTGCCCGTGGCTGACGGATTCTCTCCGATCCAGCAGAACCACGCTGCGAGCTGCCGAGAGAAAGTGGAGGAAATCCAGATCTCCAGATGATCTGGCTTCGTATCACACACTGCTGGCAGCCTTCACATCAGCAACCACATCTGCTAAGATTTAATTTTTTCAGTCAAAAATGAATGCATGTGTGTCTAACCCACGTAAACTCTTTTCCACCTTCTCTTCCCTGCTGATCCCTCCACCACCCCTCTCACCCTCTTCCCTCTCTGCAGATGACTTCCTGATCCACTTTGAGGAGAAGGTAGCCAAGATCAGAAACTGTTTCACACATCCGGTAACGCCCCAAATTCCCCTAAATTAACCCACTGCTACATTTCTGTCCTTTAAGACTCTGGAGGACACAGATAGTACTCAAACTTATATCACACCAGCGTGCAACCACCTGCCCACTGGACCCCATCCCTTCAGCAGTCCTCCAATCTATATCCGGTGAGGTCCTTCCATATCTGTCCTCCATTATTAACACCTCCTTAACCTGTGGCTATGTTCCTGCTGTTTTCAAAACTGCCTGTGTTACCCCTCTCCTTAAGAAGCCTAGCTTGGACCCCTCTGATGTCAGAAATTATCGTCCTGTGTCTCTCCTGCCCTTCTTGTCAAAAGCTGTTGAACGCGCTGCCCTTAACCAACTGTCTGTTTTTCTCCACCAGAACAACCTGCTCGACCCTCATCAGTCCGGCTTCAGAACCGGCCACTCAACTGAAACTGCACTCCTGGCTGTGACCGAGGCACTCGCCACTGCTAGAGCCTCCTCCCTCTCCTCTGTCCTGATTCTCCTTGACCTGTCTGCAGCATTTGATACGGTCAACCACAAACTCCTGATCTCCACACTGGCTGAGATGGGCATCTCTGGAACTGCTCTCTTGGTTTACTTCTTCTCTCACAGATAGATCCTACCAAGTCTCCTGGAAGGGCTCTATCTCTGCACCTCATCCTCTTTCTACAGGAGTCCCGCAGGGATCTGTACTGGGTCCTCTGCTGTTCTCCATCTACACTAAGTCTCTTGGTTTGGTCATTAATTCACATGGCTTCTCCTACCATTGTTATGCTGATGACACTCAACTCTTCCTCTCTTTCCCTCCCTCTACCCCACAGATTAAAGAGAGGATATCTGCTTGCCTGGCTGACATCTCTGAGTGGATGTCTAGCCATCACCTGAAGCTCAACCTCGACAAGACTGAGCTGCTCTTCATGCCACACAAGACATCCCCGCTTCTAGACCTGTCCATCACTGTCGACGGAACTATGGTGACCGCCTCCCGCTCTGCAAGAAACCTGGGGGTGGTCCTGGACGACCAGCTGGACTTCAGAGAGCACATCAGGGCAACGGCATGGTCCTGCAGGTTCCTCCTGTACAACATTAGGAGGATTCGGCCGTACCTGACCACCTACTCTGCCCAGCTCCTTGTCCAGACCATGGTCACCTCACGCCTGGACTACTGCAACTCCCTTTTCGCAAGCCTGCCAGCCTGCGCCATTCTGCCCCTTCAACTGGTCCAGAACGCGGCTGCTCGGCTTGTGTTCAACCTCCCGAAGTTCACACACGTCACCCCCCTGCTGAGGTCACTCCACTGGCTTCCAGTCGTGGCCAGGATCAGGTTCAAAGTTCTGACCCTGGCCTACACTGCAGGCAAAAGGTCAGGCCTCTCCTACCTACAGGACTTGATCCAGCACTACGCTCCTGCTCGACCACTTCGCTCTGCTGGTGCAGGGCGACTTGCACTTCCCTCCCTCCGTGTCAACGGCACTCGCTTGTCCCGACTGCGGAGCTTCTCCACTCTAGCTCCCCAGTGGTGGAATGAACTCCCCACTCCATTGCGCTCTGCTGAAACGCTGTCTGTTTTCCGTCGTGGTCTGAAAACACACTTTTTCAGACTCCACCTTGATTAACTACATATATAAGGCCAAATATATAGTATGTTCTTTCTGTTTATTTTCTATTTGGTTTTGCTATTTCATAGCTTAGAATGTATAGCCGACTGTATTCTGTATTCTGTTGACTACTAGCGATAGCTCCTACGTTATGAGAAAGTTGTGCTTTGTTGGATTTGCTTTGTAGATTGTGTCTATGACCTTCAATATGCACTTATTGTATGTCGCTTTGGATAAAAGCGTCTGCCAAATAACTAATGTAATGTATTCATATTTTACAAACGTATCTTCAGATGGAGCCTTGAGGCTATACGTTTGTGCAGTACAGTTACAGCACCAATAACATTGCTGCTGGGCAGGTTGTCAATTTCATAAAAACCTGAAAATGACTAACAAGCCATATAGCACTCTCAGACAACAAGTAGCTTTTGCGCAATCTTAGGTCTGTGTTAGTTTCTCTCCTAAGCAGCCAACTCCTCCAACAGGTCAGCCATTGCAACGCTGGCGACAGACCTGTAGGCAATTTAAAGCAAATTGGTTGAACCATTCTGTGTCAAATTCGCTGAAATTCAAACTGAAAAGTTTTGTTTGAGCCACGCCCATATTTGTGACATCAAAAAAAGAAAAGGTAAAAACCTTTTTTCCACATAAGCAAGTCAACGCCCCATTTCCCCTCTTCTTGATTGATGGGTATTCAAACTGCGCAAATTAACGTTAGCCTTTAATTTCAAACGGTTTTTCTTTTGCTGGCTCCGCCTACGTGCCTATGACACGTTACAGAATGGATCTATCGCGCCACGACCCCAACTGTAATTCATCCCTCCTTCCCTTTCCCGTCTGTGCGCTCTCACTCGAGCCCAATTCGCGTCTTTTAAGATTGTGAAGTGGGCGGAGACAGAAGAAAAGCCAGTGTTTATTACCCCTTTAACTAAACCAAATGATCTTGTGCCCATAGCAAGTGAACTCGGCGGGTTGATCTTAAGATGAGATGTGGCCAGGAAAATGTTTGGCGTATTGCTATCTTAAGCCAGCAGAAAGCGCTTGCGCTAAAACCACCACAAACCTGGTCTTATGTCATGTTATTTTAATGGCGCATAGCCTATAAGTGTGTCTACATAGGCGTGTGCACAACGCACTTACCCCCTCCTGTCTGTTACACATAGGTGTGCACATAAGCATGGATAAAAAATAAAAAAAATTACCTTTTGAAACAGAGATTAACATTTTCTTCCCTGGAATAGATGCACGTTGTCCCTGAAACCCGTTTTAAAAGCATTAAGCTACCAGTAAAAAGGCGTTGGTCATATTTACATAAGCAGCGCAATTTAATACAAGGGAAAATATGCATAAACCTATGGGTTCCCAACCTGACAGCTTTAGTGTATTTAGTGTCATCATTAAAGCAAAATAATGCTATTTATGTTATTATGCATGCGATATGAACATGAAGCTTGAATTTTGCTAGGCGAAATGCATTGCCTGTGATCTGATTGCTGAGAACAGCTTCATGGAATTGATGTTTGACAATGCTTCATTGTTCATTGTATAATCAAACGAAATTCGTTAAACAAGCAGGCTATTTTGGCATTTTTGGAAGACAGAAGCCAAGTTCTGGTAGTTCATTCTCTGATTTTGCATGTGCTTTTAACTAAATTAAACCGCATATATTTAATAGGAAATAGTTTGGTCGGGAATTACCGGGAACCGTGCCGGTTAAATCGGAATGTTTAAGATTATTATTGTGTATATTGTTACGGCCGGTTTGTACAGCCGCAACACAGTGGAGACATACAATGATTTTTTTTAGAGAAATTACAATTTATTAGAAAAACTAAAAAGGGAACCAGAGTATTTTACTCTATCAGTAGGGGAAGAAAAAAAAACAACCAGCCTGTGAGAGACTTCTCTTTGGCACAAACCGGAGCTTTATACAGGACCAGACAGGTGCTAGTAATTTACAGACCACGCCCTTCAGCCTCATTTCCACAGCCTAGCAAATCTTTAAGATAGGGAGAAACACAGACAGGCCAACAGAAACAGCAGGGAAGCGTAACAATATGAAAACACGTCACAATGGTTAATCCAAATAATATTGATCCTAATATTGATCCATATATTCCTTGCTCCCACACTTTAACCTTGCACGTGAGCAGGTTTCCCCAGCTTTAAATCGCTCTTTTTGCAGTCTTATTAAATTCTTCATTATATTAGCATTCCGCCAAAGTGCAAATGCAGGTAACCTTTAAAGGGAATGGGAGATAACACTCTTATTGGTTTATTGCACGTTACGCCCATTAATGAAGAGGCTAAGTTCAACCCATTTAAACCTTGCGCCTTACTTTGCGCTCAAAATATGCACCCTCTAACTAGTAAAAGGGTTGGACACGCCCTAAATGCACCTGTGCCATGCGTTTTAGACGATGCGCTAAGATCGTGAAGATAGAGCCCCTATTGTCAATACACTGTAAGAAAAAAAGGAACTTCTCCAATGTTCGTTGAAAATGACAAAGTTTATTCTTCGTAACAGCAGTTGACAGAGATACAGCAATGCACTCTAGATTCAGCGGAGTTAATCTGAATCTTGTTCTGTGAATTGTATCACTTTAAATACAATTTTCGGGCTTTGTTTTCTACAGGCGGGAAACAGAAATGTATATTCAAAAATGATGTGATTGATTTAAGGAAGCCACTGTCTGGCTCCCTTAAATCAATCAGTCTGTTCATCAGTAGGGGGTCTGAAGGTTCAACTTCCTGTGGTCTAACCAGAAACCAGTCTATTGTATTGCTAATCTAGTCTCCTTGGTTGAAATAGGCCTTGATCACTCACTCCCAGCTGCTATTATATAATTGAATACTATGTCTATCAGACGTGACGAGTCACTGCTTACACTTACGCTTCAACCTACATTGTATTTATGATAAGTTTGTTGCTTCGGCTAGCGGCGCGGTTGATTTGTCAGTGTTTGAGTGGATCATGTAAATTTAGAATCTTACAACACGTTGGTCATTTTTTGCCTTGTTCTAGGCCCTTTAATAAAGTTTTTTAATTTATTTTTCTGCCTTGGCCTTTTTCCTCAGTGCTGCACATTTTCAAGGTTTATCAACCTTTTAGAGCCGTTTTTCTCCAAGGATTTAATGTCCTTACATGTGTCTGTATTGCCTGTGTTGCATGTGTAGGTATTACATTAAATGCTAGTACCGGACACTTTCCTTCTCTGTTTTTCTCTGTTTAGTTTGTTATCACCCACCTGACTGGATGCTTGGCACAGGTAACACTCTGACAGCTGGCATCATGCTAAAAGAACCTGACAATTATCCAAAAAAGCATGCCCAATTATCAGTGCCAGCCATCCGTAATTACCGAGCATGGCAACGCTCTCTGGCAACGATCGGTGCCCGGCGGACTGAAGATTAAAATGCAGTTGAGAAAAAGTCAGGACTTTAGTTAAGGGGCGAGAGACAGTTGGCAAAGTGACTTCCCACAATACACATGATTTTCTTGTAATAGTGGGAGGAGAGATGTAGGGCTGACAAATGCCTGCACCCACAGTGTGAAGCTATTATAAGCTAGCCTGCAAGGAGAATTGGATTTCCCGGCAGCAAAGCCTTAGCAATTTCCAGCAGAATACTGGAAGATGAGGGTTGTCCACAGATCCAGTACCATTATAGTTTTCAGCCATATTCCTTATAATGCTGAATTTACGGGTTGATTTACTAAAGGTTTTTGTGTACAAAAACGTGTAAAACTGTTAACACCCGCAAAAAATCGTCCGAGGTGATCAACTAATGAGGTGTAAAGAAAATTGCGTGTGCTAAAATGGTAAGATACGTTGATTTTTCATTTTTGCGGGTTAGCCTGAATATGCAAAATTGGGCGTCTCTGCGTTATTTTGCGAAATAGTGGGAGGTGGTCATGCAAATAGATTACTTTAGCACGTGTAAAGTGATTCACAAAACCTGAAAGTAAGTTTGTGAAAGGTATTTGAGGGTACATTTTAGAACAAATGGAAAGCAGGTATTAAAAAACACTGTCATTGTAACAAGACACATACGGGTGTGTTTGGAATATCCATAACTGAACGCTCTGAATGATTGCGGGGGCTAATTAACTGGCCCATTCTAGCTAACGCTCAAAATACACTAGAGAATTTGTGAATAGACTACATAGGCTACATCATGAACAATAAAAAAAAATTTTTAATCATGAAGCAAATCATGTTACAGAATACAAGAGTAACTAGTATTTGAATCAACCAAGCAATACGACGTCTATTATAACAAACTGTAAATAACAAGCAAATCAAAACTTTATAAAAAATAAAACCCACGATCAAATGGAAATGTGATTTTATGTGACACTTACGGCACGAGTGCTAGTAAGCATAGTTATGCTCATTTCAGTCACATGACAAACATCCGTCACTCCCGGCAGAAACTAAGAGACCTCTAGTGAAACAGTTTGTAATAAACCGCCAGCTCGTTCAGTGTCACAGTGGCCTATACATTGTAAAACAAAATGGCAACATTGCTGGCAGTCTTTTTAACCATTTTCTTACAGTATAACCATTCCAAACACGCAAAATCTCTCATTTAAATATGTTTTTTTCCAGCTGGAGTAATTTACATAATGACTCTTAGTTGATCATCCGCAAAGTGTGAAAAACGCATGCAAATACTTTGGCTGCGCCCGCAAAATAACACCTCTTATTTGGGTTCTTAATAAACCTCTTATTGCGTGTGGCCAAGGTGACAGAATCTGTAATTATGAACATCTTAGGAACATCACACACTGCTATAAGTTGCCTGACTGCCACATGCAGACAGATGTCCTGAGAGAGGAAAAGTGAGCTTTTGGCAGCAGCGATTTTTTAAAAACTGCAGGTGCCCTTTTTTATTTTGAGCAGGGCTGGCTCTAGGCATAAGCAACCAGGGCGGCCGCCTAGGGTCCAATCCATCTGGGGGGGGCACCGACATCTCCCCTCCGCCCTTTCTGCGATCGCATTCTCCCAACCCCCCACCCCGTCATCTCGGGTGGCAGAAAGGCTAGAGCCAGGCCTGATTTTCAGCATATGCCTTCCACGAACTCCGTGCACGGCCCTGTGGCTTGACCATTACAGTACATTAATAAAGAACAGGTGGCATTAATGTTTTCAAACTAGCTAATACAAGCATAATACTTTTGTGTCAATGATAGTAGTTTTAAGCCAGGGATAGGAGAAGACATCGCAGACACTGCACAAGTCAACAGAAAGCTGAAGGAACCTTATTGTTCAAAATCAGGCATGCCCCAAAGTTTTGAGCTTAATGAGCCAAACTGCAATCTTAGTAATGGCCCATGGGCCAAAATAGGAAAGTATATCAATTTGTGTAAGATTGTTTGTTTCAGCACTTATGTTAACAATAAGACACTATGCAGTTTAATAACTTTTCTCAATAACTGTGTGTATCATTAGAGAATGTCCTTGCATACCAAATAATTTTTATGTGAACACAGCTTCAAACAATACGGTATTACTAGTGCATTTAGCTGGCGGTGAGGCATAAGTGTACTTTACTTTTGTATATTACTTTCTTTAAAAAATCATACGTTGTATGTAAGATTTGCGAATCAGCCTGACAAGGCTTACTTAGTATTTTTTTTTTTGCTACTGACATGACTTTCTAAGACATGACTTGTTTTTCCATTACCAGCGCTTTCGTGGATCGGTGTGCCACAGTGTGCCATGCTTTGGTTGCCATTGTTCGATACAATCTGTCTTCTTCTCCCTTCTTCTCTCTCTCTTGGTCCTCCTCTTCCTCCTCCTCTTTCTGTGCCCATCTGACAGTAGCCCCAGAGGAAGCCTTTCACCCAAACAAGGCTGGGCTGTCTTATGGGAGCCCTCAGATTGGATAATTACAGCGTTAACAGCTGGACAAAGACACCCAAATAAGGCCGACTGACACATTGGAGACAGTTATCTTTAGAAGGAATAATTAAACGTCTGCAAACAGATTGCAATCCTTTCAACTGACGCACGGTGAATTAAAGAGGCCATAATTGGACCCTCATAGTTTTGACAGGTGCATGTTGTTCAGGCGCAGCGCCATGGCACACCAAACTCAACCGTCAGACTGAACTCTGTGGCATATATATGGCAGAGAGCAGCTACCGCGATCTGTCGCCATAATGCGAACAAAACAACCTACAAGGATCATTCACGTCCGCATTCTCGCTGTGCTCGCGTAACAAGGGTTGGCTTGTTCCGGACCTGGAGACCAAATAGGCACGACAAGCCTGCTGAGCTAAAGACCAGGGTCCCTGGCGAAAAAAACTAACCGCTCTCTTAATGCTTCTCCAGGGGCGACATCGCGTTTCGCAGAGGACAGCCATGCGATAACTCGTTCCATCGCTTAACTCCTCTACACTCTGAGCAAGTCAATATAAAACAGTCGATGATTCGTAACTATTTATATTGGCATACATTTCCTTCTTTGTATTACTGTAGATACACATGTATAAAATGAATATCATATGGCATGCTAAATGCTTTCTTTGCATTTTTATACCTGATGAATAATACAGCACTATTATCCGCGCTTCATTAAATCCGTTTTACTCTTGTAAATTTAAAATAGGCAATTGACAGTCTTGTAAACAGGCAACGTGAAAGGGGAATTGGGTAAAATTACTTCTCACACCCCAAAGATATGCCGCTACAAAGATTTCAGTATCGCATGTCTGCTGTTTGCCATCAGCGACGACTTGCACTTGCCACCAGTGACAGCACCTGGGCACTTATTAGCATAGCATTCATTGTAGCGTTGAGCTGGGGGGTGGGGGAAGGGTTAGGCAGAGAAAAAGATACTTGCTTTAGCAGCAACAGCACAGATTGGTGAATAAATAGTTTCACTTCTAGCTGCACTGAATGTGACAGAGGCAAATGGTGTGATGTCTATTTCAGTTTGCCACAGCTTTCCAAGTTTAATTTCACAAGTGCATCCATCCAGCAGCAGACAAAGGTGTAGACAAAAATAAAAAGGTACACCTGTCTGTTTCTTGATGTTGTTTAGAGGAATGAGGAACAGCGTAAGTTACCTAACATACTGTTAAAGTAAAAAAATATCTGCAGCTTTGAAAGTGAATAAGTATAATCATATTTTTTTAATGATCATAAGTAACTGTTATATAAACTTGCAAACAATCTATTTGTGAGCTGCAGTGCAATCATTTGAACAAAATAACATTTTTAGAATAATCATAAAATTGTCACAAATAAACATGTTTGTTTCATTCAAAAAGAACAACCCATTTGCCTAGACAAAGAAGCTGTACTGAAGCACAGTTAGCATGCGTTGCTTCATTGTTAGTCATTTGTTTGGCTTCACCTTAACACAATGAACTCAAAAAAGTCTTCACAACCTTGACGGCTACTGAGCTGAAAATTGAGGAGGCAGAAAACTTCCCCTTAAACTGATTATTGGTCTCAATCATTTTTCAATCATTTTCCTTGATTAACAATACCTGAAACGGCTCTGTATTGGACGATGCACCGTAATGTTGCCCATGTAATAGCCTACATACACATGTACATTTTTAAAGTTGCAAAATATGTGGAGAATTCATGCTGCCTTCGCTCATTACGTAGATGTCTCACTGTAGAGCAGGGGTCTTCAATCTTATCCAGTAAGGGCCGGTGTGGGTACAGGCTTTTGTTCCAACCGAGCAGCTACACACCTGATTCTACTAATCAAGGTGCTTAGCAAAGATTCTAGTGGTTGATTAGTAGAATCAGGTGTGTAACTGCTTGGTTGGAACAAAAGCCTGTACCCACACCGGCCCTTTCTGGATAAGATTGAGGACCCCTGCTGTAGAGCATGTCACTTTTACAATGCGTGATTCTGCACACACATCCCCCCCTCATCTTGTTTGCGTTACTGTCCCTTTAATGCCAATGGCTGTCAGTCATCATTGGGCTCCGGCTGTATCGTGCAGAAGTGTTGCACAACAAGAGAGAGCCGCACGCTGCCAGCCTGCGCTGGTGAGTCTGTCCGTAAAAACGGCATACACTGTACAAGATCAGTTTTGTACAGAGCTCTTCATTCTTTTATTCCTTCCCAGTTTTAATCAGTACTCTACTTTAAACTCATAAAATATAGGGACGCGCGCAAGGATTTGTCATTTGGATGCTCAATTTGGTCAACTGATGAAAGAAACAACCTGAAAGGAATACCATCTCAAATAAAGGTCCAAGCTAAATCTAGTCACAAGTGATTCAATCTGTTGTTTTGCAGCTAAATGGACCCAGCTTTTTTACTGTACACTAGCCTACCACTGTACAATATCCACATATCATAAAGTTTTGCATTCAACAGAAAGAATATCCTCACACTTCAATCATAATTGGAAGCAAATGTGTGTAATTCATCTCTACCTTTTCCATTACGATTTTTCTATTGATAATGTATTTTCAATAAAACCGAAGGTCACTTTGAGCGCAAAAAAGTTAAACTCCGAGGCCTTATCCAAGGGCGATGGCTCATTTTCTGGGAATTCTTTATTAATTTGAGGTTACACATTAAAACGTATCGCAAGGTAGCCTATCGAAGGCTAATAGTTTTAATATGTAGATTAGTGGAGAAAAAAGTTTTAAAAAACAAAAATAATGTGGGCTCACACAGCGGCTGGTAGTTTCGCTACATAATGGATGACTAATACGAGACAGTTAAAAAAATCCCCTTGACAGCATTCACCAGGCAATAATTAGTATTACATTAAATAATAGCGGGCAGTAGCCTAATGGACCAAGGGTGCGAGGACAACGACCGTTCAGATTCAGGATTTAGCACGTAAAACCAGGCCCCTCTGCAGCAGCTATGCTTTTTTCAGCACCGGAACTCTCCGCGCTTCAGCTTAATGGCTGGCAACCCCAGCAATATCAGTGGATAGGTGGAGGTGGGGAGCTTTTAAGTGTGATGGATGGAGTTTAGGTCTGTGCTGCTGCCCCAATTTCTGCACCAGCACTCCCCGAGGAGGAAGGGATAGGTCTAAATTGCAATATTGTTCACAGTTCTCCCCGAAAAAAGATACAACTATTGTTGCCTTTCAATCTGCTCGAGCGATCCGCTCATTTATTTATTTGTTATTCCTGGATCCGCTGCAAACCTTATTTCCGCAGTTGCCTGACTGCTGCGTGTCGGAAACCGGAGGCATTTGGAAGGCGCGTCAATATTTATGGATATTTCAAACGCCACAGAATTAAAAAATACTCTTTGGTTCCCGTCAACAATTTTATTTAGCTGGTCTCTAACTCTCACAAGATTAATTATTTCAAAAATATAACGGCACGGCTTTTATGGAAGTTTAATTTGAGCATTTTATTGCCAGTGATGTGCATGCTACCAGAATTAAAATGTTCATATGTAGCCTACAGTGGGACACCATGTTGTTTCTAACAGATCCATTTAGTTCTGGAAACTAGACTTTTAATTTTCGGCCACTTATTGAAATACACTTGTGTAATCTAATGACCCTATATATATATATATATATATATATATATATATATATATATATATATATATATTAAAACGGTCACAGCTGTGGCTATGCCCAACGTACTTCACTCTGACCGACTCAGAGCTCTCTCAGTTTCACACTGTATATTAACTTCAGGGATCTTTTGTGAGCAGGTTTGTTGGGAAATATATGTTGAAAAATTACAGGTAAGAAATGCATATCAGAATATCCAGAAGTCCTTCTCACATAGAGAGCTGGCAATGTAAGGAGAAGCTGGCTAGGTGATGTAGTAGAGCTGGGATGTACAAGAAGGGACAATCTGTTTCAGGGTTTTGTGTCAACTTTTGCTCTTAATCATTTAATTTGCTCAATAATATCTTAATCTGACATTTGTATAAGTACCAGCTATACAGCCACAGTCTGCTAGTTTATCCTCAAGATGTTACGGTGCTCACGTACAGGAGTGAACCAGCGTAGTTAATAAAGCTGTCATAAAACAAAAACTAAGGTAATTGGCTGGAACAAAAAACAGCACACAGAGTAGCCCTCCGAGACCAGAGTTGTACACTCCTGTAAGAGAGGCAGAATACCTCAGGGTGTTCAAAGCCAGGTTTGAGGCAGTGCTGGGGACTCTAGACCACGGATATTCAAATTTGGCTCTCAAATCCAAATCGGGCCCTGGTTTTCTTTCTCTCAGGTAATTAACTGAACAGTTAGTAGTGCTACCGATTGGCCAGGCTGTCTTCACACCTGACTCAGGTTGGAAAACCAGCAGTTCTTGGCCCTCAAGGACCGTGATTTGAATAACAGTGCTCTGGACTCTGCTAGAGCCTAGATTGGCTGAATGGCTGAATTTCCTTTCTTTTTTTTGCATTATTGACTACATCACACGACCTATTGTGTTAGTATTACCCAGATAGTACTAACATGAATGCATGCCCTGCTAGCTTGTTATTTAGCGACACCATTGTATCCATGCAGGCGATGAGTAAGCTAGCCACACGTCCACAGCCTAGCAAGGAGTGCCTATGCCATAACTTCATTTTATTTTGAATGATCGTAAGTTCCTTTGATTAAACACGCAGCAGACCAGGAGATGAGGCTCCACCTTGAGGAGCTGGTCTCCTAATGTAATTTGAAAGCCACGGCGCATGCATAATGCATAGTCTGGCAGGGGAGCATTGCACGTCATTTATTTTCATGGGAACGGTAGCAGCAGCAATCAGATATAAAATTGCCTCTTGTGCAGTTTTCAACACCATGCGTGAAATATATATTGACCGATACGTTGTCATTTTTTCACTTTAATTTGCTAGGTAGGAGATGAAAGAAATACATATAGTAATATGTATCTTTTGAGTTTTGCCAATGCTTGGCCTGTCGAAAAAAGACATATAAACACACTGTAGTAATTGTCACTTGTACATCTAGAAAACGAGTTTAAAATTATTGTGAACGCAATATGTACAGCGAGTGTCTTATAATATCTACACAATTAGCCAACAGAATTTGGAACAATCATTGATCAGCATATTAGCTTGTGATTTACGGTAGGTGATCATGGTAGGGTAACATTGAAAAGGTCTCCAGTACAAGTGCTGGGTGTGTGGTCAGAAATATCCAAGGCAAGTGTTTAACCACACTTAAAACAAATACAGGCCTACTATACAATGAATAAATCAATGAATAGATAAAATGATTGGCTTTACATTACCCAAACCTATGATATGGTGATCTGTTTTATCCAATGTATAATTCACTATGGACATAAGTTACAGCTGGGCACCCTGCTGTGCTGGTTGATAAGAGGACAACCAAGACGTTTAAACACATACGTTCCTTTGAATGTTTACAGTCCTTTCTATTTTGTCCTACTCCTTGATTGACTTGAAAGGAAACCAATTGCTGCTCAGACAACAACATGTAAGTCGACCCATCAAATGTTTGCCCCAAGAGATTTTTGCCAGGATTTAGCTGCTGTCTCGGACAGTCATTGACACCCTCCACAAGGAGGGTAAGCCACAAAAGGTCATTGCTAAAGAAGTTAGTTGTTCACAGAGTGCTGTATCCAAGCATATTCATAGACAGTTGAGTGGAAGGAAAAAGTGTGGTAGGAAAAGGTGCACAAGCAACAGGGATAACCGCAGCCTTGAGAGGATTGTCAAGCAAAATCCATTCAAGAATTTGGGGGAGCTTCACAAGGAGTGGACTGAGGCTGGAGTCAGTGCATCAAGAGCCACCATGCACAGACAAATCCAGGACATGGGCTACAAATGTCGCATTCCTCGTGTCAAGCCACTCCTGAACCAGCGACAACGTCAGAAGCATCTTACCTGGGCTAAGGAGAAAAATAACTGGACTGTTGCTCAGTGGTCCAAAGTCCTCTTTTCAGATTAAAGTAAATTTTGCATTTCATTTGGAAATCAAGGTCCCAGAGTCTGGAGGAAAAGTGGAGAGGCACAGAATCCACGTTGCTTGAAGTCCAGTGTGAAGTTTCCACAGTCAGTGATGATTTGGGGTGCCATGTCATCTGCTGGTGTTGGTCCACTGTGTTTTCTGAAGTCCACAGTCAACGCAACCATCTACCAGGAAATATTAGAGTACTTCATACTTCCTTCTGCTGACACGCTTTATGGAGATGCTGATTTCATTTTCCAGCAGGACTTGGCACCTGCCCACACTGCCAAAAGTACCAAAAGCTGGTTCAATGACCATGGTATTACTGTGCTTAATTGGCCAGCAAACTCGCCTGACCTGAACCCCATAGAGAATCTATGGGGTATTGTCAAGAGGAAGATGAGAGACACCAGACCCAACAATGCAGACGACCTGAAGGCCGCTATCAAAGCAACCTGGGCTTCCATTACACCTCAGCAGTGCCACAGGCTGATCGCCTCCATGCCACGCCGCATTGATGCAGTAATTCATGCAAAAGGAGCCCCAAGCAAGTATTGAGTGCATAGAAATGAACATACTTTTCAGAAGGCTGACATTTCTGTTGAAAATATCCTTATGTAATATTCTAATTTTCTGAGACACTGAATTTGAGTTTTCATTAGCTGTAAGCCATACTCATCAAAATTACAAGAAATAAAGGCTTGAAATATTTCACTCTATGTGTTATGAATCTATATAATATATGAGTTTCACTTTCTGACATGAGTGACAAAAAATATTGAACTTTTTCACGATATTCACATTTTTTGAGCTGCACCTGTAATCACATTTATACAGACAACTGCAATGCCAAGATGCAAGTATTGGATACCGGAAGTGAATGCAGACACAGCAAATTACATATGGACATTTAAAAAACTTGCTTTTGAATGATTTATACCTGGAGTGCTGTCCTGATACAATTTTATCATGCAAAGATACACGAGACAAGATGACTGTTGAAAGTATAAAAAATATATGTTTATGATGTGGCTTAGGGTGTAATGAGGGATTGGGGGATGGGGGAGGCTCTTTGTTGTATTGCCCTGAGCCTAAGAAAGAGCTGATAAGGATAAAAGCGGTGTTGCTAGCTGCAGACATGTCTCTTGAAGGCTCTGAGTGTGAACCTGTGGAGTGTTTGTTGGATATGTCTTAATAGATTGTGGATTTGTGATGAGTCCAAATTTGGAGGGTGGTACCGTCCATAACTCTAGAGGGCTGGGTACAAAGTGCAAGCAGGACGTCTCACTCAAGCATTACACTGTGTGAGTGTTATGTCACAAAATACAAATGGATCATGCTCCACTAGTCTAAAGTAATAGTATAGTATGCTAAAATAAAAATAATAATATAAAGTCTCAGCACTATGCAAACTCAGTTGCATGCATGGTTTCTCTGAAATAAAGGTTTCCTTGAAATTCCAGACTTGAAATTCCAGATCCTGTTCTTGAAATGACAAGTTGTTTTTGTTGTCACTATCAGGCTAACATAATACAACAAGACAAGCAGATAGCAGGTGTTTTTTTAATTCTTCAGATTAGTTATTTATTTTATGTGGCAGAAATAATTAAAATGGACTGTTCTGAAGGAAAGATATCTATGATAAAATGCATTTAATTACAATTCTGAAAAAAGGCCTTCTTAATTGAAATTAAATCGGATTTCTGCTGTCACTGAGATAGGTCGCTTGGAGACTTGATTGTTTTAATGAACGAATCAGGTTACACTAGGCACCAGTGTGTGATTCTCTCAGAAGAATGGATCAGTGTGGCTTGGAATTAAACTATAATATTTATGAGAGGGACTTGAAAAGCTACAAAAACAATATGATATGAGATTCTGCTGAAACATCTGATATCCAGTCTTCTGCCTGTGGTAATTGGATGTACACTCTCAGCTGGGCAACCAGACATGGAGTATTATAAATACATTTTCTTCTCGCCTCTGCACAATCAGTGCAGCTGAACATGTGAACCCACGGATTCTCTGAAAGGAAGAGCACAAAGTGTGAGGTCGTCTATATCTTAGGGTGATTTCACAAGCAGAGCAGTCCATATATTGAGCTCATTCCTGTTGAGTGATCTGGCATTTAAATTGCAATGACGATACGCTATGGCTTTTTTGTGCTACTTTCCTAAATTCAAGAAACTCAGAAGCACAAAAAAGGCAAAGTGGGGTTTCCTATAACGTTTATTTATTTATTTTTAATTTTTTATTGCAAAATGAGCGTAGGGCCATGCTGGCTAGGCAGGGAATGTGTAATGTAGTTATTAAGGGGACAGTTCTGAATTATTTATAGTCGCTCACCGTTTTGTTCAACGACAAGGTCGCCTTAGAGGAGCTGTATTAAACTTTAATATGTGTAGGCTACATTTCCAGGATCAAGGAAAGCTTCAAATAATCGATTATTCTCTTGCCGGCAAAATAATTACTGCAGTCTAACTGGGCCCACACACGGCCGGACAATCGACTAGCCACCCCCTTCTTGAATAACTGGCTCAGGTTCTGGTTAAATTATGCAAATGAGATATAGTGCCAAGATTGTGGAGTTACCAAGGTTAGAAGAGTCTGTGAACAAAGTATATTTGGATGATTTGCTTTTAATGGGAACTTTTACATGAATCCACGGTTCGATGTACTTAGAACCAAGAAATGGTCCAATACGGTTTCACCGAAAATGTCAGTTATAATGTCCGTTTTCATCTGAAACACCAATAATGTCAGTGGGATCAATGTGTATCAGTATGAACTGTGATGCTTATTTAGTATTTTACTGTTATTTCTGTAGGGTAATGTTCAATTATTATTTAATTGACGGTTTATTACATGACAGCCCTGGAAACTATTCTGTATACGTGTCTGCTATATAAATACATTATCTAATACTACTAATAATAATAATAATAATAATAATAATAATAACAATAATAATTAAAGAACGTCAACAAGTTAGTCACAGAACGTGCAATAAAGTTCTATTTGGGATCTAAGTATTTTTGCAAACCCCAATTCCAAAAAAGTTGGAACAGTATGTAAATTGCACATACAAGCAGAAAACAGTGATTTGTAAATTCTCTTTTACATATATTCAATTGAAGATGAAAAAAAAGAAAAGATATTTAATGTTTTACCTTTATTGATTTTTGTAAATATACGCTAATTTTGAATTTGATGCCTGCAACACATTCCAAGAAAGTTGTGTCAAGAGAAACAACCCTTCAAGTGATCCATCCATATCTACAGCATATCTGGCAGCAGAGTGATGGTTTGAGACCTTTGATGACTTACAGCCATGGGTTCCATACTATTCCTGTGTAATTTACAGCTTAATCGATTCCCATCCCACAATTCCCATAGAGATCCATGCAGAGAGCTTATATTATCACCTGTAAGAATACCAGAAAATAAGATATCAAGAGTCTTTTGATATAATTTTATACCCAGTCATGATAGCATCACCTGTTCACCTGTGGAATGTTCCAAACAGGTGTTTTTTGAACTTCCCCGTTTTTCTTTTTGCCCCTGTCCCAATTTTTTTGGAACATGTTGCAGGCATCAAATTTGGAATTAGCATATATTTACAAAAATCAATAAAGTTCATAAGGTAAAACATTAAATATGCGTTCTTTGTACTGTTTTCAATTAAATGTATGTAAAAGAGAATTTACAAATCACTGCTTTCTGTTTTCATGTGAATGATACAAACTGTCCCAACTTTTTTGGAATTGGGGTTTGTATATATAAGCAAAGGTCCGAATGAGTTATGTATTGCTGTCTAGGGGTACATGTATTTTATGTACCTATAGGGTACCACCCCAGTGACAATCGTTTTGACCTTTTAGGCACTTGTTTTCATATATTTTTTATGAGCGTGAAGGCAAGAAAAACCTCCAAAGAATTAAACGGATTCAACTGGAGTCTCGGTAGTGTTGAGCAGAGGAATGTCTCTCCTTATAATGACCAAGCACGACCAGGTAGATCCTTTTCTTTCTCTGCAGAAAGAGTCCAGTACTTGCACACACAAGGTGGTCAAGCATGAACTGAAGAGACGGAGGCAGTCTCTGCCATATATAATCAAAAAGCTAATACATAGATTATCCTACCTCTGATTGGTGCACAGTTAATATAGAGTGTTAGTATAGAGTGGAATATACAAAAACAATGATTGGTTAGATCATACATATTGGATAAGCGCACAGTGAACCCTAGCCCTTAACGTCACACAAACAGTTTTCAATACTATTTGGTCTCCCAGAGTCATCTTGTTTTCAGGATTCAAGACAAAGTGTCTCCTCTGGCTCTCTAGCAATAACATATGCCTTGCACCTGGTTTGTGGGTCAGGCCTGCAGTTTCATAGAGAGAAGATAGACAGTAGGGAGAAAAAGAGAGAGACAGAAAGAGAGAACGATGCACGCACACACCCCTTACAGACACAGATGTATAGTTTGTCTCTGGTTTGCTTTGGCTGACTGAGAGATAAACACAGAGACCTTCAGATAAGCGAGGCTGCAGACTGCTATTTCTTTGTCTCTGCACACTAAAAAATGTAATCTAAGTTTTACAATTTATATATATATATATTTAGAGATATTTTCTCCATTACTGTGATTATACTAGTGTGCCGAAAACACCCTTCTCTTCAATAGTAACTGTGAGAGCCGAGGCGTGACCTTTTCACGTGAGAGCCGAGGCGTGAGTTAGGCCAGCCACAGTCTACAGGTGAACACAACCAGTGATGAGTAACAGATAGAAGTCAGATGGAATAGAAAAACCTATTAACCACTTTGATACGCATCACGTTGTACCACCATTCACCACTGACTCGTCACAGGGTGTTTATCCAGTTTGGATATCTTGTATGCTGTAAGCCGTGTAATTGAAATTTCACCCCCCCTCCCCCTCCCCATCCCCACACCCTGTTAAATTATTCAAAATATGAAAGCTGTCCTGTGTTGACATTTGCAGGTAGATCTAAGAACCACAGGAAGATGAACGTTTCTGCTGGAGCAGTTTCTCCGTTTGACAATTTATTGCAGAGAAATTAGTAGTGTTTTTGTGAGATTTTGTAGGAAGGAATCGTTTGAATGTTTGTGATCTCCGAAATAGCTGTTTAACGCACTTCAGTATGACGAAAACTGCCTGGCAACACAAGGGTGTCTCTGTGTTTGACACTCAAATATCAATGGAAAACACTTGAAATGACTCACGCTTCAAGGATGCATCTGTATTTTTACATATATAACCACCCACATAATTTGGCAAAATAAGTAATGCATTTTGTGCACAAATGCATTCATTACAACTACTAAAGTGAAAGCTTGACATCTCAAGAGACCTTTGTTTCATTTTAAGCTGCAGTACATTAGGTTAATTCTAAGAGGAAAGCAGTTGCCTTGAATTTTAGACAGGAACATGGCTATCAACCCTGTTCACAAACCAATTTGGAGCAGTATTTACTATTGAGTTGTTGATCTAATATTGTAACATGTCAATACATAACACACTTTGTGTTAGATTTCATCAAGGGTGTTAGGGGTGAGGAAAACAGGACCCAATAGCAGACAAGATGGAAAATAAACCAAAGTTTATTATAGGGGCAAGGCAGCAATCCGTGGTCCAAAACAGGCAGGGTCGGAAACGGGAAGGCACAGCAACAGTACAAAAATGTAATCCAAATGCAGAGTAAAAGGAAATAGGCAGAAGTCCAAAACCAGAGAAACAGAAAAATAAACAACAACAAAAAAGACTAGGAAAACAAATAAAAAAACTGACAGAAACTCGGGAAAACAGATACTGAAAAGGACAGACAGACAGCTCTGGAAAAAGCAGGTACTCGGGAAAAGGCTCATAGCAACACAGAGGCAAAAATAACAGTGCGAAGATTGGTCACAGAACAGGCAGAGGTCAGAACCGGGAAGGCACAGCAGAGGTACAAAAACAGAGTCCAAAATCAGGGCCGCGAAAACACAGGCAGGAGTCGAAACCAGAGAGGCGAGGAACTCACGATGAAATACTGAGATGACTGGGTTAAATACACAGAGGGAGACAGACATACTGGGAATCAGGTGTGCAGTGGTGGGGAGGGGAGAAAGCTCACAGGTGAGAACAATGAGGGTTAACAAGGACCAATAAAACAATAACGAGAGAAGAACGAATACATGGAAGGGACTCGGAAAACATGCATGACAGAGGCGTGGTCTCTAAGGATAAGAAGCTGAAACAAGTTCACAGGTAGCTCAAGAACAGCTTAGTAATGCAGGTCGAAAAAATTAAGCGGGGAAGCTGGTTAAATGTTAGTATCTAACTACAAGACAGACAATTAGTTTGTTAATACACATTTATGTTAATGAGTTAGGAAAGTGCACGTAACTAATAAAGCACCCGAGTGATTGTTAGCGCGAGTTAGTAATATATACAATTATACACAGGAACGAAAGCAGGAAGTAGCAGAAAACTAGAAATACAGCGTTAACCCACGGAAAATCCCGAAGTCACCCAAATAGTGCATTACATTACATTACATTATAGGCATTTAGCAGACGCTCTTATCCAGAGCGACTTACATACTTCTTATTACATTTATCCATTCATACAGCTGGATATATACTGAAGCAATGCAGGTTAAGTACCTTGCTCAAGGGTACAACGGCAGTGTCCTACCTGGGAATCGAACCTGCAACCTTTCAGTTACAAGTCCAGTTCCTGAACCATTATATTACACTGCCGCCCAATGCACGAGACTGGGTAAACAAACACACTGATGAGACTCGGACAACTCACGAACAGAGGGGGATGCAATGATAAACCGGGAAAGCAATAAATAATGTGGAAAATAATAAATAACATGAATGATAATAAAAAAAAAATACAAAACAGACAGACAGAATCTCAGAACATAACAAAGGGGGCAGTTGAGCAGTTGATGTGTTTTAAATCATTGTTAATTATGCTATTTAACATAACGTAGTATCAATGTATCCCAATGTCCCATTTATGGGCTTATAATGCACTTGCACTTTGTGTTACTGTCTTAACACAAAAATGTGTGTAGCCGCCGCGGTGGTACAGCGGTAAAGACCGCTGACTTTTAGTCAGCGCAGTTGTACTCCGAGGATCGGGGTTCGCGCCCCGGTCCTGCCATAGCCGAGCGTGGCCGGTGCCCTGTGGAGGCGACAATTGGCGGTCGCTTCCGGGTGGGGGGAGGGGCTCGGAGAGAACCGCGGCGCACAGGGGGACCCAGGGCGTGTCACGGTCAGGAGCTGCGCCCTGTAGAGGACGTAGCGTCCTCCCTGAAAAAAGTGCCGATTGACGGGGTTGTGCAGCGGTGGTTCTCTAGCGGTTGCTACACGGGGGGGAATTGAATTAGAATAGGGGTTCAATTGGCTACTAAATTGGGAGAAAAAGGGAAAAAATCAGAAACAAATTTTTTAAAAAAATAAAAAAAATAAAAAAAATGTGTGTATACATATATATATATATATATATATGTATATATATATGTGTATACACTACCGTTCAAAAGTTTGGAATCACTGAGACTTTTTTTATCTGGCAGGAGAGTGATGGTTTCAGGCTCGTTTGATACCTCAGACTTTTGATGACTTACAGCCATTTAGCCAACCATGAAGTTATACTATCGCTTGTAAGAGTACCTGAAAATAAGATATCAAGAGTTTTTTTTATGTTGTTGGGTCACAGACATCAGGACGTCATTGGAAAGCAAATTAAATGTATATATGTATACATTGAAAATCATATTTTCTGATCTACAATGCTTACATTGTAAATTGTGCCATTTAAAATAATTTTTATTATATTTTGACAGTGCAAAAAATATTTTATTGAACACAATGTAGTATCTCACCTAAAGTGGGTCTTAAAATTTTAAACAGTAAGATCAAAATATATACCCTGCCATGAAATTTAAGTTTGATTTTATATTGGTGCAATACGGCAGCTGGAGAGTGTATTTTTATAAATAGTTCTGCCCGCTTTCAGATTTGATTAAGTGGTAGAGGTGGGCGGGGTCACTGATCAGGAATTAAAATTCAGCCCAACACTTTCAGTCCTTCCCCAAAGTTTCAGAGTTCTTTGACCTTCCATCGCTATACGATTCATGAGCTGTTTCTATTGATTTAAGCAGGTGTACAGGGTCCGGGCTGGCAGGGGAAAATCTCATCTTGTCACAGGGCTCCCAGGTTATTGCAGAAGACACTTGGTGAGGGGCCACGGGAGCTGGGACGCCCGGGGAACAGGCATTATTCAACCAGCCTTTTCTCATTTTACTGAACACAGCCAAGCATAGGCAAACTGATATTGTCACTGAAGCCACTGTAGAAACCCAACCTGAATCCCCCGCCATCTCCACCAGAACCATCTGGCATGTGCACACACCCCAAGGTTATCTGCTGGTTAACAAAGCTTGTTGAATGCATTCTGTCTTACTTCAGTCTGTATTCATGTTTTCTGAAAAATAATAACATGGCTAATTCACTTCTCTCAATGTACTTCCTGAGGGGTTAAATACTGATTCGCTGCATTATTCAGGATCAGCTCTAGGCTGGCCATGGCTCTTAGCTGCCGGCTTTGTGCTGTCCTGACCCTGTGACTGTAACAGAAGGTAATTATGTCCCTACACGCATTTACACCTTCCTGATACAGCACTGAAGCAAAACCCTTCCACACATCTCTCAGCTGTGGCGGTGATCCAAGACTATGACTCAGGCTTTGCCATCCTTACCCTGTGAGACCCTCTTGTGTTACTATTAGAGTTTAAACCCATTCAGAGAAGACAAATCACCAGATCGCCCTCTAAAAGTTATTTTTGTAGATGTCATTGTTGGCGTTATCAGAGTTAAGGCGGTTGGCCAGAGGCTGTACTTGTTTGTATACCTATCTTTTTCAACTTGAGATGAATTAAGGGAATGTTCAATTTTGGTTATTACTTAGTCATGGAAAATGAAAAACTTATCACCTTAAGGCAGTTCACCTCTCTTATTTGTGATATGCACTTAGTGACTGCCATTCTGCGGGCAGACTGATGATTCCACATCATGTGACCCTTTTGTGCAGCATGGTATTTGCTAGAGCAGGGGTAGGCAACCTTGGTCCTGTGGTGCCAGTGCCGTTTCTGAAACGTCTGGACTCAGAAAACCCAACTGCAGACAGGATAAGGCAAGAACGTGGTTTATTTCCAGTCAGGGATCAAAAGCCAGGTAATCAGAATTTGAGACAGTACCAAAACAAAAGGCAAGAGAGTAGTCAGGAATCCAAAAATAAAAAAAACGGGAAATCACAGGCAACAGTACAAAAACGGCAGGCAAAGGCAAAATAAAAAAACAAGCAAAAAGTTGATAACCAATAAAACAACAAAGGCAAACAAACAGAATCAAAAGGCAAAATCAAAGTCGTATGGAAGGGTGTCTCAGGTGTCTCAATAGATCTCTGGCTTTACTTAATCACAGGCTCAGGAAATATGATCAACGTTCTGACGGGGAAGAAACAGAATTGTGGGTCTTATATACACATAGGAAAGGGAGGGGTAACAAACAACGTGAGGTTAACACATTAGGTAAACAATAATTCAATCACGAGAACATAACGAAAACATGGAAGGGACTCTGAAACATGCATAACAAACAACGGGCTCGAATAGGAGCGGAGTGTGCTCAGTAATCAAGAGAGGTGAAGTCTACGTACAAACAGCTGGAGCGAATTACAGAGATATCTCAGGAGCAGTTAGAAATGCGGGTAACCAATATAAAACGGAGAAGCTGTGTTATGTTCTGAGTCTGAGTTTGTTCTGTCTGATTGTATTGTTGTTTTCATTATTGTTATTTCATCCATCAGTTCATTCCCCTCTGTTCGTGGGTTGTCCGATTTGCATTCGTGTGTTTGTTTACCCTGTCTCACGTATGCACTGTTTGGGTGACTTCGGGATTTTCCGAGGGTTCATGCTGTATTTCCGAAGTCTCGTTTTCTGTTTACTTCCCGCTTTACGTTTCCCGTGTTAATATTGTTGATATTACTAACTCGTGCTAACAATTACTCGGGTGTTTATTAGTTAGATGCACATTACTAAAACCATTAACTTAAATGTTTACTAACATACTAATTGACTTTATTTAGTTAGAACTAACAATTAACAAGCTTCCTCGCTGTATCTTTTCTATCTGCGATACTGAGCTGTCCTTGACATACTGTTTAACTCGTGTCAGCTGTGTCTCCTTTGAGACCACGCCTCCTTAATTCTAGTCACGTTCCGCTCCGACTTGAGCCCGTTGTTTGTATTGCTTGTTTCCGTGTCCCTTCCATGTTTTCGTGATTTCCTTGTTATGGAGTTACTGTCTCCCAATGTGTTCACCTTATGTTGTTTGTAACCCCTCCCACTTCCTTGTGTATTTAACCCAGTTGTCCTAGTCCCTCACATATCTTGTTAGCGTTGGTCTGTTGCCTGTTTTTTCCGAGTTATATAGTATCTGTTCTTCCGAGTCTGTTTCGTGTTTTAGTTAGGTTTTTAGTATCTGTTTGTTTCTGAGTTCTTGTTTCGAGTTTGTTGGTTTTTGTTGTCCATTCTTTTGTTTATTTTTTCGTGCCTCTTATTTTTACTTCTGCCCGTGTTCTCGCGACCCTGTTTCCTGGACTGTGATTTTGTACTTCTGCCGTGCCTTCCCGTTATTGACCTCTGCCTGTTTTTTGGCGTTCCTTTGGATTTCGATTTTGTACGTACCTGAGATTAAACTTCGGTTTTTTCTGTAATATATAAAAAAAATTTAAAAAAATGAAATGAAAAATAATAAATCCAGAATAAATATCAAATAATAATACAAACAGACAGACAGATGTACAGAACATAAAAATATCTGGTTTTTGTTGTTTCTGAGTTTTATGGATGATTAAAAGTCTGAGTCAGAATATTGATATATGTAGGCATCTGCATTCATTAAACCGGATTCATTAAAATTAATCCAGTTATGTAGTTCTAGGTTTAGATGGAGCAAAAACCAGGACCATCTCCGGCACTCCAGGACCAGGGTTGTCTATCCATGTGCTAGAGCAATACTATTCTTCTAAATGGGTGAAAGGTAAAACAGCAGCTGATTCATCCAAGCACTGAACCCATGACCAACAGGTGAAGAGCACAGGGTTTCAACCATAGCACCACGTTCAGTGTAAAGTAAACTAAAGAAACGGACACGTGTCTCCCAGAAACACTCAGCTGATACAGGCAAAGAACAGGGCCACTTCAAATGGATTCATCTTAGTAAAGTCATGCCCCTCAACAGCTGAACATCTTTTGACTTCAGAGTTGGGAATTAAAAACTCGCCCGGCGCTTGTATGTGGAATGCACTCCAGATAGCCGACAGCTCATTCTGTCTGTCTTCAAAGAGACTGCACCATTTGATACGATAGTTTCACCCGAAGGTCAGTGAACAGAGAACTAAACTTTAATGTCACGGCCAAGTAAATTTATGTGTTATCGAGGACAAAATGGCAGACGAAATAGCAATAATTTGGCCATTCCACAGGAAAGAAAAAAGAATGTCGATCGCACCCATTTTCCAACAGATTTTTCTTGGCAGCATGAAATGCTCTTTTGACTCAACACTGCAGTTGGTTTTGTCTGGATGCTCAGTCTTAACCCTTGACTGGCATACTTAGTGGTAACTTAAACTTTTAGTGTGACACTAAGAAGAAAACTTAAAAAATGATCAGTTGAGCAGACCAATAACGCGTTAACCTCAAGGCCTGGATTCAATCAATATATGTCCTTGGCCATGAATTACAACTAAATGCAAGCATGCATTTTCTTTTTCTACTCACAAATGCATTTTAACATATTCATATTCAGCAGTAACCAAAATTAACATGCTAAACTGTGTCTGCAAAAAACACACATCTCCCAGTGATGATAACTTGTAACCTGTAGGTACCTGGTGGGAACAGGGGGTTTATGCAGTTGTAATCTGAGGAGCCCTAGCCAAATTTCCTTCAACCTACCCCAACAGTTCTGCCACTGTGGGCTCAGTCACGGTTGGCTAACAGCATAGCCCAGGCTCAAGTCAGTGACATCTAGGTCATAGGGCTAAGTCTGTACTGGCAGTGAGTATCTTTATTGGCTGCACTTGTGCAAAGAATGTTTATTTGTTAGTTTAAAGATAATGGATGAGACTGCACAGAACACTCTGAAGCTGAAAATCAATCAACATTTGTCCTTAAGTTTGTCCTTAAATGAAAGTCAAGTGTTACACTTTTCACAAACCCAGTTTGACGAGTTTGTTTTATTGATTGCTGAACTTGTCGAACTGTGGTTCGAATTGTAGTGAAAAAATAATGAATTATCTTTATTGAAAGTCAAAGGTCAAATGTTCATTGAATCCCAGCATTTGTTTTGTTTTTTTACTTTCACCATTTTCCTCACTTTACCTCACCACAGACTTGTTAAATCATATATTGTGGCATCAAATTGTGGCACAAAACAAACTCGAAGGGAGTTCTGGTGAATTGTTCATACTAAAAAGTTCAAAGTTATATAATATTTTTTGTGAGAATTCTTAGACGTATGCCCCTGTGTAGACAAAGGCCATGACAGAAAATTAATATATTCCTGGTTTAAAGCCCAGTTTTTAAAGCCCCTTTTAAGTTATTTCTCTATCCTTTTAGTTTACTTTTAAGAGTGCCTGTTCCTGTACCCAGAAGTTTAAAGGTTTAAAACTTCAATTAATGCACTCCCTGAATTAAAAGTATAGCAAAAAACCATGTGTTACATTGTATTTCCATAAAGTATTTTATATAAAGGAATTGTTTAACAGAAACTAGAGGTGACAACATAGTGCCATTAATGAGGACTTATTCAGCAGTGGAGCAGAGAAAATTAAACTAAGCTACATACAGTAGTTCTATTAAACATACAGTTTCCATTTTTCAAAATAATTTTGTTCGAAAGCGTTTCTTGAGCTACGCCACAGGAGCTTTGCAATTTTGTGGACTTTTATAAACCTTAATCTTCAAATCAGACTGAGTTGATACCACGGTCTAGCAGAAGGCTGTAGCACATTGTCCTCACTTCATGTGATTGATTGTCTGGAGGGATCTTGTGTAGCAAGGCGATAGTGGTCTGGTTAGAATTGAATCTGTCATAAATGTTGTGCCAGCTAGTAGAAATATCCCTTTCTGCACCACTGCCGTAATAGCCATTTTGATCTTTGTTGAAAATGCGCAATTATTAGAGGTTGCGACCCACCGACACTGATGGAGTTTCTTTGCGGTCGCAGTTCTGCAGTTTCTTGTTTTATCTTGTAGATATGACTCTTTCAGAGCTTTTTTTGGGATTTTATTTTTTATCAAGCAGGCTTTGGAAGACAAGATGACGGCATGTTGAGCGCATCAAATTTTATTTGGCGCAACGGCGTCATGTTCAAGACACTTCACAGTGAAAACCTGCCAAAATACAACAGTTTGGATAAGCAAACAGTTTAGGGCTGATGGCATGGTGAAAAGTGTGAGTGTCCTAACTAGGAAACACCTTATAAGTGGTACTAAAATGGCACCGTTTATACCACCGTTTCTGCAAGATACAAAATAATTTTAGAACAGATAATAAAGTGCCCTAAATAATAATGAAAAATGAACTGAACACTATCTATGAATGTTCCTTCATAAAAGCATTGTAACTCCTTTGCAAACGATATGTAACACATGCATATGGCAATAATTGCAAAACGGCATATGGTGTGTTATGTTGTAACCCCCTGGCTGCTGGGGTAGTTCATCTCCTGGGCCACAGAGGGCGCCCTTTTTAGTCCAACTACGCCACTCCCAGTGAGAGACGGGAGCCATCCTAATACTGGATGAGGTATTCCAGTGCACGGGTTATTTCATAGGAATTAAATTGTGGAGACAGGATTGCCTAATACCAATGACAGCAAATAAAACAAGATATTTATTTATAGAATAAAGTCTAAAACACTGGGTATATACGACTAAAAGACATAGAATAGCAACATCATTGAAGATTGTTATCAATACCCTTCAAAACAATAGCATAACTGAGTAAAATTCAACCAAATAAAATAGCAGTGGATTAAACATTGGAGCAGGTGGTACAATGTGATCTAAATAATCAAAGATCTACTTATTTTTCTTTAAGGCCATCCATGTCTTGCAGTGGTGAAATAAATTAAAGAGATAAAGTCTTACCCGCTCAATGATTTACATACATTACATGGGAACTTATACGTAAATGAAGACTTTGTTAAAATACCTTGAGCAAATACATGAGTCCACCTGACAATCTGCATCTTCCTTGTGCTGTGCCAAGATCCAGCTGCTTTCCTCAGGTAAGGAAGATGGGAGTTTTTATAGGGAATGCCACCTGCATGCAATAAAGGTGGTAATCATGAGTTATTCAGTTATGTGTGGCCATACAAAATGGTGTTATCCAAGTGATTAGCAATCAAACCGCAATGGAACAAAGTGAAATCACAGAGATAATTATTAAACGCACGCGTAAATAAATCTGGGAAATGCACCCAATATAAAATACACATCACTGAGATATGTTCTGACGCTGATGCAGGTGACATGATTATGATGTACAACAAACACCATATGCCTATTTTCAGGGAGCGACTCAAGCATTTTCGAATGTTTGTGTAGTGTTGTTATACAGGTCTTATGAAATAAAATCCATAGGAAGTGTTGCTGAGAATGATTAAATCGAAACTTCTCGAAACGTTTTTGTAAAACAGTGGAACAGACACAAAGAAAATGAAAACAGGGAAAAAGAGGGGTGCTGTTATGTTACCAATGACAGGCTATAGGTGGGGGAGGGATGTGAGGGTCTTCCAGTCCCTGTGCCAAATATATCCCTGTAGCCAAGCAAGCTGAAGCCCTCAGTCTGGTAATTGATCATAGATGATTTGTACCGTTTGCTCTTTTCGAGGAATCTTGAGATAAACTTAACAATTATTCAAATGACATTTGCAGAAAGTTTGGAAGAAATGTATAAAGGAACTGGGGCAAAACTGGGTGGCTCTGTAGTATAATGTTTAAGGAACATTGCCATTTTACCATTGAGCAATATACTTAACATGAATTGCTTCAGAAAAAATGTATCTGTATAAATAGACTTATATGTAAAAATATAAACTGTAAGGCCTCTATGAGCCTCTATAAGCTGAAATGTTAGACATTGCCGTTACAGGTCTGTTCGTGGAGTACATACTTGTAAGCTGCTGCCTGAACTGTTGAACCAAAGTTGGGTATAATTAAATCCTTCATTCCACTCCCTGGTCAGTCATACGGCTGGGTATGGAGTGGTGTCTGTTTGTTGATAAAGCCAGGAGTCCCTCTCAGACTCCCCAAATGTTATCGCCAGCCAGCTATAAGCTCTTTTTCTCTCTCTCTCTTTCTCTTTCTTTTTCTGCCTCACATCACAGTTCACCCTGGGTAAATATGCCCCCAAGGCCCAAGCTCTTTCAAAACCTCTGAGCACTGGCCAAAAGCACTAAGAAAGAAAAGAAAAAGTCTGATGTGTTTGTGGTCTACCCTCTTTTTTATTGGAGGCTAACATTATTATTATTTTATTTGTACACATGTTAACCCGTCCACCACTTATTGATACAATTTCCCCCCACCTCCATCATCAAATAGTGAGAAAGGGGAAGAGAAAAATAAATATAATAATAAGAATTCTGAATTAATAATAATAACAAACAAAAAAACTACCGAAACAAACACATTCTAAAAATAAATACATGCGACAGGGATTTAGCAAATGTTTTTAGATAATCTGAAAACTCTTTTTATTATTATTATACTAACTGGAATTAGCGGAATTAGCTCACTGACAGATGTAGGGAAACAATGAATGGCATCCAGATTTCATTAAATGATTTTATTGATTTTTGCAAAGTGCTGTTATGTTTTTCCCATTGAGATGTGTTCTGTTAACAAGTTCTCAATATATCTCAAGTTGAGATATATTGACTTTATCCGCTTTTCCAGTTGATGAGTATTGTTTTATTTTTGGCAATCGTTTTTTTTTAAAAAAAATTTAAAATTTGTTTCTGATTTTTTCCCTTTTTCTCCCAATTTAGTAGCCAATTGAACCCCTATTCTAATTCAATTCCCCCCCGTGTAGCAACCGCTAGAGAACCACCGCTGCACAACCCCGTCAATCGGTATTTTTAGGGAGGGCGCTACGTCCTCTACAGGGCGCAGCTCCTGACCGTTACACGCCCTGGGTCCTTCTGTGCGCAGCGGTTCTCTCCGAGCCCCTCCCCCCACCCGGAAGCGACCGCCAATTGTCGCTTCCACAGGGCACCGGCCACGCTCGGCTATGGCAGGACCGGGGCGCGAACCCCGATCCTCAGCTCTTTACCGCTGTACCACCGCGGCGGCCTATTTTTGGCAATCGTTAAGGCGATTAAAATGGGTTGTTGATGCTTCGGTGGCGGTTCAATCGATGACAAATCTCCAAAGCAGGCAGAAGGATGGGAAGAGTGAAATGCTGTGACCCAGAAGTGAGGATAGTTTGTGTATGATGCCTTTCCTGAATAGTTGGATTGGTGGGCAGAACCAGGTGATGTGAATTTAGTCTGGGACTGGAATGTGAATATCTGTCGATGAATCCCATTCTGTACATTTTGTGATATGTACACGATGAATACTCTTGTATTGGATTAGTTGGGTTTAAGAGTTTTTAAGTCATGCTGTGTCACATGCTGAAGATATTATTGCAGATTTGTTTCCAGAAATTCATAACGGTATTTGCTTTGGACAGTAGTTTATATAATTTTGATAAGGGATTATTTGATTTGGCAATGTGCATGAGTTGTTCTGTTAGTGATTGAAGCCTGTTGTTTGATAAGTTGAAGATATTGCAGAAAATTCTTGGTACCGATATATTTCTGGGTTAGTGCTGTGAATGGTATCAGCGAGTTGTTTTCAAATATGTGTTCCAGTTGAGTTATCCCTTGTAGTTTTCATGTATTGAAAATGAAAAATTTATTTTGGATTTGGATGTCTGGGTTGTGCCATATTGGAGTGAATTTGTTTGGAGATGGTGTGAAACCCTCAATATTATTGACTTTCCACCAAGCTGTTGTTGGGATTCCCGGGTTCTTGAATATGTTTTTTTTTTTTTGATTGAGTGAGGAAAGGTAAATCAGTTATTGAAATTTCTTTGCATTCTGTTTGTTGTATTTCCAGTCATAGCCATTTTACTATATATTGATGGTGGTTTGTCAGGTAATATTGTCTGAAATTTGGGGCTGCAAGGCCTCCATGATTTTTTCTTTTCTGTAATGTAGCCAGTTAAACACAGATGTTTGAAATACGTATTTATGTTTTCCATCTAATGCAGTTTTCTTGCCTACTTTTTCTGCATGGTCTATACCAGGCATGCCCAATGTTGTGAGCTGTCGGGGAAGTGAGGATTAAGTAAAAATTTGTTTATTTTTCTGAATCCAGCAGTTCTAACACTCAATGCCCTTGGATTTATGGATTTCATTGAATAATTATTATAAAAAATTACAATCATCAATTAAATTGCCAAATTTGTTGATAGGTCAGTCGAACAGTAACCTGGTGGATCAACCAACAAGTCAAAATAAAGTCTAAATCAGGTCTTTAGATTAAATCATTTTATTAAAAGAAAAATCGTCAATTAGAATAATGAATTGGAATCGTACATTCATTAATGAACATAGGCTCACTGCTTATAATTTACAAAAAAGAAGACATTAAAACAGATGTTAAATTGACATTACCAGAAAAGAGAGAGGTAAGCCCGAATTTGCCAGAATAATCCAATTTCAGCACAGGATGAATAAAAGAAACGGCAGCTATAAAAACTCAGCGGTCACGAGTTTACACAACCAAGAAAAACTTCTCTGTCTGTAGACTTCTCTGTCTGTAGACTTCTCTGTCTGTAGACTCCAGGAATTCTGCCGCGCTCCACTCACAGAACTTCCCCGCTCCCAAGTAAAAAAAAGCCAAGTAAGAAAAAAGCCAAGTTTCTCTTTCGGCCCCACCATAAATACCTTTCTCCCCAAGCATTGAGGACCTGTGCCCTGATTCGATGATGTGAGGTAAAGTTTGGAAGGAGGTGGTAGGGGGTCAGACTTCTTCATTACCAGGATGGCTTAACCAATAGCTGACAAATTCACTTATTAATTAATGTGCACTTATGTTGCTCAAAACAGGGCTAATTATCATGAAATTATTATTCATATATTCAGGGTTTTAACCTTTTTATAACAAATCCAAACCTCTGTATTCAAGCAGGTAATTTCACTCAACTATTGAGTACTTCATCAGAAAGGAATGTTTGCTGCTGCTTTTAACAACAGAAATTTTAGTACAATCATTAAATCTGTGCAGTTTGTGTAATCGTCAAATTTGGGCAAAATATTACTTCCATGTGATAAGAGTGGTAACATCCTGGCCTTCGCTTGAATCTGGAGTTGGGGTGTGCCCGAAGCCAAAATCCGGAAGTGCACGGATAGTGGGTTGGAAACTGATTTTTACCTATCTGAAATTGCCAGTTCATATTCGGATGCCGGAAATAATTCAATTGCTGTCATGGTTTGTGGGTTATTGTTTCCTTTTCCGTTGCGGTTCTCGTCCTGTTTTCCCGATTGAGAATCTATCAGATTTTTTTCACATTCCATTCCGGGGTTTTGCTTACCCTTACTTGTGATTATTTTCACCTGTGCTTCTACCTGCGGGTATTTAAGTTCCTCACTTCCGCTTCCCCGGTGCTTCTTTGTCATTCATTATTACATTGAGCCAGGTATAGCCAGGTACAAGCGACCTTGTGATATTAAACTTGTTTTATGTTCACGAGGGACTTGCTTCTAGCGTTATTCTCAGGTATAGGAATTGTTCCTCCTGTTAGTGTGACTGCGCTATGTATTTTTCCTTTGCTGTTCTGAGACAGTTTTTCTTTTGTGGTTTCATTTTACCTTCTTCCGGCCGTCTTAGCTTACATGCCGAAGGTGTTCTTTTCTTTTCTAAGTTTCCCAGTTTGGCTCCAGTATTGAGCTCAGGAGACATAGTTTGTGTTATGACGCATATATTCGAGTTCGCCTTATTTTCGTGGGTTGATTTTCACTTGGCTGTTTTAGCTACAAGGAATTATTTTCCTGTCTTTTCTTTCTTTGTATTTATAGTTAGTACTCCCTTATTGGTCCTCACTTGTTCTGATCCTCCTACCTCCGTGTTTCATTATCCGCTACTAAATCCATCACAGTACAAAGAAGCCATATCATGGCTGAATCAGCAAGGTCTTCCAAGAGCGATCAGCCGAGGGATAGGAACCCCAAGAAGTATGTTAGGGGACTTGAGGCCCAACAGCAGCTACTGGCTGGTCAAGTCAGTCAGCTGAATACCCAAATGAGGGTTCAAGAGGGTTGGCACCGAGAGTTGGCGGAGAGCATGCGCCTACTCACAGTTGCACACTAAGCACCCCTACCTGCCGCTCAGGCTATCGCTCCCCCAGTCCCTGTTGCACAGATTAGTAGGGAGCCCAAATTTCAGCTCCCGCTTTGCTATGACAGTCGGACGGGCAAATGCCGGGGGTTCCTTGCCCAATGTTTAAAGCCCAGTCGTCGCAGTTCAGTAATTGTACTTCCACTACTCACCGGATCCATGCTTGACTGGGCTACTCCATCAGAGAGAAGTCTCAGATTTTAAATACTACTAAAACACTTATGGACGAAATAGAGTCAGTTTTCGACTATAACATTTTGGCTCAGGAGTCAGACGGCTTCATTGCCTTCGCCAGGGTAGCGACACTGTGGCTGAATTAGCCATAAAATTTTGAGCACTGGCAGGTGAGACAGGTTGGTCAGAAGCTCCCCTGATGACTTTATTCTCAGAGGCATTAGACGAGTCTGTGCACCCGTGTACATATTTCTCTGGAGCTCTCACTTCGGCAAAGAGGAATTATGACGTAGGTGATCGGGAGCTACTGGTAGTCAAATTGGCCCTGGAGGAGTGACGTCATTGGCTGGAGGGAGCGGAACACCCCTTTACTGTATGGACCGACCACCCTTGGAGTACGTCCAACAGGCTAGAAGACATATTCTAGACATTCTAGGCATTATTTTTTTACTCGGTTTAACTTTCTTTTGATGTACCGCCCTGGTTGAATGATAAAGATTGTTAAACCAGATGCATTGTCACGTTTCTTTGAGCGGACTGACAGTCCCGCTATTCTGGAGCACATTGTGCCTGCTTCCCAGATAGTTGCTCCTGTGTTATGGAACGTTGAAGTGGCGGTTCAACAGGCGTTGCTACTTAACCCGAGTCCAATTGCAGCAGGAAAATCTTTGATTCAGTGCCCACCTGTTTGTATGCCTCTTCTGAACTTTACAGAATTAAGCATTGGATTGTTTATTTAGTTATTAAAACATTAAAATATATAATTAGAAATGGAGCCGTTCGATATGGGCCATGTGACTCAATCGGCAGTCCCTGAAATTACAGATACTCAACCTATAGCTTTAACCTGCTCGTTATAATCAAACAGTGTGCCTTATTTATACAGTTTAATTGGCAAAATGGCTGCCGCTGCATCACCCAGGTGGGTGCTACACATCGGTGGTGGTTGAGGCGAGTTTCCCCTCATCATTGTAAGCGCTTTGAGTATCGAGAAAGGCGCTATATAAATGGCAGGTATTATTATTATTATTATTATAGGCCTACGTCAATCTTGTGAGAGCAAAAAAAAAAAAGAAACAAAATGTTAAATTAAAAATCTCAACATCTTGCATGCAAACGATACTATCCCTTTAATGCTGCTCGCTTTAATTTAGCTGCGCTTAATCTCGCCACTTTTTCAGAATGTAAAAACACCTTTTAAAAGAAAGCAAAGGAACAGCTAGAATCAGCAACCTATGTCCCGTTTTGAAATGTCACTTACTGGCTATCAAAATCATTATTGTATTTATGATAGTTGTGTTGTTTGTATTTTTCAATTCCGGTAATCTCGCCTATCTTGCCCATTCCATGAGCCCAAACTAACGTAATTAATAAAATGAAAATGTGACGTTTTACACTGCAGAAAAAAATGTTTTAACTAGGCTTGTCGCGGTGATCGGTTTAACCAATGGAATACTAAAAGCATATTAAAAGCTGTTGAAATGCAGCCATATGCAAACTTTTTTTATTTTCTTGAATTCAAAGCTTTTCAGGTGTTCTAGAACTTTGTTGTTACTGCTAGCTCAGAAATGCACTGACTGTTCAGTTAACTTTTTTAATTTAGAGTGGCTTTCTCAATAAATAATTAGGCTATAAGCCTTAATTCTTCTCCTTGAATTGTATAAAGCATAATAATAATAATAATAATAATAATAATAGTAATGATAATAATATTACTATACATAATCATTTATGTATCCAAGTTCATATAGGAAAATAAAAAAAATTACAAAAAAAGTGCAATATGAAATCACAACAAGCAGAAAGGGCTGTTATTGTGGAAATAGTTTCCATTCAAATGTATAATGAAATGGTTTGATGTTTTTATAAAACTGCCTTTTCATTCTGAGTTTATTATATATTGTACCTCAGATTTTTTCCAGTTCTTATCCAAAATTATTGTTCATTGTCCCCCAGTTAGAGGGTGGGGGATTCAAATACAAAAACAACTTTTAACAAAACAAAACAATAGATAAATAAGTATAAAGTACAGAATGTAGTTCTTATAAAACGTTTTGAAAAGAAAAAAAAGACAGTGAGCGGGGTGAATACTCATAAATTGAAATAACAATACATTTTAAACTAGAAAAGATTACATTTCCTATATGTAACATAGGAACATATGTAACAACTTCCAGTTGAAACCACGCCCACAGATACAGATAGTGGCATCGCTGCACATCCCTAATCTGAAATTATCTAATCCAAAAATGTTAATCCCAAATTGGCAAGCCTAACAACCATTACCGACATCAACATTAACACTCATCAAGTGATGATTTCAATCGAATGTAACAGATTGGCATTCAAAATTAAAATGGAAAAGGAGACCATGTGGCCATGTGGTATTCTCTGGCCATGCTAGCCCCTGGATTCTGTGAGTATCTTTGTGTTCTGGTGTTTCTCCTCAAAAGGAGACAAGACACCCTGACCACTTTAAGATTTATATCATAGATAAGCCAGCGCCTCAGCGTGACTTAATTGCCTTTGTGCCTGTGGACTAGGGGGCAGAGAGAAACGCAGATCCCAGGTCAGGTCAGCAGAGCAGGCCTCTTGATAACCAAGTACTATTGAATGGACTATGAGCAAGTTTGCCATATCACATTATACATTCTCTATCAGAGGCGATAATCTCAAAGCTATATACCCGACAGAGCTTAGTGGACCAAATCAGACCCACAGGGCCAAAATATTATGATTCCCAGACGCAAATGTAAACATATAATTTTGCAACATTGTTTGTTAGAGCATTAAAATTAACCATAAGACACCATGTGCTTTTAAAATAAAGGTTTAATATTAATTTCCCCAATAGCAAGGATACCACAAGTATTATTACAGTATGACCTTGCATTCCCACATGTTTAATGTGAGCACAGCTTCAGACAGTACTATAATACATGTGGATTTAGCTGAGGTTCAAACAGTGCATAATGTGCTTTATTCATGTAGATTTATTCATTAAAAAAAATCCTGTTTTCAAACAGCCTAAAAGGGCTTTCCATACATATCACGTGTAAGATGTTTTAATTATCACCCCATTCACAGGTCTAACCAAAGGCCTTGATAGGCTAATCTTTGCCTCTGGGACATCATTTAGACATCCCTGGTTTATTCCTCTGTGCTACCTGAGTAATCACAGTTAAACCAAACACAGTTAAGACCAAATGCTTTTGCCCATCCCTGCATAGGCACCCCCTCTCTCTGCTTTTCTGTAGTCTGGGGGGTCTTTTCAAAAGCTACGTGTCCAGAATATAATCCTCCCTCGGTCTATGGAGGCTCAGAGTATAGAACAGTGTGCTCATTCATTTAGAGCATTAAGGGCCAGATTCAAGGTTGAGATAAGCACGCGCAAATGGTACTTACTCACAAAATTCCGCGTAGCTTAAGCTATTTGTGATTCAGACATTTGACTTATCCGCTGTTTTAAGCGTCTCTCGAGTACATGCGGCATTACGCGCGCAAGGTGGAGATCTGATGATAAAGAGGCGTGTCTGCAAGATACGCGTATTCAGAGTTTACACTTAATCAACTTTGTTCGGAAAAAAAAGGTAGTTTATGTCTAGCGCCGTCAATTAATGATTATAAAAAATACAGCATCTTTCGCAAAAATGGATATTAGATTGAGTGCATGTTTTTTGAAAATAATATTGGCTTATTTTCCTTTGCCTAGCCTACTTACAATTATCAAAGAGCTGTCATAAAAAGAGAAATATGTAAAAGTAGGCTATTATTGACTGTTTGGTATATTATATTAGATGGATTAATTGATAGGCAGGATCTGGATCATATTCGCTTTGACAGAGAGGCGATTTGTGTCAGCACAGCTTCTCCAAAATGATTAAGTTGAAGACGTCGCATATATGCCATTGTGTTCAACCACCGTAGGCTACATGACTTTATTAGGTAAAATTTTTTTTTTTTTAAATAAATTTTTAAATATATTTTTTTCCAGTAAATCCAACGATTTATTTGTTTACTTAATAATATTGCGTGCAACCACTGTCCAGTGATTAGTTATTTTGATTGTGTGATGGGTATATCCAAGTCAATAGGAGCTATGATCATTTTATCAATGCGACGGATTAATACGTTCACTGCCTTCCCCATCACGCAAGAGCAACTACGATGCACAAAGTTTATTAAATGCAATGTCCCTGACACACATATTTTTTATTAGAAAGCTGGCAACCCAGGGGGCAGGTACAAGAAACAGGTCATTAGAATATCTTGCCCTGTGCCACCCACATTTTCAGAAATGCACCCGCGTATCTCATCCCGCGTTAAATCCGTGCAGGAGAGGCACTTAAGCGCATGACTTAAGTTGGCCATCTCTGAATCCGGCCCCAAGTGTGAGCAGAGTACCTGTCTCAGCTCCGTTGAAGAGGGCCAGGGAGGAGGAATGTCTCAAATGCAAGCAGAGTAATTAGATTCCTCCTCAACACAAAAGAACCACACCGCTGCCACCACCGTGGCAACAATCAACTGAACTATCCAGCCAAGAAGGACCTTATTAAAATACAATTGAGTATAGTTATGGGACAACGGTGTTGTCTTTAATGACCCCAACCATGGTTTAACGCTTTTTATAATCAGAAAGCTCAGAAGAATGTTACATATACAGTATCCTTGCTAGTGTTTTCATGATAACACATATTTTTTATTCTCAGCAATCTAGTACTATCTTCTGTTTGTGACTAAATACATAATATAATGCCTTTCACAATATGAAACACATTGGCAAAAAAGATATTTGAATATATCAGAGTCTGTGTCTGATTCTGTGTCAAAGGCATATTTATGATTGCTGCTATTGAAAGCATATTAAGCATCTCTCTCTCTCTTTTCAACAGAATGTCACAAGGCTGTGTTCAGCCTCAAATATATTCACTTAAAATTTCCTGTGAAAAATAACAATGAGACGGACTTTTGAAGGGTATGTTAGCAGGTAGGCCTGGGCGATATGGACAAAATATCATATGATATATTATTGATGATAAATCGGTATTTGGCTTTCCAAATTGCACAAGAAGTAAACAGAAATGTACTATAACTGTAGATAAGGATCAATCAAAATGCATTACTAATCCACCCATTCATTATCTAACCCACTTATTCCCGGTCAAGGTCGGGGGGGGGGGGATTTATCCTAACATGCAATGGCCGAGAGGCAGGAATACCCCGGCTGCCTCTCAAACTCATGAGCGTCGCGACTGTATTGTGCGCATAGCAAGTTCTGTTGGGAAACTTGCCGGTCGGTTAGCAACCACGTGTCATACTCAACCAATCACATGCACACACACCTCTAATGGAGCCCCTTTTTAAACCAATAATCAGACCTCTCTTTGCTGCTCATTTGTTTGCTGCCTCGTTTGCTTTGGTTTCTGCGTTAAAAATCACCCTCCACCACCCCAGCTTCCACCTGCTGTTTGGATCAGCTTTAGTACAGGGGTTTTCCGTCTTTTCCTGTTTGCAGGGAGATGCTGGTGCTCCAGAGTAGTACATAAAGCAGATCCATTCAGCGCCAAACCAAAATAATTATGCAGCACATTCATTCATTAAAACGTGTTATTTGAATACGTGAGTTGTCGGTCAGAAAAACCTATGGCCAATTTAGAGTCTTCTCCAATTAACCTAACTGGCATATCTTTTAACTGTGGGGGGAAGTACCCGGAGTACCCGTAGGAAACCCACATGGACACGAGGATAACATGCAAACTCCACACAGAAAGGCCCTCAGCCGGATTTCAAACTCAGTACCTTCTTGCTGTGAGGCGACAGTGCACCACCGTAGATGTACAATCTAAATAGGCCTCTTTTTCCCAGACATTTCTTCTTTTTGGGGCTGAAGATATTGTGAATATAGGTTTTAAGAGGAAGTATGATGCTATATATTCCAGTTAATTTGTGCAATCACTCATAGAATCACCCAAGAAGGTCACTGGATTGGATAATTAGGTACCTCTTGATGCTTGCAAATGCTTTATATAAGTAACCTTTATTATACAAATTCAAGCACTGGAAGTATTGATATTACTGATATGGAAGTACTGATATTGGTCTTTGATATTTAATAAGGCATGTTATTAAATTATTTCCAGGAAGCCATACTCACTGCATAACAGTGGTGGCTTAAGTTTTTCAAAGCAACTACTGACGTGGGCATTGGGTGATTATGAGTTTGATTGAATAGCAGCCTGTGTGTGTGTGTGTGTGTGTGTGTGTGTGTGTGTGTGTTTGCCTGTGCGCGCATGTGTGCCACTCTGTTCTGAGCCACTCTGTGAATGGTTTAGTGCTCACCGTGGCTAAAGTTCACAGAACGATTGAGAGAGGGTGAGGAGGGGGACCGTTAGCAAGAAAGCAGGCAGAAGAAACAGAATGGCTTCAAAAAGCAACAGTAAGTTTTTTTATTTAAACACCTTTTTACCAACAACCTTCACAGGCTCAGCTACTTTGCATTCTGTAATATGTGTCATATTTTGGGCTAACCCCAGCTGAACTGTTGTCTTATCAGAGTACCTATGAGCTTCACATTTATGTCAGGTTCTGGTGAACAGTTTGCGATGAATGCAAAGTGTTTATTTCCACGTTATAGTCGGTTTGTGTCTGTGATTTATTGAGCAGGTTTTGTTTTGATTGCTATCCAATCTCTGTCAAAATAATCCCATCAAATCCGAATTGCATCTTGCACTGATTTCATCCACATTTTGGATCTTACTTCAGAATGTGTTTTTGATACTTTATACATTTCAAGGTCCTGACACGTAATCATAACCATTTAACAGTATATATTGTGAAATCTAGGTGGATTTTCCACTTAGGAACAAAGAGCAATAAGATGTGTTCTATTCTTTTGACCCCCCCCGCCCCCTTTTTCTCCCAGTCCAGTGTGAAATCAGGCTTTACAAGCCAACGGATAAAGACGCTGTTGTCTCACTTTTTCGCTTCGGGGTCATGGAGCACATCTATCCGGCGTTCTTCATGGCCATGAGCAACCCCGACCACGTGGGAGTGACATTGAGCATCTCGATGGCGGGATATGTGCTGGGAGGGAGCTCATACTTCACGGCTCTGCTGGCGGGCGGGGCGTGGGCGGGGCTCGTGTACTACTGCTGCTATGAGATCTATGACAGCTACCTGAGGGAGCGTCTGCGCACGGACATGGGCGACGTCCCGGGGCACTTCCTGGACAGGCCGGACAGCTGCTTCTGGGTGGCCGAGACGGAGGTCCGGGGGAGGCCCAAGGTGGTGGGGATGGTGGCGGTGGTGAGGAGGAGGGAGGAGAAAGAGAGGGGCGACAGCGCGAACGCCACATTCGGCGGCGGGGACGGGACCTATGCCGAGGTGATCCGGACCATCGTGTCGTTCCCGCGGCGACGCCAGGGCCTGGGCACGTGCCTGGCTCAGACCGCCCTGGCTTTCTGCCGGGAACGTGGCTTCGACCGCGTCGTCCTGGAGACCAGCTCAGCGCAGACCGCCGCCCTTGCCCTCTACCGCAAACTGGGCTTCGAACACACATTCACCCACGCCAACACGCACATGCACCGCTGGGTCACCAAGCTGGCTAGAGTCACCGTGCTGAGGATGGAGATAGCGCTCTGACGCCCCCATTCCTACCAAATGCACTCCAGTGCGCCACAAATGTCAGAGCTCTCGGCTCTATGCCTAACATCGCTTTTGTTTATCCGAACACATAAGAGTTCCTCTATTCAATCTCTCCCAGGAGTGGGCTAAAATACATGTATGTATGTTCCAAAATACAAAATAGCTCCATAAAATATTAACTACAATCAAAACAGTGTAGGTTGCTTTTGCAGGAAACGGTACAAAAAAAAAAAGTGAGCAGTCCAAATCACATATGAAATACATTCACGCAAATACTATTTCAAACACATGTATTTTGTATATAATATGTTGCCCATCTCTGATCTGTCCATTACTGAGATAGTTCTCAAGGCTCCTCAAAAACATTAGCACATGGCTTCAATTAACACATTTCGAATCATGTTAAAGTCTATGTATGCAAGGCTTTCCATCTCCTCTATACATGTCTATTTTTGTGTTCCCTGATTGCAAATTGAGTGAGGATTTGATTCCAAATATTACTTTGTTTTAGTTGTTCTCACGCCAGTCTTCAGATTCGCATGTAAGCCTTAAATTGCCAAACAATGACCTGTTTAAATTTGACCATTTTCCCACTAGGTTCATTGTTTTTCTTCTGGATTAAGAGCTCTACTGATGTTTACCGTTTGCTCTACATCAGTTCACTTTACACAAAAAGAATTAAAGAAACAAAATAAATTATATAAATACATTATTGTGGATTACTCCTCTTGTCCACATGGGAAAATAACCAGAATGGGAAAACATCTTAGCTCCTCTCCATGCTAAAGGTGATATTCGGTTCTTCTTAAAGAAATTATAGTAGCTGACTGACTTAAGCAAGAACTAAACTGCTTCTTGCTTAAAATGTTGATTTGAAGATGCAGAAACATTGGGAAGGGTGATGGTTTAAAATTCCTTCTGAGGGAAAACAGAGGAATGTGTGTCGCTGGTGTACAGCTGAATAAAAGCTCCACTGTTTAACATGGCCCTAAGTATCTTTGTGTGGTGCATAATGCAAGTAATCCTAATGCACAACAACAGCTTCATGAATAATCTAAGCCTATTGAGGGGGTATTTTACACAAAAATCACAGCAAGAATCCACCACTTTGAAACCATGCTGGGCTTGAGAAACCTTGCTGCACAATTTGATGAATTGATCTGATTGGCTGCATCAATTACATTAAGTTATTTTTTTTGTGTGGTATCATCATGTATAGCAAATGACCAGACACATTTATCAGAGGCAAGACTTGTTTACTACTGCCTGGTAATCCGATACAACCCATTGAAAATCTAATTTAATTGGCTAGAACCTCTCACTTCCACTGCAGTACGTCAATACGGCAAGACAAGCAGTTTTCTTTTTTTTAAACGCTGACTAACACATATAATGGTTATGTTTTTATTTTTCAGAAACACAGTTCCGTAAGCTAATTTTGGTGATTGCTAAATTTGTTAAGGGAAAATGTTGGATGAATTGTATTGGATTCAAGTACATTCCATTTAATCCCACCCCCTATATTTCTCTTGTGGCAACTTTGGCATGCAAATAAATGCAATATCATGCTCTTGCATTTGTTTATGAGTTAAAGTTTGAAAGCATATTACTTACAATTTGGCCATGGTCTATATATCTATATGGCCAGTAAAGCCATAAAGCTTTTATTTTTTAAATAGTAGCTGAAACCAGGGCACAATGGATCAGATTAATGTGGAGAAATTGTGCATTCCTGTTAACTTCACACTTCCAATACACATTTATCAATATGGTCGTAAAAAAATGAGCGTATATCTGAATTGACCAAATCTGCCAAAATGACCATACTCACACACCCGTTTACTACCATATAGGGCAAGGCTACCGCTTTTAAAACGCACATGCCAATGCGGTTTTCTCAGTATTATAGGCCATGGCGAGCAACAGGAAGATAAAGAAGAATAATTTTTTTTGTAATTGAAATGCCTCAAATCATCACTCTGCTGCCAGATATACAGTAGATATGGATGTATCACTTTAATGGGTAACAAAGCACTAAAAGATGACAACTGATACATTTGTTTTTTTCTAAGTGTCCAAATCTTGACATTTTATTGCAGTCAGCACAAAACAGCATAAACCCAAAGGATCTGGCTCAAAAGTGTCTCTATTGGTGAAACGTTAGGTACTGCATGTCCAGTCATTGGCCAGAAACGTCATCCAGCTGACGTATTCCTCCCGGTGACGGAATTGAAACCTGTACAGCTACGCGCTGAAGTTTTGGAGCGAGGGCAGGCTACACCCCAGCTATAAAAGCAAATCTCAGTGGTTGATCTCACCGTTTTCTATATATCTCGGTGGTTGATCTGCCTGGATATAGGAGAGAGAGAAAGGGAGAGGGAGTGAGCGAGCAAGCGATATAGCTAGCTTACAGTTTAGCTTTTTTGAATATTCTAGTAAATTATAGTAACCTATTTTTGATATATTTTTATAGTTAGCTTGATAGTCCTTTGTTTTTTGATAGTTCGTTTTTCAGTCTAGCTTAGCAAGTAGCTTGCTAGTTTATTTAATATATATATATTTTATTAAATGTATCTTTATTTATCTTTATTAAAAATAAATATATAAAGCATAGCCAGGGGTTGTATTATATGCATGCTACACGTTTACCTTTGCAACATCCCCACAACAACAGACAGAGTTCAGTGCTGTGACCACATGAAATGGAAACCAATATTGTTGATCTTGCAGGTAACGTTAGTGTGATTGCCTAAAGCCTGTGTAAAATGAGTAGCCTACATGGCATGGGTAACTATTTGTACAGCGTGTGATTTGTTGTTTACTGGCCGTATCATTATAAGCCCAAACAAGACTATGCGTGCCGCCGCCTACCACTCCAAAACATTGCCCATCCTCTCATTCTCCACCATTGCTTCTGCTTTGCAGAAGCTTTTGGCTACTAGTCAAAAAGATTGCTCAGGCGTGGTTTGATAAATGGAGCTCAACCCCTATATTATTACCTTATCATGCCCACATTTTTGGCATTTTTTGAATTTCAAAAGGGGGAGGGGTCTAGCGAAACCAGCATGTTTTGTTACCTTTTAAGGCTTGTTTCTCCTGACTTATTTTTCCATAGAGTTCAATAGGAAAATGAGTCTGGAGAAACAACCCTTAAAGTGATCTACAGCAGAGGGATGGTTTGAGGCTTGTTTGATACCTCAAACCCTTGATGACTTACAGCCATTTAGCCTGTAAGTATGTGTTCCATACTATTCCCGTGTAATTTGTAGCTTAATCTAGTCCCACTCCTCAATTCCCATGGAGATCCATTCAAATGCAGAGAGGTTATAGTATAGCTTGTAAGAGTACCTGAAAATAAGATATCAAGAGTCTTTTGATGTTGTTGGGTCTCAGACATCAGGAAGTTATGGCATGCAAAATATATGCAACCAAATGTTAAATATGATGACTTTATTTATGTTTATGTTAATTTGTCCAACATAGTCACTGTTTCATTTCAAATCCAATGTGCTGAAGTATAGAGCCAAAACAACAAAACATGTGTCACTGTCCTAACACTTTTGGAGTGCACTGTAAATCAGCTTGTCATTGGAATTAATTGTCAGAGAAAGTAGAGAATTGAGACAGCAAAATAAAGAAGAGAAACCTCACGGGTATGAAATCGAGAAGCTTGTTATGGAGGTACAGGTCAGACGGGCTACATTGCTTGGTGAAAATAGGTCTGGCAAAACCAATAAGAAAAAATAAAGACAATTTGTGGAGTGGCAGCAGATCCATTTCAGAAATAAAAAATAAGTGGTCGGATATTGAAGTGGATGCAAATTTCATAAGGTTACACTAGCATAACCAGGAATTATTAATTGTTGCTATTAATTGAGTCACTTATCAGCCCCATGGTCAGACATTATTCAAAATATGATACAATATGATAATACTATCTTGACTGATTAGACAGAAATCTATCTTGCATCTTAAAGCTGCAGTTTCATAGTTACAAATATGAAAGATAGATAGCCTACATCCACACAATACAGATATTACATCCACATATGTTGGTCATCGCATTCCGCATTCAAATTTATATGGGACAAAAGAACGCTTGAATCTTATGTGTTTGTACTGTTGGGACGCTATAACGCCTCCCGGATGGCATAAGCTGAAACTTTGAATGTAACACATGGGAGGTGTCACCGGCGGTATTATCGTTTTTCGGACAGTCTGGACGTTTAAATACGGACTTTCGGACTAACACCAAAATGACAGAGACTACTTAGGCCTGGATGTTCCTTTCACAAGGGATATGATTATAAGAAGGCTGTGTACTTTGATATGAAGTGAAAGGAATTGAGTGAAACGGCTCTGCAGGAGATTTATCTGTATTTCACTACTGTGCCATCAGAGTCATCGATTCCCGCAGTCTCCAAAATGTGTGTGTGCATGGGGTCATAGTTTGTGTGAATGTGCACGCGTTTTTCCATCAAGTTTGTTTTTATAAATCCTAAATCCACAGGGAAAGTGTGTTATAATTGAGGCCCCTGGTAACCACCTCTGTAATGACAAGCAGACAGATTATCATCTGTGTTAACTGTGTTACACACACTTTGTCAAGACACTTTGTTATTTCACAGAGATGAGAGTAGTCTTTAAAATGGCAGTAAATCATCACAGTTAGCCGCATTAAAAACAGATGTGTACAGTTTTACTATATGTCCCACTGAGTTGTATTCTATGCAATTACACTGGAGGTACTTGCTTGCGCACAATATCTGGTGACTTTTCAATCTTTAAGAATATTTTGTTTGATTTTTTTTTTTCATACAGATGCAATTACCTTAGAAATGGACCTACATAAACATCTTTCAACACCAAGCAGAATACGGCTGAGGACTATCTTATGGGCTGGTGAAATAGGCTATATTTCACTTTGACCCAGTTTATACCCAATTTAATTATATCATCCCTAAACCATTATCAACATAGCAGCATCTAATATACAAATGTAATCATAACTTTTTTTTCTTTTGCTTGAGGGCTAAACTATTAGACAATATTCATATGCAAGACCGGAGTACTGTTTTTCATAACAAATGAACACATCCAATTTAATTTAGTTAAAATTTTTTTTTTTTTGCACTGTTAATTATAGATGAGTTATGCTGTGTACTTTATTCAGTATGCGGTCCTTACCCTTGGGTTTATGACATTTCATTCTGTTGAACGAGCACAGACCCCATGCTTGGATCTTAATCACTCATGAATGAATCCACTATAATGAGGAAACTGATCAGTCACTGCCAAAGCAGCTGGACGTGGAGATGCTCAACAACATTTACTCACATAACACCAATCCCAATGCAAATCTGTCATGAGAGGGGAAGCTGCTATGACTGGTTGGTTAAAAAGGCGGAGCTTTGCCATCGGAACTGCATTAAAAACGTATCCGAGTCGTATATAAGCCAGTATAACTCCATTAATATCATATATGTTTCGATCATGTATTGTATATCATGCAATTGTATGAAAAATGTATGTCATATGATATTATTATGACCCCTTTCTGTCATGTGAGGATATAAGAAATCAATCCAAAATAAGACCTGTGTCTAGTATGTTCTGATTAAATACATATATTGCAGTTTATTTTAGAAAACAAATGTACAGCTATAAATAAGATTTTAAAAAAAACATAAACAGAACCTGCTGGAAAAAAAACTTCTGCAAGAAAACTTTTGACTTGTCACATTCCACAATGAAAGTGCAACCAGGCTAACCTGAAAGCCCCAACTCTCTCCGCCCCTCTAATAACCAGCCATTCACGGCAGCTCTTACCCTCAGGGAAGCTCTGAGGTCAATTTTCTTTGTAATAAATTGAATTGAGCACTGAGGACATTATATAGAACAGTCACCGCAGCAGCAGCAGTAGCAGTGTGGGGTGTCAAGTGTAAATTGCAAACACAGGTCTTCATGAGTTTCAAAACTGATTTTTTGTCCTGGCTTCAGAAAGCAATAACAAAAGTATCTTGTTTGGTCCCAGCCCCATTCCAGCACATTGTTCTTGTCTGCTAAGTGGTTTATGTTTGTGTTCTTGTTGTATGGAAGCTATGCAAGCCCAATGACAGCCTCATATACCACTAACCTACAATGGAGTGAGTCTCCTATACCACTAACCTACATCGGGTGAGTCTCCTATACCACTAACCTACATTGGGTGAGTCTCCTACACCACGATCCTACATCGGGGTGAGTCTCCTATACCACTAACCTACATCGGGTGAGTCTCCTATACCACTAACCTACATCGGGGGGAGCCCCACTTTCAGTTAAACTATAGCTGGTGAAGAACTGGATTAACCACCCCACTGGTTATATTGTGCTCCCTCACACATACAAGTGCTCTCAAACATCAAAGCTACTCTGCGCCATAACTAGTTGTCTGCTCCTCACCACAACCTAGGGAGTCTAGAAGCACTCAGAAACCTCTAATATGCTTTCCATATAAATGTCTGCCTGTCAGGACTCCACAGTACCCATTTTCCAACAGTCACATTCAGTCCAGTTGCTGTGCCTTTGTTCCCCAATTGTAAAGAAATCTATTTTGATAAAGTTTTTTTTTTTGTTTGTTTTTAGAATGCCTTAACTAGACGTTTTCTTACTGTGACCCACTTTTATTATTACTTTTAAATGCAATCTTTATTTAACAAGGTAGGTCTACTGACAGGTATAGGTCTACTGAGCGCTCGGTTCTCCTTTGCAGTAACTAATAAATCATAGACTGGCAGCTAGATTTAATCAATGAACATTTTTATTAATTAAAATGTATTCATGAAAAATGGTTACTCACAGGGTTCAGCATATTTTACTATAAATTTTAGTATTAATATTTTTCCGTGCAGCCATATAGTGTTACACAACAAACCTTTTGTGAAGTACTCAGTCCACTTTGTTCACCCTATTATCCCAACAGCTCACAAAAAAACCACAGGCTGCTCTTTCTCTCATTCTCCTCAGGCAAGGAAAAAAAATAGGAAGACAATATGACAATTCCTTTGCCCTGTTTGGAACAGATTAAGTGCCTGTTTCTGATGATGGCTCAGATGCACGCTGACAAAAGATGAGATTTCTTAATGAAATAACCCATGCCACAGCCAGAATGAGAACAAATTATTATTAAAATGATATGTAAAAAAAAAATGACAACAATGATCATAAAGGTGGGCAATAATATTTGGTTCATTTATCCATAAAAAGTACAAACTTTTAAATCCATCTTTCAGCAGTTTCACTTCCATTATAAAATGATTGGAGGCCTGGGATGAAGTGATTGGTCGAGGGACAGTGCCGCTGAGCTAATGCGCAGTTAGCTATTTTTACTTATCTGCTCAACAATGATGCAATGTGGTGGTTTTACAGCCTGTTTATGTGCAGCTTCTGTATATGGGGTGCCAAATGTAAAGTAAAACACAACATGTTTTTCCTGTGTTTTTTTCTCAGATTTAGCATAAATGTGGCATTTTCCTGAATATTTATGCTAAATATTAGTTTTTTTTTCAAAAGTTAACTGACATGCTAAATAAACCTTTTAGTTAATATTTTAAGATTTAATTGATAAATCTCAAATAAGAATGCCCTAAATATATAACTTGAATATTAAATTTAGTCAAATATATATATATTTAGCTTATATCTTAAATCTCTGTTTCAGAAAAAAATATTTAGTCAAATATAAATACTTAATTTAAATCTCAAATCTTGGTTTCAAAAATAAATATTTATTTAAAAAAATACGATTTAGCTTAAATTTTACGTTTTCCAAAAGCAATATTTAAGATTGAATTTATATATTATTTTTTTGCCACAAATCTGTGTTTAACAGTTATATATTTAGCAAAAAATAAATATTTTATATATTTAATAGGCTACATTTCATAAATATCTTAAGTCTTTTAAATTAAATATTTAGCTTATATCTTAAATCTTGCGTTTTTATAAAAACCAAGATTTAACATTTAAATAAATATTTATTTTATCACAAATCTTGGTTAAAAAATGTAATATTTAGCAAAAAAAAAAAATTGATATCTTAAATCTTGGGTTCTAAATTACACATTTAGCTTATATCTATAGTACAATGGTTAAAGGACTAGACTTGTAACCGAAAGGTTGCAGGTTCGATTCCCAGGTAGGCAGTGGCGCCGCCAAGGGGGGGCCAGGGGGGGCCATGGCCACCCTGAGAAAATCGCTGGCCCCCCCACTGGCCCCCCCTGGCGGCTCGCGAGTCGCATATGCATAATATGCTTCCGAGTATGTATAATATGCTTTTATCTGATATTTTACATTAGGTACTATTCATTTAAATCAATAATGTATATTTTTCATAATAGTTAATGTGAAAGAAAATAACAAACGCATAGCCAGCCAGCCGCTTTTGACCGTCCGTCATTGCGTCACACTCCGACCCCTCCCCCGCATGGACAGCAGCAGCTGAGCTCAGCGAGTTGAGTTGAGTTGAGACAACCAGACTGCTAACATGTATGTAAGTCATACAATACTTGCTTATCGGTGTCGAATTGCCTAGCTAGCTAAATTAGGGCTTAGCTAGCTAGTTTATGCCTTAAAGGAACACGCCAACTTTTTTATTTGAAGATGATGGATACCCTTCTCCTCTTTGTGCGTGCAGGAGGAAGCATAGAGACCCGCACCGTTAGCCTAGCTTAGCCGCAATCACTGGAAGAGGGTTAGTCCTGTTAGCCTAGCTCCCTCAAAAGTGACGAAATACATTTTCCAACAACCATTTGCCATCTTCCCAAAAATTTGGTGTATTTATTTAAGGTTACTCTGCAGCATAGAGAGTGTTAGCTAACTATAGTTAGAGTTATCGTAGCATTCTAGAACGATTGTCAAGTAACTTGATTAGCTTGACAAGCGCATTCACGTGAAGGGGGGTTGAAATCTGCTGGGGGCTCAAAAAACGACTGCATGATCGTCACCCGAGGCAGGTGAGCCTGCCGCTGTCTCTGATTCTAATTGGCACAGTGACATTGGTCCTGAGTTGGCACCAGGACAGCAGGAGGAGAAGACGGAACAGGCCAGAGAAACGTGAACCAGACAGGGTGATAGCAACATAGGCGGCCTTTGCTATGTTTCATTCGATTTGTAGAAAGAAAATGTTAACGTTATACCGAAAGTACATTGGGTAGGCGTAGCCTACATACAGTACGCAAAGGAAAAGACACCGAATGTTTATTTGTAACAGTTTCAACTTTTTAATAATAGCCTATAGCCTATTATTGTTTCTGTATCAGAACAAACATTTTTGTAGTGTGTAGAAACGGTACATTTGATTTTATGCATGTTATTGTCCGACTGTGGCAAGATGGTTGTAAACAGGTTTTGTATGCACAAGCGGCAACACTGTAGCAATCCTGCATTGGAAATTTGAGGGTTTAAAGTTGTTTAGAATTTCAGAAAAATATGAATAGGCTACTATAATTGAAACACCAACCAGTTTAATAGAGCTCAGTCTTCATTGAGCCATATAAGGAGGTGTTCCACGAGATGTTTAAGCAGTTTTTTTGTGCTAAAGTTAATCAAGACTGTCTTGAGAAATACAATGAGTGACGAGCGATTGAGCAATTTGGGGGTGTTAAGTATAGAGTCAAGAAGGGCTAGGGCCATAAATCTTGATGAATTTGTGGATGTATTTGCCAAAAGACATAGCAACAGGTGAATAAAGCTGTATTGAAAAGTGTAGCCTAATAAAGCAGGGATATGAATAGGTTGTGAGTAGGCTACAATAAAATGTATATTGTTGTCCATGATTATGCTTTTTTGTTTTTCATTTTTGGACAAATATTTTTGTTTACAAAAAGACACAGCAACAGCGGAATAAAGCTGTATTGAAAAGAATTGGAGGCCTCTGTGTGGTGTTTTTAAACTTCCCAGTATATGTTTTGTTCCTTACAATCAATGTACTCCTTCAAATTAAAGCTGTATATTTGTCTTTTTAAGGAAAAGGACAACTAGCCTATTTGAAGAACAATGAATCGCCTAACACATGTATACAAATACAAAACACATTAAAACAGGATTGTTGTGGGACTTAAAATGTTAACTGTACCGGTATTAGTCTGTGCACATCAGATAATTAGGAACATTAACTGTAAAATAAGAAACCAAAGTATATCAGTATGCGATTCCTTAACTCCCATATTGACAGTTTTCAACTAGCCTATATACTACAACAACATAATAGAATTCCTGAAATTCAGTTATGGCTTTTGGTTTTGGTGTGCCACCCCAAGATGTTCAGTGGCCCCCCCCCTGGCCCCCCCTATGAAAAATGTCTGGGGGCGCCACTGCAGGTAGGACACTGCCGTTGTACCCTTGAGCAAGGTACTTAACCTGAATTGCTTCAGTATATATCCAGCTGCATTAATTGGATTAAAAAATTGGATAAATTGGATAAATGTAATAAAATGCTTGAAGTTGTGTAAGTCGCTCTGGATAAGAGCGTCTGCTAAATGGCTATAATGTAATGTAATGTAAATATCTTAAATCTCGCATTTTTATAAAAAACAAGATTTAACATTTAAATAAATATTTATTTTATCACAAATCACGTTAACCTGTCTGTCAGTAATGTCATAAAATAGCAGGATGTTATGTCCCAGACTCAGAGACCCAAATGTAGACCAGGATCAGGCATAAACGTGGTTTATTTCCAGTCCAATGTCAAAAAAACAGGTAATCGAGAATTCCAAATCAAGATCCAAAAAACGAAATCAGAAAAACAAGCAAAGGTCAAAACCGGAAAATCTAAGGGCTAAGGAACAAAAGGGCTAGGCTAATCAAAAGTCGGTAAACACAAAAAAAAGTCAAAACCAGAAAATCAAAGGCAAAGGTACAAGAAAGTGCTAGGCTAACTCGAAGTCAAAAACAAAGGGGCGTCTCAGGAATCTCAACAAATCTCTGGCTTTACAAAAACAGGCTCAGGAAAAGTGATCAACGTTCTGACGGGGAAGAAACAGAATTGTGGGTCGTATATACACATAGGAAAGGGAGGGGTAACAAACGACGTGAGGTTAACCCATTAGGTAAACAATAATTCAATCACGAGAACATAACGAAAACATGGAAGGGACTCGGAAACATGCATAACAAACAACGGGCTCGAATAGGAGCGGAGTGTGCACAGTAATCAAGAGAGGCGGAGTCTTAAGTACAAACAGCTGGAGCGAATTACAGAGGTAGCTTAGGAGCAGTTAGAAATGCGAGTAACAAAGATAAAGCGGAGAAGCTGGTTAAATGTTAGTATCGAACTATAAGACAGACAGTTAGTTGTTAGTATACATTTATGTTAATTGGTTTAGTAAAGTGCACGTAACTAATAAAGCACCCGAGTGATTGTTAGCGCAAGTTAGTAATATATACAATTATACACAGGAAGGAAATCAAGAAGTAGCAGAAAACGAGACTTTATAGCGTTAACCCACGAAAACGCACGAAAAAGTCACCCGAATAGTGCATGCACGAGACTGGGTAAACAAACACACAGATGAGACTCGGACAACCCACGAACAGAGGGGAATGTACTGATGAAATGAAAAATAATAAATCCAGAATAAATATCAAATAATAATACAAACAGACAGACAGATGTACAGAACATAACACAGGATTCTTGAAACAAGCTCGAAACATTAAAATTACCATTAGCACTAGTCTCTAGCTAGCGTTATGTAGCGATGTAGGAAGCAAATTTAAGTTGACAAACTGGGGGCCAGCAGTCTGACAAGACTGGTTAATATAGTCGCGAGTGTCTGGCTAGAAAGGGGTTTGCCTGCAAATGTGTTATCACACATTGACATGGTTACAATTGCTGTACAAATACAGAGAATAGCTAATTCTGCAAACCTTGAGTCTCCGTCAAATCTAGGTTGTAATCGTTTTGCTGCATGCTACACAAATTATCATGATCAGAGTTGGGGGTAACACATTACTAAAGTAATGCATTACTGTAATAATATTAGTTTTTCTGGTAACGTGGTAATGTAACGCATTACCCTATGCGTGTAATAATGTTACTTTACATTTTCTAAATTAGCAACGCGTTACTCAACGTAGGCTACGTTTCATGCTGCGTTTCATACACTAAGGCTATTTATTATGAAGAACTCTCCAATCGATTAATAATCGAGTGTGAAAGCCCTCTATTTCATTTGCTTTTCATATTTGTCAATGTCGTTTTAAAAGCAACATTTTGAACACCCTGTTACTACATTTATATTGTCAATTGAACCGAGCTGAATACATTTAAGAAGGTTAATTAAAAAGGCTATTTTCCATATCTCTTGTCTGTTGAATTAATCTCAGTCAACTCTAATGTAACAAAAGTGCAAAGCATTACCGTGCACTATTTGATAGATTCCCCCGCTCCCCCTACCTCGGGCTTCCAGTGGGGAGACCTGAGGTCAACCTACCCCCGCCCCCCTCCCCATCTTGTACTTCTGAGTGGGAGACCTTCTCAGGTGCCGGCAGTAGCCTGCCTAGCTCACAAACTAGAATCAGGGCACCCACTCCAATAAGGTTAATTGACCCACACGGTGACATGATATCATTGACGTGAGTGACGTGCAAATGAGCAATAGAAAACCGATCGTGCAAATGTCACCATTCCAAATTATTTTGTGTGGGCGCCCTGTGCCGCCCCCGGCGGGTGCCGATGTCGCCCATACCTAAATCCACCACTGCCTCAAATACATTTTTGCATGTAAGCACAGGCTTTACTAATCTCAAATCGGTGCTCCTGGCCAGCCACACCCATCCGACTGGCTTTGGTGTGCGCCACCTCTAATCTGGCTAACTCTAGCCTCGTCTCATGCTCTCTCTCACGTTCCAATCCAGGGGCATCATTTTGAGTCTAGCCCAGAATGTTTTTGGTCCGTAAAAGGTTTGTGTTGTCTGCCCAGGAGCTGATTTGAATGTACTGTAGCAGAGCGGAACTTTAGTTGGACTTTCAATTGTTATTGAGGCGCAACAAAGCGTTATAAAGCACTGTACTACTTCCATTTAGATAGCATTGCGCAAAGTAGGCTATGGCATAATCATGGAAAGTAAAAAACAAATGAGTCTTCTTGGCTTTTTTCAGAGAAGAAGAAAAGGTAACAAAGAAATAGGCCAACAATTTAATTTTTTTATTTAAATAAATGTTTTTCCCCATCACATGATAATGTGAATGCATTAATATTAGCAAGCTAGCACAGCGAAGCATAAATTCTGGTTATCTTTAGCCTACTCATCCTCTTTCTGATGGACAGGTTGTTCAGTATCTTTCTACACACATAGCCTACTTCCTTGACACACTTGGAAGTTGGAACTATTAATGTGCTGGCAGATACTTTCTGCCAGTAGTTTATGTTTATTTTTAGGTTGGCCACTAGAGGGCGTTATTCTTTCTTGATTTTCTCTTACTAATCTGCCTAGTTGTGTTAGTCAATTAGATCGACAGTTCCACTAGAACCAGGAAGTGAATGCACATGTTTAGTTGATGGCTATCAGACAGAAACGACCTGATGCAAATATGTAATCTTCTTCCATCCTTCCTTGTTGTTTTATAGAAAGCACTGCTTGTAAGTATTTATGGAAGCTAACTTACTTTAGTTCATATATTGAAGGTGATTTTGGGTTTTGGACGGTTTAGGATGTTCTGATTAATCTTCCTGTCTTGTGTTGACATAGATTCATGGATGTATGTAGCTAGCTTCATTTACATGCCATCTTTATACTTTATTTTGTATCTGGAACATTTCGTTGGGGAACTTGGTACTTTATTACACAGAGATCGTAATAGATGAATAATTGTAGTTTTGGTAACTTATCCAAACATGTTTCTTTAGTGTTAGTGTTTATACTCAGGCTAGCACTGGTTCTTTAGATTGATAGTCTATTGCTAGGAGCAGCAATCTATTTTGTTATACACATTTTGTGTACATATATTGTTATTATTTACTGTACTAATTGTCATTGAAATGTGATAGTTGGGTGTAACACAGCCAAGGGACTGAATATTGTGTTCTATTATTTTATTGCAGTTTTACTCTGTTGATGAGTGAAGGAAAACAGTCTGAATAAAGGAGACTAAACTCTGAACAACTTGTCAACTAGTTATCTGTCTGCGTAGCTGTGTTCAAGTCGAGCAGCGAGAGCAGAACAATTAATATTATATTCCCTCACAAGATGGCGTGGAAAGCATAATGATAGAAATTATAAAAAATTAAGATTATTGGCTTGAACCATGATAAAAACAAGACTGTTGGAAGGCCCTCTACTACACAAATGTTTACATCTGTTGCAAACTGTAATGTTGTCATGTTTGTCCGTTTTGACTCTTGTTTGGGGTATTTATAGTATAGTATTGCCACTATTAATCAGTCCCTTCAGGATTTTGCGATATCGCTATCTATGTTCTATGCATTTCCTGTTGTTTGTATTGTATTAGGATAGAGAGATATACAGGTTTTTATTGTATTAGGATAGAGAGATATGCAGATTATATTGTATTAGGTTAGAGAGATATGCTGGTTTTTATTGTTTTAGGATAGAAAGTTATGTAGGTTTTTATTGTATTAGGATAGAGAGATAAGCAGGTTGTATTGTATTTAGGTTAGAGAAATATTAGGTTAGAGAGATATGCTGGTTTTTATTGTATTAGGATAGAAAGTTATGTAGGTTTTTATTGTATTAGGATAGAGAGATAAGCAGGTTGTACTGTATTAGGTTAGATAAATATGCAGGTTGTATTGTATTAGGATAGAGAGATATGCACGTTTGTATTGCATTAGGATAGAGTGATAGGCAGGTTTTATTGTTTAATTTGCTTATTGTCTGTACTTATTTACTACTTTTTGTACCTTTGCTACTGTATTGATTGTATATGTTGATTGTAAGCAGGGCACATCTGTGAAAGAGACTTGGTCTCAGTATGTTACGGTGGCTGAGATGTGCAAAACACAACGACATTTCACAAAACAACGACATTTCACAAAACAACGACATTTCACAAAACACAACGACATTTCACAAAACACAACGACATTTCACAAAACACAACGACATTTCACAAAACACAATGACATTTCACAAAACGGAAAGGGTAGGACAACACTTCTTGTTTGTGATTGGACAGAACCCAAGCCCCTCAATGTAATTTTCTTTCACAAAACGGAAAGGGTAGGACAACACTTCTTGTTTGTGATTGGACAGAACCCAAGCCCCTCAGCGAAATTACGAATCCTACTATGGCCATGCCAAGACCCGCCCTCCTCTGTCTCTGATTGGCTGGTCGTTCTGTGCGCTCTACCCACCTCATCTTCTTCAGTCTAATGTCTTGTTTCCACTTGCACATTCGACCCGCTGGCTCGACTTCTGAGCATTTCCATTAGTTCAAATTCGAGCCGCGCCAACGAGACCCACTCCAAAAACGGCCCGATTTGTCCTCTGGTGCTGGCTCGAATATAATGGAGCCGCCAGTGCGTTGCTATGGTGATTCACCACAGCAACGTAGCCGAAGAAGACGCGCTTACTCACTTTGTCGGCTGTTTAATAACAACAAAAAAATGGAAAAAATAAACAACCCGTGGGGTTTCGAGGAAGTCCAGGCCCTTTTAATGATTTGGGCAGACGAGTCGGTTCAGCAGCAGCTGAATTCATCGCTCAGAAACGAGAATAAATAAATGTTAATTGAAAAAAAGAATCCGATCCAGTACGAAACTATTTTCTATGCCTATTTTGAACCTATCCAACGATCGCGGACTCTGCTGGTTTAAACAATTGAATGTGTTTAGCGAACATAAATAACGACTGGGAGGGAGGCTTTTTGTGATAACATATGTCTGCGCTGACAGATACGTTGTTGCTTTTGAAGCAACATATTCCACAACACCAACACAAACAAACGCAACTCGTAGTTCGCCATGTTATAATAGCTAACATTAGCAAGGTACTTTGGAACAGCTGTGTCGCGTTACATAGCACCGATACATAACGAATCTCTGGCGGAGAACCAGCTCGGATTAATGGAAAAGCAATTTGAGCCGCGCTGTACGTCTCGCATTTGGGTTGGGTTGGCTCTGGAACGGGTCGAATGTGCAAGTGGAAACAAGACATAAGAACGCGCTCGATTGCCCTGTTCTCGAAATTCAGGGAGGTAAACGTTACAGGATAAAACGTACTGACATCCATAAGCGTATGTTTTTAATAAATACCACCAATGTTGATAACAGTTCTTATATATTCTACTATTCTAGCACAATCTAGCTCGTTTCTACTGTTCTAACTAGTGCTAGCTGATCACTGAGGGGAAATCAAGTTTAATAAAATAAATGAATACGTTACGTTTTTTAGTAAATACCACCAGTGTTTCGCAGTGTTGATAACAGTTCTTTGTGTCATTGAAAAGTCATTAGTCACAATGTTCATTTTCACAAATCTATACAAAACCTGATCTCATAAGTCTGTTCACTTTCCTGCAACGCTGAGGGTTTTATTCTTGGTTTTATGACATGCAAGGTCATACAAGTTTTCCCTGGGCATGTTTTCTTATGCCTTGTGTGCATGTAGGCCTAAGTGAGTTTGTTCACAGGCAGATAGAAGACGGTTAAACCCGATAATGGAACAGCAATAAAGTGTGACCATATTTGGTCCCTTTATGTACAATAACTATTCCAGCACACTGTAACATCCTATGTGACTAATTACTTTTCAATGAGACACATAGGATAATTGTTATCAACACGGGCGGTATTTAAAAAAAAAAAAAACGTATGCTTATTTAACTTGAATTCCCCTCCGAGTGATCAGCCAGCTGATTTTCTAGCTAGCACTAGAATGTGCAATGAGACACATAGCCTAGAACTATTATCAACATTGGTGGTATTAAAAACGTAAACTTATTTTAGGCTAATGGATGTCAGTACACGTTTTATGCTGTAACGTTAGTTAGGCTACCTGAATTTGCATGCAATTTCGGAAAATAAGTTACTGCAATGCGCTCCAGCGAAGAGAGTCACCTTAAACTCAAACAGAGGGTTGGGTGGGTAGAGCGCACAGAACGACCAGCCAATCAGAGACAGAGGAGGGCGGGTCTTGGCATGGCCATAGTAGGATTCCTAATTTCGCTGAGGGGCTTGGGTTCTGTCCAATCACAAACAAGAAGTGTTGTCCTACCCTTTCCGTTTTGTGAAAGAAAATTACATTGAGGGGCTTGGGTTCTGTCCAATCACAAACAAGAAGTGTTGTCCTACCCTTTCCGTTTTGTGAAATGTCGTTGTGTTTTGTGAAATGTCGTTGTGTTTTGTGAAATGTCGTTGTGTTTTGTGAAATGTCGTTGTGTTTTGTGAAATGTCGTTGTTTTGTGAAATGTCGTTGTGTTTTGCACTTCTCAGCCACCGTAGTATGTTCTTCCCTGTCGAAATAAAGGTTTCAATCAATCAATCAATCAATCTATTAACGCAAAATCGACGAAATTCCACTAAAGTTGTAAGAGCTTGCATTTTTTTCCAATAACCGCAACCTTCCCGTAAAAAATTGTCAAATCCAGCTCGAAGGGGCCGCAACACAAATGGGGCAACTTACTAACTTTCAAAATTTAAATATCTCCTCTGAGTCTCATAAAACAGGGTCAGTTTTCCACCATTACTGAACGTAAAAATGGTTTCATAATAAAAAACAGGTATCACACGTGTACAAACAGAATTACTCCACAAATGACTCCACGTTAACTGTGATTTTCAGGTCCAAAAAAATTACTTTTACATTTGAATTTACAAATAAAACAAAACATTTTTGTTATATTGAGCCTTTTTTGTATGGTTACTCAAGTTTTGTACACAGTATGAAACTGGTGTGACAATAAACATCTTGAATCTATTCTCATTATGTGTTTTGTCGTAAAATGCGGTGCAAGACCACAGCTAATTTAGCCATGCTTGTCATTTAATGATAGTTACCTGCTATTTGATTACAGTCACCTGTTGTTTACCACCAATATGTCTGCGATCGAATACTATGAATTGCTTAGTAATACAGTCAGCCTTGAGATTATAAAGTAATGTCTTGTCAGTCTTTAACAGCATAAAATAATTGTCAAATGAAGAAGATTATAGGAATTTTAAGGGGAGCAATGTCAAAATATATATTTTTCATTAGGCAGAGTATGTCATCTTTTCTTTTTTTTTTCTTTTTTGTCATCTTCAAGTTTATGTAATGGTTTTCCAGAGGGTAGCACAGACAGTGGCAGTGCAGATGATTTGCAGCCAGCAGAGCCAGGATTAGAGAGAGCAAGAGAGAGAGAGAGAGAGAGAGAGAGAGAGAGATCACTATTGTTGATACCAAAACTCTAGTGTCTGCTCATATCTGTGTCATGGAAAGGAATTTGTTACAATTAGGCAGACCAACAGTATGTTGTACCTTAGAAAAATGACTCACTGGGTCATCCTACTAAAAATTTGATAAAAAAGACAGACAGCAATAGAGGAAACACCAGAATGCCCCCAGACCCCTTACAAAGTCTGAGGAAAGCCCCAGATGTATTGGTTTAGGAATTAGAAAATCTTTACTTCCCAAGTTATCCTTTATGAGGGCCCCTTGGGAAAGAGAAGTTTGCACTGGCCAAACTCTTAAGTAGGAAGAATTTGGTTCCTCTTGTGTTGAAGTTTTACCAGCGTTTGTTTAATCCTCCTGGGAATATGGTGTTGAGTTTTCGGTAACACTTTACAATAAGGGAACACACCTCATGCCTGAATTAATGCATGACTCATCATGATTTCATCATGATTTAATGCATGAATTAATGCATGATGTATCATGAACTCTGTGCGGTTCAATATGAATAAATTATCAAGGCATTATTAGTTCATGTGATTACTGTACACTTAATGTATCATCAGTTAATGAACATTAACTCACAGTTAAGTCATACATTAAGTAACATGTCATCAAAGTAGCTGCAAACCAGTTAGGTAGACAAAAGCTTCTCAGACCATCAGTGGTGGATTTATCCATTTTGGGGCCCCCAAAACTCTTCCTGACAGTGTGCTGACAAAGCTGTTCGCTTTTAAAACAACAGAAATTCAGATTTTTATAAATCACCCATTTTTATAACAACCCCCCCCCCCCCCCCCCCCCCCCCCCCCCCCCCCCATTGCTTGTGCATATAAGGAGACAGGATCTGTGTGGCTTGCAATATCACATGTTTTATGTTATTTTAATTTAATTTACCTTAGGAAATGTATGATTTGTCATTTATTTATAATATTAGCCTATTTGCAATATTCAATCATTCAGACTAATAAGCTGCTGGGTGAACCCTACGCCTACTTCTAATATGTTTCTACTAAAACTATGGTGCTTTAGTCATATTTTCAACCCAGTTATACCATAATACAGAATAATCAATCTGTGATTTTACTTGACACAATAACAAACATATAGTATTGATGTTATACTTATTGTACAGCCAACAAAAGACTCTGGTTGGTCAACATATGACTTACTCAACATATGACTCTGATTAGGGAACGGGTACAATAATGATTAATCTAGCCTACAATTACACGCGTGCTAGGACCGTGAAAATAGGAAAAATAAAAATAGGAAGTGAATCTACTATCTACTGATTGGAGGCTAAGGAAATTATTAAAAGCGTTTTTATTTTTTACAATCCAGATAACCTGTTTGTGACTTTTGTCGCCTTTAGCTTTCCGTATACAAAAACCACAACCGTAATATACGGTAGTTCGAACTTCCATGGAAACGAATAAAATCTATTAGACCAGGGGTCACCAACCTTTTTGAAACTGAGAGCTACTTCAAGGGTACTGAGTAGTACGGAGGGCTACTTGTTGGATTGTAATTGTTGACGGGGGGGTGCTATCAAAACATTTCGCGGACCTCGATTGAAATTGTTGACGGGGGGGAAGGGGGGGTTCAATCATCTTTTTTTGTTTAATACTGTTTATTAAATTGTTCATTTAGCGTATTTACCGCGAGTGTTCGTTTGCGTGCCTAAGTTAACAGTAAATCGCCGATAACGAGCCACGTAGATACACGCGTTATATTGCTATTTTTAGAACATGCCTCGCGGGCGACCATGTTGGCTACCCCTGTATTAGACAGACAACAGGCGCTCGTTGAATGAATGGAAGTCAGTGGAGTTTTTACACTGAAACGGGTCATTATCAGACAGACGAAATGAAGTTTCCCTTTTCTTTTTAGATTATGGCTATGTTGTCATGGCCCAGTACTACTACTTACAACCCGTTATGATTGTGACTATCTAACGAAAACCATCTTTTAAACCGGCTAGCGCCGGGCAGATGCGCGTCATTCTAAGCATACGTTATGTAACTTTAGTTGCTAAGCTAACTGAAAAAACTACATGAATGTTACTTAAATTCCGGTAAGTAGTTTATGTAGCTAGTTAGCTCATTGTAAATGCGTTCAATGTTGGCTATGTTAGCAAAAAAATCGACGTAGCAGCGAATCAATCTCAGACACAAATAGCTAGCACTATCACTTGTAATTTTGCTTGCTGGCTTGCCAATGTCAAATTTATTTAGGCTAGTTCAGTGGCATTAGTATTAGAACACACAGGGATTTGCATATTGCTGCTAACTGTAACAGTAGCTAGTTAGGCAAATGTTAAATTGCATAATTCCCTTAGAAATGTCCTTTTCGGAGTAAAATGTGTATGTATCTAACGTTACCCTGTCATGTGAGCTCAGGACTGGACTTATTTAAATAATTAGATTTTGCGAGGAGCATGTACAGTAGCCTAACTTAGTTATCCTTCAGTTGCCACCAGACATATATATATATAGATATATAGAAATATTGAACTGAATTAGATTTAACTACTTTACGTGATGTCGTAATAAACCTACATGTAGTTCAACCTTTTCATACTGATTTCTGTCAGCTAGTCATCATCACGTGTTCAAGAAGACCAACCAGAGTAATCTCCGATGAGTAAAACAACAACTAGCTTTGTATCGTGTCAACTATAATCACGCATTGATTATTATTCTTATATGTATTGTGGATATAACTAGTTTTAATATATGACTGTTAACCTTTTAGTTTTGGTAGAAAAAGGCAGGGGTTTCTAAATTATAGCCCAAGCAGAAATTGAGAGGTGCAGTGCACTGGAAGCCATATTGGTTGCTGTAACTTCGGCAATAGAAGCAAGCAGTTGAGTCCGTTCAATATCATAGAGTTCAGTGTATTGCCCACTTTTTTTTGGTGTTTATCTGAGTGCCATTCTAGTTTTGATTTGTAAATGATCTTCTTTTAACAGTAGGGTCGTGGGAGATATGGCAGAACATGGAGGAGGCGGAAATGGGTTTTTGGGATTTTGAGGTATCAGAGGAAATGGCCAGTTCTGAGACTGGTGAAGACTGCTCCCAAATTTTGAAGACACGTTCGTCGGGGGGACCACAACAATAAGTGATCAGTGGCGTTGCCACTGCTGGATACACACATTTCATTGTTAACCACAGCAGGAGCTTTATTGATCCTAACAGTGGGGGACATACACAAAATATAGAGGGCTAAGGGGATTTATAAAAATCAGATATGGCGACTGAGAGGAAATGGGATTGAGGTCCTTTTGAATGTCTTAATAAATTGTGTTCCACGTGTATAATTAATAAAACATTGATGTTCTATTTGGATGACTTTTGACTGGTTTATTTTAATATTAGGTTTTCAAGGGTGCAGAAATCATTGAGCTATTTATTAAGTAATAGTGATGTGATGATGGGGTAATCATTACTATATGAAGAATTGTGTGTGACTTTACTTGAAGGGTCACAATTCATTGAACTCATAATTAAGTAATGATGAACTCATGGTTAACAAATGCTTGCCTCCTATCAATCTACATTAAGTAATCATTTACAAATTAGTATCATGCCATGACTTTACTTAGAGGGACACAAGTCAGCCAAGTACTTAGGAAGTAATGGTGATTTCATGTGTGAAATAATGATGAAATTTAATGATAAATGGTGAATTTACAATTTACACTCAGTATCCACTGTATTAGGATTACCAACCTAGTACTATCTAATGTTCTGTTGCTGCAGCCCATCCCTTTCAGGGTTCAACGTGTGCATTCAGTGATGCCCCTCTGCTCACCACTGTTGTTAATTATAATTTCTTTGGCCTTTCTGTTAGCTTGAATGTGTCTGGCCATTCTTCTCTGACCTCTCTCATTAACAAGGTTGTTTGTGCTCTCAGAACTGCCACTTGATATTTTTGGGGTATCACACTCAACCCGACCCAATTTTTCCAACAAATAGCGTATTAACCTTGAGTATTGGTAACTATATAATTGAAAAATAAGTACAAAGTACTCATTCTCTAAAACATGAATGGCTGTCATAATCCACACACATTGACTCCATATTATTTACAAAGATCACCATCAAGTCTATTAAACGTGATTTTTTATGACACATTAGAGATGGGCCTACTATAGGGTTTGCCCAGAAGCATAGTCTGAATGACTGAATATTGGCAAATATAGACTATAAATACTAATTATGCACTTTCTAAGATAAATTAAAATAACATAAAGCATTTGATATTACTGTCACCATTTTCACAGGTAAATGATAGATGGGGCTTAGAAGCCACACTGGCAGAATTTCTTTTTAAGCGAACAGCTTTGTCGGCGTTTTTTCTGAGTTTTAGCGGCCCCGATATAGATAAATCCACCACTGATGGTCTGAGAAGCTTTTGTCTACCTAACTGGTTTGCAGCTACTTTGATGACATGTTACTTAATGTATGACTTAACTGTGAGTTAATGTTCATTAACTGATGATACATTAAGTGTACAGTAATCACATGAACTAATAATGCCTTGATCATTTATTAATATTGAGCCGCACAGAGTTCACGATACATCATGCATTAATTCATGCATTAAATCATGATGAAATCATGATGAGTCATGCATTAATTCAGGCATGAGGTGTGTTCCATTATTGTAAAGTGTTACCGAGTTTTCTAATCTAATGTCTGTCCTCCTGTGTCCAGTTAATGTTTGAATGGAGGCCCGATATTTCTACTGCTTCAAGTCCATGGTGTAGAAAACCACTAGGTGTGTGTCTGTTTTTCTATGATTTTTTATGTTATATATGTGTTGTGCCAATCTGGTCTTAATTGTATTTCCTGTCTCTCCTACATATTTTATGTCACAGTGTTTGCACTTTATGACATATATGCAGTTATATGTGTTAACTGTGAGTGTTTGTTTAATAAAGTATGTTGTGTTTGTAGTGTTGTTTTTCACTCCTGTTTGTAAAATATCGGGCCTTGTGTGGGTAAAATGTTGATTTCCGGTAGTTTACTACATACCAGATGATTTTTAAGGTTTTTTTTTTTTTTGTAGGCCGAAATAATTTTGTATTCTTGGAGCAGGTCTGTGTTTTGCAGAATCCTGGCCAGGTTCCGTTCGCAATTTGGCTGAATGTCGAGTACGTGGTAATAAGCGGAATGATTTTTCTAGTGTCCTGTTGTTTTGTAGCCAAGAAGGTTTTCTGAATCTGTCTGCAGAACAATCTGGAATACCCTCTTCGTTTTAATGCATTGAAGAGGGTTTTGGTTGCCTTCTCAAAGTCTGTAATCTGTGTGCAGATTCTGTTGAACCTTAGCAATTGGGATTCAATCAAGCCTCTGAATGCATGTTTCGGGTGGAGACTGTCCTTGTGTAAGAGTGGAGAGGTGGAAGAAGTACACAAATCCCTTACTTAAGTAAAAGTGCAAATATCCACATAAAAAAATACTCAGGTATATACATGCTCTTAAATGTACTTAAGTGTCAAAAGTAAAAGTAGTCATCCGAGGCGAGGTATTTGGGGATATAGGTAGTACAGGTAATACGTTATGATGTCATGAATAACATTTGAAAATAGAATGATATAGTTATCTATGTCAGTGGTTCTCAAACTCGGTCCTGGGGGACCACTGTGTATGCTGGTTTTCGCAATCCCGGAATTTTAACTAGCCGTCAATTGTTCTTAATTAGGTTTTTGTCATATTTAGAGGGATTAATGACCTTCTTAAGCCACATTATGTTAAAAATAGCTATGTATGTCATGAATAATAAAAGTCCAATATTCTCATTGTGCTATATTGCAAATAATTACAAAAAGAGGGGCAAAAGAAACTTTTTTTTTTTAACTGATCAAATTAAAGACTGAGGTGAATCAATAGGCTCCTAATTGGTGAAATTGTGGACATATGGCCACTAAAACTAACTATTGGATAAAAAATGAAGAAAAGACAAAGAAAATGATAGCGAGCCAAACCTGCAGTGTTAATACATTTAAGGAAAAAATTATGAGGGAACTTAAAAACACGTGTTCAACTACATAATTAGGACAGAGCCAATTGATTCACCCCAGTCTTTAATTTGATCAGTTTAAAAAAAAAAAAAGTTACCTATTTGCAATATAGCCCAATAAGCACAGTAGGAACATGGGAATTTTATTCTTCATGGCATGCATAGCTTTCTCTGACATGATGTGTCTTAAGAGGGTAAATAATCCCTCTAAACATGAAAAGCACATAATTAAGAAAAATGAACAGCTTGAATTTTGGGATTGCAATTGTGCTTGGAACGAAAACCAGCATACACAGTGGTCCCTGAGGACCAAGTTTGAGAACCACTGATCTACGTGATCTGGCTAGAAAAAAAACATCCATAGTGTAACGAGCTAGCACGCCTCTTGTTAGTTAATAACGCGATTCATTTAATTTCAAAGAAATTTTGTATTTAGTAGCCTAACAGTATTTGTTTCTACACTTATGACAACAACTGTAGATTATAGTTTGTTATGAATGCATTTTTTGTGCATCCATAAAAAACTTTATTTAGGATTTTTTCAAAACGTTTATGGTTCCAACTTCCCTTGTTCACATCCCTTATAAATGTTTTGGTTAAAGTCCATTTTATTCTCAATGCATCGCTGCATCCCTAATCTCCATTTATTTAAGTTATTTTATTGTAGTGGACGTGGTCTTGTCTGTACTTGCCCTTTACATCAGCAATTATTAACTAAAACAACAAGGCATGTACTGAGTTGCATGTAAATTTTGCTGCTTTGCATACTCATATGAAATAAATAAAAAGTTTTATCCGATTCATCGATTACTCAAAGTAATAATTGCACGATTAATCGGTTATCAAAATAATCACTTGTTGCAGCCATAGTTGTTATGTAAAAACACATGCTTTTGTTTTTTGAAAAATGTATTTAAAAACATTAGGCTACATATTTTATGCGTATGTATATAATGTATGTGACAATTCTTAAATAAAAGTTTTCTGTTGCAAATAAAAATCTCATTTCAGACAACAGAAGAAGAAGAAACTATATTTTTAAAAAAGAATATTGTATGACAGTAGAGTTGTATGACATGTTTGAACACGCAAAAGTTTCGTTTGGGACTCAAACATTTTCGGTGAGTCAAAGTTATTTCTCATCTGTGGCGAGCACTGGAGGTCTAACTAGTCCCTATATTTCCCAAGATTTCACATATTTACATAACAATTAGAATTTAGAAATTTAGGCGAATGGTAGATTTGATATTCAGGATTGCGATTCTGGTATTAACTCAATTTTGACCGGATAGTGATTTTATTACATCTTTTGTTTCTCCTGTTCAATGGTCGGTTGCGAGACATGTATCCAAAGTCTGCGCCGGGTCACATACATAGGCTCATACAACCAAAAGTCTAGGGGATAACAAGAGCGATTTCCACTGTGAACATTTGGGTTTTTACAAGGCGCGCTGTAGCTACATAGCCCAAGTTAACTATGGCTTGTTTCAAGGACAGGGGAAGTCAGGGCGCTGCTCACTTACCGATGGTTGGAATTACACGCACCTCCATTTTGGATTTTAAGGGTTTCTTGTCCTGAATTTTTTTCCCATAGAGTTCTATAGGAAAATGAGTCAGGAGAAATAACCCTTGCAGTGATACATCCACATCTACTCCATATCTCGTTCGATAGCTCAGACCCCCTGACAGACAGCCATTTAGCCAGTCATGTGCTCCATACTGTACCAGTGTAATTTACAGCTGAATCTAGCCTCACTCCCCAATTCCCACAAAGATCTATTCAAATGCAGAGAGCTTATAGTATCGCTTGTAACAGTACCTGAAATGAAGATATCGAGAATCTTTTGGTGTTGATTTGTCACAGACTTCAGGAAGTAACAGCATACAAAGGATATGCGACCAAATATTAAATATACTTTAAAAATATGTTAAAGCAAAAGGTATGAATACTTATGTAAATGTGATGTCAGTTTTTTTATTATAGTCATGATGATATCTAAATACTTACTAAAAAAAATAAAAAAATAAAAATCTTCTGTAAATATGTTGAGACAGGTGCGTGAGGGTTGGACCCGAAATGCACGACTCAGAAACAGTGGTCGAAGGATAAAGTACTGTCAGGGCTTTATTCAAGGAATGTCCAATGAGCATAGTCAAAAAACAAGCAAAGTTCATACACAAAAATCCAGCCAAAACCAGTGTACAGTACCGAGGGAGAAGGCAGTTTCAGAATCGGTACACCATGCAATAATCCAGTAACCAGTGTAGCTGTCAGCAGGGCAGAAGTACAGGCAGACGGTAGGCAGGCTCGGGGGTGAAGGCAATGCAAGAGTCAAGACCGAAGTCCGCTCCGCGGGGCAAAAGTACAAAAAGACAGCAGGCAAAAACTTGTGGTACAGGCAGGCAGTGGTAACAAAAATGAGGTCAATAACAATGGTCAAAAACAGGCTTGGATTGTAACGAAAGACAGGCTTGAAAGAAAAAATAAAATAAAATAAAACATAAATAAAAAATAAAAAAAACTCAATAGTTCACTGATAAACAGGGGCAACAATTTTGCAAAGAACAGACATGAACACTGAGCTTAAATGCAGGTGTAGACAGGTGCAGACACTTAGTTTGAGAGCAGCATGCGAATGGAAATCAGGTGTGGAAGGCTGACAAGGTAACAACATAATTAGTACTCGTTAGTAATAAACCTATCCTGACCTAGCGTTAGTAAATTAGTAAATGACATGCACGAGAAATGTAAGGTAAACATGAACACATGGTTAGAGTTAGTATTACCCAATCCTGATCTAACGTTAGTAGATTAGTAAATAGACACGGGAGAATTAAACAATTAGGGAAGCATGAGCGACAGCAAGAGATAGAGCAACAGCATGAACGCAAGGCTGTGGAAAAACACAGAAATTTGTATGCTAACAATGAACAGGAAACGTAACATGAATCAAATATAAAACGTGACATGACAAGACTAGAAAATAAATCATAACCATAATCAAACATAAAACGTGACATAAAAATGAAACTTAACAAGACTAAAACATAAAACGTGGCGTGACTAGACTAAACACAATACGTAACATAAACAAGAAATCTAACAAAGACAAGAAAAGAAAACGTGACATGACAGTAGATTCGTGACATATGTTTTCATTTGACTTTGCAAAACAGCAAAATGAGAAATAATCAATGGGGTATGACTACTTTCTAAAGCCACTGTATATCCGGGATCAACACTCTGATGATGATCAGGGTTTAACACTTGCATTGCAATCCTGCATTGGGGCAATATATTCTAGTAACTGAAATGTTAACAAATAATTATTCTAAATGTTATTTAGTACTGTAATGAATTATTTCTTTATTAATTACTTTACAAGTTTATCAGCATATTAGTTTATCATGACTGAGGCACAGTTGACAATAAACTAATATGTTAACACATAAATAGTTAATTCTTAAAGTTTAACTAAACTTTAACTAGCTAGCTATCTTAGCTCAGTGAGACATTAATAGGGCTCATATACGATATTTGAATGACAAACATAAGGTGTCACTAAAATATTTTCACTAAACCTATGATTTTGTACAATTTTCAATCAGAAATGCAGAGCTATGATGCAGAAATTAGCTTACCTATCTGGAAACCGAGGCGTTTTGGAGGACATTTTGAAATGGCTAAGAAGTGGGAGGTTGTTCGGTGCAGCACTGATGACATCAGAGGGCAATGATTGGTCAATAGGGATGTTGTTCCAGGAACGATAAGGGATATTGTTCCAGGAACATGTCCTACTTGAGGTAAACCACATTATCCAAGCACGATCCTACCCTGTAGCCTCTTTTTGATTAATAGATAAATCCAATGTCATTTTAGTGCTTCGATGGGAGACCTGAAGTGCATTCTGGCTATGGTTACACCAGTCACTTCATGCAACTTCTTGAATCGGAATTCTAACATCCGATCACACCAGGTCAGATTGAGATGCGTCCATACTTGACAGTTCAATGCGACCTCCTGTGATCAGATCGCAGTTTGGATTTCATTTCAACACGCAATATTTAAATACTAGCCATACACTTCCTGGAAAATGGCGTTCGGTGTTTGTGATGCTCGTTTTCAAAACAAATTGTCTAGTCAATATAATTTTGTGGTCGTCACCATGGAGACGCATTCGCAACATATGCCCGGGAATGTCCGTTGGATCTGCAGACTGCAGCAACAAAGTTACCATTGCTCTTCACCGGAGTTGAAGATGTCGGGACTGATCCGGGAGTGCAGGCAATCTTCAAAAGGCAACCAGGGAAGGAGAACATAATGCGGGGGAGGAGTGACGAGACGACTGGGAAGATTGACGCAGTTCAGTGCTCCGTTTCGGCGGTGTACAGAGACCGCGGCGCTGCATGTATGGAATACCATGTTCTGAAAGAACAGACGTTTGGCATTATCCTGGAACATTAGCTAGTAAAGGAGGCTAATTTGTAAATGGCAAGCTAGCCAAATCAGCCCCGGGAGTCTGGTTTGAATCGATTATCCACTCAGACAGTAAAGTCGGGGAAGGTCTCATTTTTTAAGTTACGTTACAATATGTTCATACATTGGCAATTGAAAGTGATTCATGCACGTACAAATCTTACAAATAGCCCCTTTAATGTATTACAGTAACTTTTCCCTTTTGTTGTCGTGCAAATGAAAATGAGAGTTCTCAATCAGGTCAGCACTAAATATAGCTACTGGCTAAGACGAGACTGTTCCATGAAGTGGTATATAAATGGAATCTATTATTATTTTTAAACCAAACAGCAACAAATGCCTTCTATAATTAGAGGCAATTATAACAGTAAGGATAGCACTGATATAGGAGTGATTGACTTTTTCTGCCTTCATTTGTTCTTTCTAGATAATGGCAAGGTAATTTTTAAAGCTCTAAATTAACTCTGGAAGCTATTGCACAAGTTCTGGCCAAGTTCAAGCTTGCTTTATTTGGTTTAATGGTTAAAGGTTAGTTGATGGCCATTACTGTCTGTGTGTGTGTGTGTGTGTGTGTGCGTGTGTGTGTGTGTGCGTGTGTGCGTGTGTGTGTGCGTGAGAGAGAGAGAAAGAGAGAGAGTGAGACAGTGTGATTGTGTGTATGTTTGTGTGTGAGTGTGTGATAGAGAGGGGGGGGGGGGGGGGTAAATAAGCCAGTTTCACTCTGCTTCCTTCAGTCATTTGGGCTGATAAATGCTTTTTCAATATATGGCTATAGCCCCGTATCATTCAAGGCACTTGACACATTCGAGTCCACTGTGACAAAAACACTGATTCACTGTTCATCAGCAAAATTCTGAAAATCAATCCTGAAGGCTCATTCAAAGTATACAGCTTTAAAAATTTACAAGTTGGAAAAGTAACAGTTGAAGGGTTTTTGTGTGTGTGTGTGTGTGTGTGTTTCATGAAAACAGCTCCTGCCTCCCATGCTACCCAAAATTTTTTTTATTTATTTATCATCAACACCCCCAAAGGTTGATAAATATATGCATGATATTGGCAATTAATATTTCATGTTTCATAATCGCCTCACTGAATGAAATATGGAAGATTTAATTTAGTCAGCATTACCTTCTGTGTTTATTTTAACATTTTTGAAAGTACAATTTTTTACTGTAATGAAGTGCAATAAAAATGTTCCACAAATATCTAAGTTAGTTATCTAAGCCAGTGTTTACTGTGCTTACCTTCTAAAAATGGAATACCTCCTGTGGAATTTTCTCACGACAACTCTGAGCTTTGGCTTAATTGAGACACATGATCCATGAAGAGTGGGAAACGTCTTTTCATCCTGAAGATTTAAAAACCTGAGGGGTATAATGGCCTCCTTTAAATCCACCTGATTGACACTTGGATTATTGTGCCTATTCAGTTAATGGCTTCAATTAAGTAGCTAATCAAGGCCTGTATTAGAACAAACACCTGAACACTGTCAACCTGCAATGGACCAAACTGATAATGAACGGATCATACTGGATTACATACTGTACACCAAGGAAAATACATGTGCCACGTAACCCTGGGTTACATCAGTCAAAGTTGAACAGATAGAAAAATTATAATAATTTGTAACTAATCAGTAACAAATAAATAAAATATTGTCATCCGGAATAGTGATAAAAGTAACCGATTTATAATAAAGTTTTTTATTTATTTATAAAAAGATAAGTTGAAAAGTTGAGGGATTTGTAAGCCAATGAGAATGGCGATACTCGTTATGAGTTGCCGTTATGAGTTGTCAGACGGTAGAATTTCCTTCGTTTCCATCTACAGACGGGGAAGTATAAGCATCTTTTCTTTTTTTTTTAAGAAGAGCCGAGGTGATAGTGGACGCGTGGATATTTCTCTGAACAAACTAAGTTATTTGAAGTAACTTACGAGTGAATTTAGAATGCATTTATAAATATTTGATTGAGAAGTGACAGTGAATTGAAAGAACCAGAATATTTATGAAGAAATAGTGAGTATTAGCAATGTTTTCCATTAGTTTTTTTGGGTAACAAAACCACTTCAGAGAAAAGTTCTCTCTCCACTACAAGTTCAGTCGAGCACTTTGCTTTGAAGCATTTCCCTTAGCTTTGGGTTTTTTTGTTGTTGTTGGAGTTGGATCCTGGATTCGTCTGCAACCTGCTTGTCTCCCTGGAGTGCTGTAGCGGCGCGCAGACTGGCGAGCCACTTATGTGAGCGACCTGTGATGTAAAAGAGAAGGAAAGAGTTCAATTGTGCCTTTCTACGGCTTTTGCATTTAACATTCTACACGCTGGAAAACCTGCAGCGAGTGGTTCAACAACCACACGGACTGAACTGATTTTGCACTGATCCTCATTTACTTCACAATAAGAATGGACTGAGTTAAAATTCCATTCGTCCTGAGTGAGTGTGAGTGCATGTATGTTTACACTGTTAATGTTTTCATGTGTTCTTATTGAGCTGATATTTGACCGATGATATACAATTTAATTGTTTTAGATGAATTAGAATTATTATTATTATTATTTTTTAATTAATCTGTTTTATTGTGATATGTTTTGATTTACTCTGGTACTTTCAAAAGTCTGAAATAAGAGTTTTAGTGTCAAAATAAAAGTCATGGGTTCAGAATGAGAGTCCTATAGCTTAACCAACAGCAAATTATACTAGAACCAATAACTAATAATAGTAATAGACCAACATACATTAAAGTAATGCTAAAAGTGCAGACTAAACATAAAAAGAAAAAAATAGCTAACTATTGGACCCAGAAAGAGTATAACTACAAAACAAAAGTTATTGATAAGTACCATTTTGGAGATCATTCTTTTTTGGGGGGGTCATTGTACGTGTCAGCTATTGTTGTGTGTTTCATTATACTTTTCTAAGAGAATAAAAACAAAAAGTAACAGAGAAACAAAACAAGTGACAACAAGTAAAACAACCATTTTCTTACCTTTGAAATATAGCTCATGCTTCCATGTGACTTCATTCTTGTTGTGCAAACAGCTACTATCTATCTTGACCTGAATCTGTTATCTGGCCCATACCTTACCTGATTTTACTCTTTCTAGGAGCTGTGTTAATACCGAAACACTTGTTACAGAAAACTTGGCGAGCCAACCAGGATAGAGATTGTGTTTACACCAAGAGTAATCGCACCACAAAATGCAAAAGTAGATAAAAGCTATCTCAAAACTTTATGATGAATATAGTGTCAGGGGTAGCGTGTGGAACGAAGGACCAAGCGTGACACTGGGGGTTCAAAAAGTGCTCTAATGAACACCACAAAGCGGGGGGAAACCCGCAGACAGGGAATAGTTACAATAATAAAGAAAATGAACTCTCCTTAAAGATTCCGCTACCAAACTCAAAGCGACCCGTATTGGGCGAAAAACTCTTAACACTAGAGATTAAGACACAACAACAACAAAAATCCTATAGCTCATAACGAGGGAGCCGAAAAACACAAACAAGAAGAAAAGAAGACGACGAAGACAATCTGTCTAGGACAGGGAGACATAGGTTCTGCAAAGGGACAAAACAAAGGGTGAAGGATAACCTATTCTAAGTTTCTAATAAACTATTTGATACCTGAAACAAGTCCCTTGTAGCGACAACAAGTTGAAGATATACGGTCGTAACAAACTGTCAGTCCTATACTGTGAATACCGGCTTTCTTTGTCAAATCAATGGCAATATGGAAGCGTCAAACAAAGACTACACAAGGTTTAAATAATGAAAGGAAATACGGAACAGGTGAACACACTGAGCAGAAAGAAAAACCAAAACACGAAACGGACAATGAAAACAAAAGAAAGAGACGCTACATGAGCGCTCCTTAGGGAAGTGGCCAACAAGAGAATAGCAGGCTGAGAAAGCATGACATATAGTGCAAACTGAAAATGTCCCTAACTCTGTCATTATTAGTGGCATTACACAAACTAACTTAGACAAAGAGCTTGAGGAAAGTTTAGCGGCTCATGGTCCTATTAATTGTCGCTTGCTTATTGATGATCCAAACTCCGAATTCCACCGTCATGTGATAATTGAGTGACGATATGATTGATTGATAATTGATCATTGACGACAGCTCTGCCATGCATCTATTAAGGCTACTGCCCTTAGTTTACAAGACCTCCCGTAATATAGAAGTCACACTCAATGTGCGCACTCTAGATGGCATTTACAAACTCGAGGCTAGCAGTAGCGCCACCAAGGGGTATCTCGAAGCATTGCAAGATATTACTAGAGCGAGTGGGACGTGTTTTCAAGATATGCTCCAGGAGGAGCTAATGAAGATGGTCACACTGGGAGAGACGAACCACCCTGCACAAGAACCGCTAACATCAGATTTAGAGACTGAGCCTCAGTGCCAAGAAAGTGACAGGTCTACATGCGAGCCCAATGCCCAGCGAGAGTTTGTCGCGGCAACTACTACCACGCACTCACCGCATATTTTTCTCTTGTGGAACCCTGAGTATCTAGAACCCAAAAACCCAGCTAAGGGAACTGAACCAACTGTCACAGACCACAGCTTAGCAAGAGCAGATGGTATTGATACTCCGGTGATGATCCACCCAGCTCTCACTATGAGCGCTGTTAACCCTCTTAGTGTACAAAGGATGGTAGTTGAAAACATCGTGAAGAACAATGCTGCCACGTCACACCAGAAAGTCTCATTCTGCCTTCTTTGAGTCTTCTTTGGGAAAAGCCCAGTGAACCAGACTACGACACCTGGCGTGCGAGCGTTGAATTCCTAATGACTGATCCATCCATTTTTGACCTCGAGTCTTACCTTCAGTGTATCTTGAGCTCCTGGATTCAGTCTATGGCTCAGTGGAAGATGGAGACGACTTTTTAACCAAATTCATGAGCACTTTGCAGAATGATGGTGAGAAGCCCTCAAGCTATTTGCACAGATTGCAAGTTATCCTGAGTACAGCCATCAGAAGAGGTGGCATTGTGGAGAGGGAACGAAGTCGCTGTCTTCTGAAGCAATTCTGCCAAGGCTGTTGGAACCATGAGTTAATCGCAGCCCTTCAGCTGGAACAGAAAAAAACACAACCACCTCCTTTTGCTGAGCTGGTGCTCCTTATCAAGACGGAAGAAAACAGACACGCTTCAAAGGAAGGTCGTATGGGGAAACACCTTAGACTACACCTGTTGCTTCCAAGCTGCGAACTGCAGCACACCGCCAAACTGTTTACCCCTGTGATGCCTCTGATGCTGCAGCTGCTGAGTCTGACACCTTAAAGGGACAAATCGCAGAACTTCAAGCCCAAGTTGGCATCATGCAGACACCGTCTCAGCCGACGACTAACCTCCCAGAAGCAGCTGAGATCAATGCACTGAAGAGACAGAGAAACAACCCTTAAAAGGATCCATCCACATATACTTTATATCTGGCCGTAGAGTGATGGTTTGGGGCTCGTTTGATACCTTAGACCCTTGATGACGTACAGCCATTTCGCCAGTCATGTGTTCCATACTGTACCAGTGTAATTTACAGCTGAATCTAGTCTCACCCCCCAATTCTCATAGAGATCAGTTTAAATTCAGAGAGCTTATAGTATCGCTTGTAACAGTACCTGAAAATAAGATATCGAGAGTCTTATGATATTGATTGGTCACAGACTTCAGGAAGTAACAGCATGCAAAGGATATGCGACGAAATATTAAATATGATACTTTAAAAATATGTTAAAGCAAAGGGTATGAATACTTATGTAAATGAGAAATTTAGATTTTTAATACATTTGCAAAAATTTCTAAAAATATGTTTTCACTTTTTCATTTTTAGGCTGCCCTTCTATTTTAATTATTTATAAAACCCTTACAGTATATTTGTCTTGACAGTTTCCAGAGGGCATCGGTCGTGTGAAGCACGAAAAAGTGCGGTATGTAGAAGAGTTAATATCCGGATTAATTAATTGTATAAATGGCACTTTCAATAATTAACCCCTTCACACAAACCCCCGAGTGGTCATTCTGCAAACGCCATGCGATTGCTCAACTAAGACATTCATTGCTTCTGCAACCAAACTATGAGTGGAAACGACAAACTCTGTGTTCTACCTTTATTCGTATACAATTTTGTGACATCTATATGGAATACAAAGTTTCTAAGTGCCACTATTGTCACCTATCTGGTCCATTTAACAAGCAACACCCCACCCAGTCTCACCTGCAACTATATCGACCCATGTGTGGACAGTGGACAATAACGTTTATATTAAAGAGTAAGTACACCCACTGTCTCAGCCTGTCTCTGCCTACTACAAAATTTAGAAAAATACTTATTGGGGTGAGCGAGGAAGTGGGCGCGGAGGAGTTGTGTCCATCGGCATTTGCATAAATGAACGTACATTGTACAAATTATTTTGTATAACGCGGATCAAACTGTCAAACTAGACATTGCACATCAAATATGAATCAAGATTCAGCAACTGCATGGCATATTTCTCACCTCAAATATTTTCGGAAACATATTTTAGTGGACTATTTAGGTAGAATAACAGAGTTGAACAGGACGCCACGTTGTTACTGTTTAAAAATTTGGAGCTGAAACGAAAGTATCGTCGTGGGTCTAACCAATTAGGTGCCGGCTATATCAGTTGTGGGCAACAACAATTATCCATATGATGTAAAGGTACCTCCAAAAAGGTACTCTGACATCACGATTGGGGCGGGGGCAGTGTGGGTAGCGAAAAGGAAATTTCAACCGTTAGGGGCAGCACAAAGATGCTTTTCTACCAGTTTCTTATGATATACAATATTATTTCAGAATTGTTGAAATAACGGAATGCATGAATAAGTTTCATTATAAGGTAGGCATACAAACACGTTTACAGGATAAAGCCAACAATAGCCTGAATGTAAACGTATTCCAATACAAAAAAGAAAAGCCCTGCTCACTCAATAGCAAAATAAACAAGTGAAATTCTTGTGTAATTATACCACATCATTCTACGATCAATATCTGCTACTAAATATGAAATAAATATACAATCCTATACTGGGTTTATATAGAGATGTCCCATTCAAGATTCAATGGTCATTTATAGTCTTGGACAATGCGTTTGAGAATGTTATGATCCCAGCTCAAAGGGCTGCAACACAAAGGATGTCAAACACAAAAGGGAACAGTCACAAATGATAGTCACTCCCGAAAACTGGCAGTGTGTACGTTGCCAACATTGCGAGGATATCCGACTCGATATGCAAGTACTACTCCTTGTAATATTTTGATCATATATGGAAGTTTTCCCACTCCATCATTGCTTTTAGCCATATTTTTAATGTTGCTATATTCACATTGCTCGTAATAGACAACCATTAGCCTGCAATGTGGAACATATTTGTATTGATAATATCTGTTAGTATAGTGTTATCTCACCAAAAAATAAGTTTTCAATGTAAAAAATGCCAAGTTACTCATGCATAGCCTACAAAGCACTGTCTGTAAGTCCAACATCAGACCACATACCTGTCTCTCAGCGAAGGGAGTCCTGTTTGGTTTAGTTTGCCAAAATATCTTTAGGAAACAACGTAGCCTATCAATGTAATATTCTGACATTATAATAAAATGCCAATGATAGCTAGCTTGATCTACGATGGGTCTCTACTCAGAACAGAGACACAGACGCAACATTGTTTCCTCCCTTGCTGGCTGGCTCTGCCTATGTGCCTATGTAATTTACACACCCACTTAACGCCACTGTAGTCTTTCAAAAACTAGGAAATTTTAGATGTACGGTATATGTCAAAATAAAATAAAAAGTATTCTATTCCATTTAGGATTCAGGAACCAGCTAATTACAACAATGTGGACCATACCCATAGAGATGCATTCAAATGCAGAGAGGTTATAATATTGCTTGCAATAGTACCTGAAAATAAGATATCAAGAGTTTTTTGATGTTGCTGGGTCACAGACATTAAAAAGAAAAGTTACACAAAGGACATGTAACAAAACACTTAACATTAAAAGGGTATTTGTATAAATATTAGATTCACCATTTTGAAATTATAAGACAATTTTTTACATGGTCCCATGGTCTGAACTTTTGGGAGTATAGAGCCAAATGAAGTGAAAATGTTTTCTTGTCCCAATACTTACATAGAGCACTGTATAATGTGTATTTTTCATTGTTAATTCATACCACACATAATTTATTGCATATATAGCCTACATTTTATAGTGTACCATTTACATTATAATGTAATGTTCCATTATAAGTGTTCTAAATATATTTTTATAAACTTCAATGATTTTGTGAAAATGAATATTTGAAAATGAACAAATAATTCCATTAAGAAAATATGCTTTAAATTTAAATAACAATGTCAAAATGTATGCAGTAACAGTTGATATAGTTTACATTTAATTGGAGCAAAATTTAAATTTAATGCAAAACATATTCTAATCTAAAACTTTAATTGGGTAAATATGTGCGACCTATCAGCCTTTCGGCATACCACCGGACAACTGGCTGAAAAGATCTTTACCTGCTAGTGGACCACTGGAGAACCGATGAGCAAAACTCCAGTGCACCGCCAGCGTTTTCCACTCCTGCACCGCCACTATACCCGCTGGTGGGCCGCTGGAGAACCGAGGAGAAAAACGCCAATGCACCACCAGTGGTTTCGCTGCTATGCCGCCACTATACTGTTGGTGGACCGCTGGAGAACCAATGAGCAAAACGCCAGTGCCCCTCCAGCGGTTTCCAACTATGCCACCAACGAAATCCCACCTATCTGTGTAGCCAATGGCACAGTTATTTATATCATTTTTTTTACATTAATGCAACAACGCGATGTGATATTTTACGTTAGAACTGTATTGTCTGTGCCTGAGAAATGGAATATGTGGTCTTGTAGCCTACTGCGTAAATACGAACCTGCGGTGAACATTTTGTTGGGAGCGAGTAGACTAATGTGAGGCTACCAGACCATGTCGGGTGACATTCACCTCTTTTTAAGTACAAGTGAAATAGTGAACAGTTAATACTGTTCAATTTCTTAGCATTTGCAAGAAAACTATGTTCTTTAATGTGAAAATAACATTATTGTATGAGAAAAAGTATACATGCGCACACATTTTTAGTTTAAATGAAATTAGACTTTGGTACCTGGCGGGGGATCTAACCACTGACGTCACGCATGGAAAAGCAAGATCTTGACCGCTAGGCCAAAGAAATTAAACCGAAATCAGCAGACCAAATAAGACTTTTGTCTTGCGGTACCAGAAATTGTGTACCGAAACGAAATGCTAAGATCAGGTGAGAATCAAACCAACTATCTGCTACATGCTAGAGCAGCACTGTAACCACTAAGCTACAGACACTTTCACAGTAGGTAGACAGCCTCTGAAGCATTTAAATGCAACGAGGCAATTTTAAACAGAGCTTCTGATAGGCGGATTAAAGGCAGTCATCCAGGAAAAATGGGAAGAAGAAGAAGCAGAAGAGGAAGGAGAAAAACCGCCAAAATAACCCAAGTTTAGGACTTTATTGTGTGGATGTGTGAAGTTGCATCTAAATGCTGTGTGGTTACATAAGGTCAGAAAGTACAGAAGTTAATTTTTTTAAGGGCTGGGAGTCTGTGGTCATTGTGGTTACTTCTGTAGGAAACCCTGTAAAGTGCCAATCTCTCTGCACTGTATAGGTATGGGGCATGCCCCACCAAGCAGTAACTTGGCAGATGGCATACTTGCCATCCTAATAGTTAGTGTGGTGGCTTGCTTTGTCAGAATTCATACCACTCACACTGAAATTGAGTGTTTTTAGCGCTGTTCTCTAATGAGGGTATTTCACATACTGTACTGTACGTGTTCGGTGGCTCAGTCATGCGTTATGCTTGCACCGTTTTGCCGTAAAGCTAGAACATTGTGAGTGTTTTCCTGATGGTGGAATATTATAATGTAGACTATATCTTCATGGGCGATACTTGTCACTTAGGGAATGGAAAGTACTCATTCCAATTTACTGTATGCTGATCCTAGATGAATGTAAAATAAAAATAGCAACATTTGTGAAACACATTACAGAGTAATGTCATTGTAGAGCATGCATTGTGGCAGACTGTATCTGCTTTACAGAGTAGCATGACCTCCAGAGGAGCCAGGCACCGTGAAGGACTGAGCATGCAGCCTGGTGTTTTATGCAAATAGTTGTTTATGTTTTTTTATTTTTTTCCCCCATTTATTATGCTGACTAAAATCCAACCCCTTGTCCTAGCTGTAGGAAGTGGTAACAGCAAGTCGTCTTTTGATGAAAAAGTGAGTTCAAGGAGTCAAAATAATGTCGTTAAATAAATTTGTATTTAAATAAATAAAAATTAGATTTTTCCATTTGGATAGCCTCTGGACCTCACAGCCGTATTATACGAGCACAGACAAACGTACACTACAAAAACACAAGAAAGAGGAAAAAAAATCTCAAAAAACATTGGTACCAAGCTAAGATTACCACAGCCTCCAAAAAGTCTCGACTTTACACAACCTCTGTGTGAGCATGCTCAGAGACAGAATGGCTTTTATGTCCTGCCTATATTGAGAAATGACCTTGAAGCCTTTTTTGCACAAGAATTGTATGATCCATAATTAGCATTAGGTAGAGCAATCCTCTATTGTCACAGGCTAGCAAGTTAAGCATTTAGCTCATAGAACCATTGTCTTTATTCATAATATCTGTCAACTTTCACTTGGCGGTAAACTCACACGTATTACTACTGATTTGGTTGAATAGTTCTGAGACTTATAAGACTGCTGACAAGACTGTCTGTTGGGAACGGCCAGATGTTTGGGAATATCATTTTACCACTAACCTCACAGTGCTCTGTGACTAATCTCATGACTCTAGAAAGTTTCCTTCTTGTTTCGTATGTGGAATTCAACTATAGAGAGTTGCACCAGGCCAATTACTCCAAATATTAAATCACCCCTGAGCAACAAAGGCACGCCAAGAAGCAAACAAAATGGATAGCTCATCCAGCAACAGCAAATTCTGCACATTTTAAGAGCTGACATTACGCGGAATCTGCACTTTCTTTTTCTGAATAATTGGTCAATTTGGCTATTCCCAGCACAGTCCAAGAATGATAAATATGTTTTTCTCCAAGAGGAACACATTAGACCACAGAAACACATTGTGGAGATCTTAACACGCGAGAAAGCACTGAGCAGAGAAAATTCTTCCTGGACTGTTTGCATTGTAATATGATGTTAACTGCTGTAGTTACAGCTGATCAATTTGAATGGGCTATCAAACTGCCTGCTTTCCTGGACATTGAATGACAGCCATTTCTTAACTATGAACTTGACATACAGACAGACAGAAGTCTACAAGTTTCACGGGGAACACTGCAAGATATTGAATAACTGAATGCATAACCCAAATATATTAACTTCCCAGAAGAGTTTAACAAATTTTCCTTTCATTTTAAACCGACTGGTCCTTACATAGTACTCACATTTTGAAATCCAGGCCAGTAAATATGACTGTTAAATGGTTGAAATGGGAGAGAAATTACAGATTGCAGATTGATAATCAGGGCACTGGTTCAATGGGAAGCGGCTGCTGGGTCTGGGTCCCAGGGAAGGTTCTGGTAATTATGGTCAGAGAAGTCTGTAATTGTTCACAGCTGTTTTTAATTACAGAGCTGCTATATTGTTATTAAAAATTAGTGGATGCATCCAACTGTTCGAAATGATCCTCTCTGATAACTTGTGGCTATTCAAAATATTGTTGAGAAATTGTACAATGGTGTTTTTTTTTGTAACGAGAATAATAAATGTTCATTTTCAGTTATTTGGGTTAATTGACCCAGTAATTTAATGTTGAGCTATTGTTGTTTTATTTTAAAGTTTAATGCATTCATGTTTGAAAATTTTTAAACTTCTCAAGGTACAAGTAAACATTATGCTCAGTTTCAATTGAATGGTAAAATAAGAACAGCTTTGACCTATTGCATTGATCATAATTGATTACTGTGGCGAAGTGAGCCGTAGTGCTCGGGTGCAAAGACAAGAAATCAGGCGTTGTATAAAGAGAACCGGTTTTTATTTTGGTTACCCTTTCTTTTCGCACTCGGTTCCAAACAAACACACAAAACACACAGTTCTCCCCTTTCCCCAAACCCCCAGAAGGCTCCTTTTAAAGGTTCTCAGGCTCACTGTTGAACAATCAAGGCAATTGGTTAATTGATACAAACAATAACACAATCAATCATCACCAATTGCCTGATTGCCGACAGCTGTGCCGGTTCCATAAACCACCCGAGTTCACTCTCTCTCTTGCCGGCCGCGCCTAAAACCACGCCCCCCTACCACATACACCCACCGCCCGACTTAGGCCGGGAAGCCATCTGGCCAATTCTCAACTCACACCCCCCTCCTCCTCTTCCTCCACCGGACGGGAGAGAAAGTCAGCCACCACCATCTGCGCTCCCGGCCTATGAACCACCTTGAAATTAAAAGGCTGTAAAGCCAGATACCAACGAGTGATTTGGGCGTTGGTATCTTTCATGCAGTGAAGCCATTGGAGGGGAGCATGGTCTGAGCAGAGGGTGAATGGGCGACCCAGTAGATAATAACGGAGGGACCCGACCGCCCATCTAATGGCCAGACACTCCTTCTCGACCGTGCTGTACTTAGCTTCTCGTTGTGACAATTTCCTGCAAATGTACAGCACTGGTCGGTCGACCCCCTCCACCTGCTGAGTCAAAACGGCCCCCAGCCCTCTGTTCGATGCGTCAGTCTGCAAATTAAAGGGGAGAGAGAAGTTAAGGGTAAACAAAAGCGGTTTCCTACAAAGAGCTTCCTTCACCCTCTCAAACACCTGCCGACACAATTCCGTCCACTGGACCGGATCTGAGGCACCTTTCCGAGTCAAGTCGGTTAGGGGACTGGTCAGCTCAGAGAAAGCTGGAATAAACCTTCTGTAGTAGCCGGCCTGTCCCAAAAACCTCCTCACCTCTTTTTTTGTCTTGGGTCGTGGACAGGTCGCAATCGCTGCGGTTTTGTCCATGAGAGGCCGCACCTGTCCACTTCCGAAGTGGTACCCCGAATACTGTACCTCCGCTCTGCTAATCGCACACTTCTTTGGGTTAGCCCAGCTGTTACTGTGAATGAAGATGTCATCCAGATAGGCTGCAGTGAAAGCCGCATGCGGACGCAGCACCCTGTCCATGAGACGTTGAAATGTGGCAGGGGCTCCGAATAACCCAAACGGAAGTGTCCGGAATTGGTACAACCCGTCCGGAGCGGAGAAAGACGTTTTTTCCTTGGACTCTGGAGACAAGGGAATCTGCCAGTAGCCCTTGGTTAAATCCAGTGTCGAAAAAAACCGAGCTGTGCCCAGCCAATCCAAGAGCTCGTCGACCCGAGGCATTGGATAGGCATCGGATAGGCATCGAACCGTGACACTCCATTCACCTTACGGTAGTCTACACAGAACCAAATAGATCCATCAGGCTTACCCACTAGCATGATGGGGCTATTCCACACACTGTTAGACTCCTCTATTACCCCTAATTCCAGCATTGCCTTTATTTCTGCCTGCACCAATTTCTTTTTATGTTCAGGCAATCTGTAGGGGCGCGAACGCACCGTCACCCCCGGGGTTGTCTCAATGTGGTGGTTTATGAGATTGGTGCGGCCTGGTAGAGGGGAAAACACATCAGCAAACTGCTTTTGCAACAAGGCAAGATCCGCTCTCTGATTCGTTAAGAGATGGCTATCAGAAAGGGGGAAGGTTTGATTGGTAGAATTTGGAACCTCTGGCCCCAGCTCATCTCTCCTGATCTACCACCTCTTTCCATGCTTTTAGTAGATTGAGGTGATAAATCTGTTTTGCCCCCTCTCTATCAGACCGCTCCACCTCATAATCGACTTCCCCCACTCGTCGTGTGACCACGAAGGGTCCTTGCCACTTGGCGAGTAATTTTGTGTTGGAAGTAGGTAGCAATACCAGGACTTTATCTCCCGGTGAAAATGGCCATAGCTTAGTTCCTCTATTGTAGTGCCTCTGCTGACGTTCCTGAGCCTCGAGCAAATTCTCCTGTGACAATCTACCCAGTGTATGGAGTTTTGCTCACAGGTCCATAACGTATTGAATCTCATTTTTACTGGGACTTGGACCCTCCTCCCAGTTTTCTTTAACTAGGTCCAAGACACCCCTGGGTTGTCTACCGAACAGCAATTCAAAGGGAGAAAATCCCGTGGAGGCCTGGGGAACCTCTCGCACTGCGAACAATAGAGGAACTAACCACTTATCCCAATTTCTGCTATCATCGTGTACGAACTTATATCTTATATTTGAATCATAGATTTCAAAGTCCTATTCAAACGCTCAACGAGCCCATCCGTTTGTGGATGGTACACGCTCGTTTTAATGGACTGAACACCTAATAATTCATACAGTTCACGTAATGTGCGTGACATAAACGAAGTCCCTTGATCCGTCAGAATCTCTTTCGGGATTCTGACGCGGGAGATTATTTGGCTTATTACAGGCTCACTGTTGAACAATCAAGGCAATTGGTTAATTGATACAAACAATAACACAGTCAATCATCACCAATTGCCTGATTGCCGACAGCTGTGCCGGTTCCATTAACCACCTGAGTTCACTCTCTCTCTTGCCGGCCTCGCCTAAAACTACGCCGCCCTATCACAATTACTCATAATCTTTTTATTTTATCTTTATTTTACCAGGCTGGGATGAATTTCCCAAAAGCATCATGAGGCTAAGATGATTGTAAAACCCTTGTTACGAAGCTTCTTGAACTTAGGGTGCATTTCCCAAAAGCATGTTAACTTACGACGCTCTTAGAAACGTTCGTTTAACGATTACTCCCAACTAGTCATAGACGGTTAAGTGCGTTTTAGTAGCCCATAAATCGCATACTTTATTCGATTTTTTGTGTTAGTATTAATTTCATTTTACAGGTACCATAAACATGGATTGGATTTTTTTACATGATGTTAGATGCAACAATATTTACATTTTCTTTATATATAAGTATTTGGAAATTATCCTCCCGGCCGAGGGCCTTTCTGTGCTGAGTTTGCATGTTCTCCCCGTGTCCGCTTGGGTTTCTTCTGGGTACTCCGGTTTCCTCCCATGGTCCAAAGACATACAGCGGCTAATTGGAGACTTTAAATTGCCCATAAGTATGAGTGTGTGAGTGAATGGTGTGTGTGCCCTGCGATAGATTGGCGACCTGTCCTGGGTGTATTCCTGCCTCTCGCCCAATGCATGCTGGGATAGGTTCCAGGCCCCCCGCGACCCTGACCAGGAATAAGCGGGTTAGATAATGGATGAATGGAGGGATGGAAATGATCCATAAAAGGCATTCCTTAAATAGCCCTACATAAATAAATAAGATTTGGCCTGAAAAGAAGGCCACCACCGGACTTGTGCGTGCACCTGAAGCGCATTTTCCACCTTCCAACTTTGTCTTCACAATTGGTTGTTGGATACTCTTCCATACCATTCGTCTTTATTAGAGAATTCCGTGCAAGGAATGAAGGCCTTGTTAATTGGCTGACAAAGTGAAAACATCTGCATCAATTAGGTAACTAACACCATGCATATTCAGAAATAAACACTTTTTTTCTTTTTTGCATGAAATTTCACCAGTGTTGGGCAGTAGTGTCACTACAAATAGTGAAGCTACTAGCTTAACTACATTTACCAGTAGCGTGGTGGTAGCATCACTATTTCTTAAATCAAATAGCTTTTTCAGTAGCGAAGCTGTTTTTTTAATGAAATGGTGCCGTAGCGTACACAAAAGCTATATCGCTACATTTTCCCAAGCATTTCCAAAACTCAAGCGCAAAGAAAACATTTTTTTATACAGCATGATAAAGGTTGTGTCTCAAACCGCAAACTCCCGTGCTCCCGAGTACGCACTGCAGTCAAGGCTTGGGAGTAGCTATGCACTCTGGAACATGGAAGTAGCCTACAGTAGCACGGAAAGTTTTGCTCAGTCGTGGGACGCACTTAGTGGCGACATCTGACCCATAGCCTTTGACGTAACTATCGGGGAAATTCAGATGAGTAGCTACCGATTAGTAAGTAGCCTACACCTGAGATTAATGATGTTAGGTCGTTAGCTCGCATTGTAGCTAGCCTACTGTAGAAATGTTATAATATAACCTGTATGTTTCAAAAGTCCTGTACCAACTTTGTTGGGGTTCTCTGTGCCAGAGACACGGAGGAAATATTGGAGGTCCAGGTGCTGCAGATAGGGAATCTTAAAGTGTTCCTATGAACACCACTGAAACGGACAATAATCCGTAGTGGAAAAGGGGAAAATAAGGGGAACACAAATAACCTCGCGAAAGAAACGAGGAACTCGATATCCGAGCAAAACAAAGAAATAAGCAGTAACGCTTATCTAACGAGGAACTCGATATCCGAGCAAAACAAAGAAATAAGCAGTAACGCTTATCTAACTCCCGTTTGTGGAGCGAACAACAGAAAGAAAAGAAACTCAAAAGAACCCCTAAGGCTTAGGGTAAGAGCACTCGTAGGTATGAGTGGAGAAACAAAGAAACGAAAAACCTCTGCTCTGAAATAAGAGCGAAAAGATAACTTTGCTTTCTTTCTAAATTGTACTGCTAACAAGTCCCGCATTGAGAAGCAAAGCGGTCGATAGCAGCACAACTTCCTATACCTTTTTTACCGGCTCGAATGTTACGTGAAATAACATGGAAGCAACGAGAACAGAAGGAAGCGGGGTATAAATAGCGAGAGGAAATGCAGTACAGGTGAACTCACTAATCACCGAGGCGAACGCAAAACCCGTAGCGGAACACAGAGAAATCCGATAGATTTACAGGTAGATGAGAAAAGGAATGCAAAATGCGGAGATAAGGAAAGAAAGGCATGATCCATGACAAACTTTAAATACAAAGGTGTTGTGTGGGGTCATTTGTGGGGTAGCTGTATAAAATGTAAGAAAATATAAAACCTTTTTTATTTTTTTTATCTCTGAGGGTGTGGCCGAGTCTGGTGGCACTTTCCCATACAGGTTTTAAACTTCACATGCTTTTAAAACTTACCTCAGGCTCTAAAATGAGATATTTCATCACAGATTTTTCATATTAGTCAATTGGGAGACACATAAAAGGTGAAACAGAAAGTGTCAAAATGTTTCCATTACAATAGTTTTGTGTCAGTTTTGGGGTCAATTTAACTGACAGGAAAGCACACCATCAACCAACTTAAGCTGTGAAGCCCCGGAAGTAAGCCTGTACTGCGCATGTTGAGCCCAAAACATTGGAGCTCCGATGAAAGTGAATGGAGAATATCAGACCTTAAACTTCCCCAATGGTATTTTTAAACTTGATTAACGATCGATGAATTTCATATGAAAAGCATATTGTAAAAATACGTAGAATTTTTTAGGCAAATGTACAGTAATTAAATTTTATTAAATGTTTTCCCCAAATTTCTGGACCAAAACAATCATTGTTTCACAAACTGCGTACACATAATGAAATGTATGATCACAAAAAATGGACTGATGAGGCTTTCTTTGGTCGATACTGCAAATCACCTCGGTTTTCTACATTGAATTCAATGGGCAGCAAGCTCTTTTGCAGCATGCTCAATAGAGGCTGTTTGCTGTTACTTTCTAGGCTTCACCGCCTGGCCCCTCCTATTTCTATGTACGCTCTAAGCTCGGCCCTCGCGAACTTCAGTCTTAAGCACTGTAAAGATGACTGAAGTGCTACGTCAAGTCTGCAAGGGCTCAGGGCTGTGAGGGTATAAAATGTGCTCATGTGTTTTACTTTAGTTATTTTCTTTTTGCTTTTTTGGCATTGCTTCCTAGACATCTTTCAAATAATCACATCCTTATTGCTAAGAATTTTGGGTAATTCCACTGGCAAAGTCTGGTGAAGTCTGCATCCAAGCAAACTTTCTAGAAGTCTGCATGGAAATCTGCATGATAGTCCGCATGAGCCCCCTTGTGTACTTAATGAATTGTATAATTGGGCAGCCTTAAATCCGCCAGTCTGCAAGTGCAGAGAAGACCGGACATTTGAATTCAGCCTAAATTTTTCTTAATCCAAAATATGTGGGAAAAGTGGCTTATGCATCTTTTTTGTGTGTACGAACCATTTATAAAAGGAGGCCCCAGGTGCTTCACCAAGCTGCAACATATTAGTAGCTTGTACAATTTCCTCTTTAGTTATCCATCATTGTTTTACTAGTTTCTTCTGTAATTCTAAGAAAACGCAGCTTGCTTAATTTTTTTTTACTCATTAGTGGTTTACAGGGATCCTCCTGAATTACACAGATAATCATAATATGATTTGAAACATACATTAACCTGTTCTGGTTCTGGTACAACTCTCCCCTCATATATATCGAATTAATACATTTTTGAGTTTTCCCACTTGAATTTGCCAACTATAGCTTTCCTGTTTTTCACCTTTTTCATTGTAATGATGCTGAGTTTTTGCCATTTCCACCTCTGCTCTTTTGGTAATAATATTGATATATTCCACTCCCTTTAGTGTGAAAATGCTGGTTATTTCTGATCTGTTATTCACTGCATACTCCTTCTCCAGATTATGTATGTCCACCTCTAGGCTATTATGAGAACTCTTTTTTTGTTTTGTTTACGTGCTGAGAATGAGGTCTCCCCCATTACGTACGCCTCCATGGAGTCCAAAACTCATACAGTATTGTTCACCTCTAAAAATAAACTGTTTTGCTGTTCCATATGATTGATAAATTCCTGGTCTTCTTAGATGCATGATTTAAATCTCCACCTGCTGGTTTTTGTAGTATAGGAATATTTTTTTGCACCTTTTTAGGCAGACAGTGATCAGGCAGAGAGAATGCTAAGTGTGGACACTCCAATATATTTGTGCACACTGTTCTGGATATCGCTATCAGATCAATTATTCAGTGGAAGTTCCGAACATTTGAATAATGTGAAGAACATGTGCGTGAATATTTCTGTAATCAGGACTTCTGCAGTCGTGGCCAGTGCAACAGTCTCTCCCGCTGAAGCCAAGGGTTCAATACCTGCGGCCCTGTTCTTTTGCCCGGTTGCACTTATATTTTTTAAGGTGCAACTGGGCATAATGTGCAGGACATGAAGGGGGTGAATATTTCTGAAGGCGCTTTAATTGGGAGGACTTCTGCAGTAGTGGGCAGTGTAGGTCTCTCCCGCTGAAGCTGAAGGTTTGATACCTGTGGCCTTGTTCATTTCGAGTACGCCATTTCCTGCACGGGCGTTTCAGACACGCTTTCACATCATAACCATTATGGAATGGAATTACACTGGCAATCAAATGCTTTTGGTGTTGGTGGATAGTATTGTGCTTTACTGTTCAATATGTAAATACTGTAAAGAGCACTGTTTAAGTGCTGTGTGCCTGCCAGTGTACAAACACCCACCTGTTTGTATTTTTCTGAAGCTGTAACATTTCAAAATGCTCCCCTGCTTTGCACAATAACTCCCCCATTGATCAGCCCATATTAAGAGCAGGTTGAGATTAGCTGGTAACATCTGAGCCCTCCCACACGCTGTGTAAAGAATACCAATGCGGTAGAATGCCATTGGGGAGGTGCGATAGGATCCCCCAATTTAGACTCAGCAGACTAAAGTACTCTTTTATCACTGAGTTGATCAGGCTGCTCAATGACCAGATGAGCTCAAGACAAGTGTAAGTGGCATCTTGGGTTAGAATGGGCAGGTGCAATATTCTTGAGAATTGCCCTGTTCGCACTAGACTCGTGATGATCTCACTCCCGTCCTGTCGTTTCCCGTGTTTTCCTTCTCCCCCTGTATCGTGTTTGTCTCTCCATTGTCCGTTTTCAGGTGGGGCGTGGTTTTCCTTCTGTTTCACCCTGCTTCACTACTCTTCTCTCGGCCTATCCCATTTCCCTGTGTTTCGTGCATTCCACACGCTCCGCTCTGTTAAAAACCCTCGCATACATTCGCACGCGGCTCTTAATTGATATCAATTAAAGTTTGTATTTAGTCACCCGGTGTTCTCGGTCCTGTGCCAGTTCGTTAAATGCTCTTTGTCTGAAACCTCTGGTCGTGTTTTAATGTCCTAATATCAAGTTTAAGTTATGGAATCTAAAGTCTGGTTCTGTGTGGGCATTTACTCGCCCTGCTACTTTGTCTAAAGTTGAAATCTGCTCGTTTCAGGAACGGCACTTCCAGCTGTTCATTACCTGTCTCGCTGTGCTAACCTTGTCTGCTTCAAATCTGCCTACCTGCAGTCGTTGCCATTCCTGCCTGTGTCGCGGTTGCTGCCGAGGTGCTAAAGTCCAGTTCCAGCTTGGAACCGTTGCTGCCTGGGTGTAAAGTCCAGTTCCGGCCTGGAACAATAACTACCTGTCTTCTTCCCTGCTTCAGGATTTCTCCCTGGTCAAGCAATAAATATCTGATTATTGGAATTCCTGTGTCTGAGTCGTGCGTTTGAGTCCAGTCCATATCAGGGGTTGTAACAAGACTAGTATTACTAGTATTATCCCATGCAAATCTGCCATGTCAGTAATTTGAAAATTAAAAATTCCACTGCAAATTACCTAACATATTTTGCAAAACACAGCATCTCAGTAATTTTTTTCTCCCGAAGACTCTGTTTTTTCCTTGTTTTTTTATTTGCATACACCGTGGCATACAAATGTGCAGAAAATAACACTTTGCAAACTGACTATATGGAAGTATAGGAATGTTGCATGTCAGTCGTCTCTGGTGATAATCCTTGGGATTTGATCAGTAAATTTGAGTGATATACAGACTATTCCGGGCGAATGCTCAACATGAAACGCAGACGTTGGGCGGTAATTCCTAAATCAGATGAGGTCCCAAGGTAATACTAATCCGCAGCAAAAAGGAGAAATGAATGGGCAGTGGGCAACGGTGTCCCCAGGCTGAGGGCCTGTCCCCGACCGCGCCCCACACCCGTTCCTGTGTGTTCCTGTCCGCGGCGCCCCGCGCCTGTTCCGAGTTCCTGACCGAGGCGCCCTGCGCCTGTTCCGAGTCCCTGACTACAGGCCCCCGCGCCTGTTCCTGTTTGTTCTTGTCCGAGGTGCCCCGCGCCTGCTCCGGGTTCCTGACCTGCCTGGTTCCTGCCTTTTCCTGTCCTGCCTGGTCCAGCTGCCTCATATCCAGTCCATCTCCTGTCCTGGCCCGTTTCCTGCCTGCCTGTCTGTCTGGCCCGTTCTCTGTCTTGCCCCTGCCTGTCTGTCCTATTAAACGTGCTCCCTGGCGGATTTTTTCCCTGAGCTGTCTCTGAGTCTTGCGTTTGGGTCCAGTCCAGTTTTGAACCGTAACATATATAGTGAAGTTTGCTGACGACCCCACTATAATGGGACTTATATCCAACAATGAGGAGACACAATATAGGGAGGAGGTCCAACATCTGGTTGAGTAGTGTTCAAACAATAAGCTGGTCCTGAACACCACAAAAACCAAATAGATCATTGTGGACTTTAGGAGATCCAGAAATACCACACCTCCCCCTCTCCACATAAATGGTGAGGAGGTGGAGAGTGTCAATGACATCAAATTCCTGGGAATCCATATAACAAATGATCTCTCATGGTCCCTTAACACCTCCCACCTGGTGAAGAAAGCTCAACAGGGGCTTTTTTTCTTATGAAAACTCAAACAGGCTAAACTTCCCTCTCAGCGCCTAGTAAACTTTTACAGAAGCACCATAGAGAGTATCCTCTGCCACTGTGCCACGGTGTGGTATGCCGACTGCACTCCCGAGAACCGGAAGGACTTGGTCCGGGTGGTAAAAACGGCACAGCGGATTGTGGGAACTGTGCTCCCAAACCTGGACACAGTGTACGTTAGCAGTCTACACAAGAAGGCTAACATCATTCTAAAAACCAAACCCACCAGTCACAGTCTGTTTGTGCCCTTGCCATTGGAAAAGAGGTATAGAGCCATAAAAACCTGAACTAACAGACTGAACAACAGCTTCTTCCCCAGAGATCTCCTCCATCGCCCCACACCCTCCCATAGTTACTGAGGACTATATTGTTCTTAACTACCTCATTTTTTGTGCAATACTTTTTTTATACTGCACTGTTTGCACTGTCACTGTTTACCTGCCTCATCCAAGTACCTTTATGTATTATATATAGATAGAGGACGCTACCTCATCATATTTATCTTGTTTATTTATCTTGCCTTTTATCTTGTTTTTTTATTTTTTATCTCGTTCTCTATTGCTGCTGGTCTCTGAGAGTTACCAAACAAAATTTTGTTGTATGCCTACAATGACAAATAAAGTATCTTATGTCTTATGTCTAATTACTCTCCAGGGTCCCATCTTTTTCTGAGCCGCACAGAAGAACATTTTTTAAAGTCCAATTTGGCCCACATGTTTTAAAGTCACAGTGTACGTACCTGGGTACATGAACACACCAGCGTATGAACGAGCATGAGGCTGAGCTAACTGGATAACTGCACCGAGTAATACCCGGAATCCTTCAAAATCTGGAACATGGACTCAAGTAAAAAGAGCTGTTCTGGATTTTACTCAGTGATTTTTATCCAGCTAACTCCGTAATCCTGCTTTGTGAAATACCCCCCCCCAGACGCCGCATTTCACAACATGAATAAATACATAAATAGGCTACGTTGCCCATGAACCATGAAACTGTGTCCATGTATGCCTGCCTATACATAATTACTGGGATTTTCCGGGACAGACAGTATCGGTATATGGGTATCAGTAGAGCAGTTTTGTGTACAGCCATTTTTTCTACAGTCTAGACTTTGGTAAGTTCCAGCTGTTCCAGCTAACGCTATGCCATAGCTACTAAACACAACAAAGATGGCGACAAATTTTTTAAATACTGTAGTGATTATTCTATTGGCTGACATAGCATCACATGTACACTTCCTTATATGTCCAAAAGCATGATGTGTTCACATCTTTATGACAATGCAAAGCATCACATGTTTACAGTGTTCATTTTGCCTGTGTATCCTGCAATTGGCTACTTTTTGATCAGACTACTTTGATGAGATGTTATTATCCAATGGGGAGAATTATTCTTTGAGGGCATGGAGCATTTTGGTGATGAAAGCGGCAGGAAGAAAAGAAAAATACAACAATAACCGTACTTTGGGGCTTTGTGTGTAGTAGATATGGATGGATAACATGGATAATGGATGTACTTATTTTTCCATAGAGTTCAATAAGAAAATTTGTAATGAGAAACCACCTTTAAAGTGATCCATCCATATCTACTGCATATCTGGCAGCAGAGTGATGTTTTGAAGCTCGTTTGAAACCTCAGACCCTTGATGACTTACAGCCATTTCACCACCCATGTATTCCATACTGTTCCAGCATAATTTACAGCTAAATCTAGTCCCACCCCCCAATTCCCAAAGAGATCTTTTGATATTGTAGGGTCACAGACATCAGGAAGTTATGGCGTGCAAAGGACATGCAACCAAATATTCAAAATTATTACTTTATTCTACATTATGTTAAACTGTATAATATTTTTTGATGCCCGAAAATGGGGGGGGGGGGGCCACTATTTGCAAAAGGCTCTATAATTTCTAAACAGTTCATCTGATATCCGATATGGATGAAAATAGCCTCGAATTAAAGCTGACAGTCTGCACTTCAACGTCATTGTATCCTTTCAAACTCAAAGTGCTAGAGTAGAGAACCAAAATAACAAAAAATGTGTCACTGTCCAATGAATTAGGGTGCTCACTGTATATATATATATATATATATATATATATATATGCAAAATGCAACTTATGCAAAATGTTTCGTATAATTGAAACATGGAATTGTGAAAACGAACCCAACTTGTCATTACAATGGATGCTGAGAAAACGTTTGACAGGATTGAATGGGAGTTTTTATTTTATTTTAATAAAGATATTAACGTTGCATAATTAATATACGTAATTAAAAGTAATGTCTATTAACAGTGATAGCAATGATCAAATACAAAAGAGTATCGCTGTGAACGTGAGCAAATGCTAATTGACCGTTTCTGATGTGTCTCTCCTTGTTGTCTGTGCTGCCTCCACTCTCATATATTTTCCCATCATCCTCCCTGCTCTGTGTCCACCCATCCTGCTGGTACCTCCCACTATCACAACATGTTTCCCTTCACTCCTCGAACCAATGTTGTGTCCGAATACAACCCCTACACCCTTTTGGGGGCGCATATTTGAGTCCACTTTGTCAAAAATCTTTTGAGTGGGCGACTTTTTCTCACAAATGGGGGCACTTAAAATACCAGGATGAACCCCTTATTTCCGTGGTTTTGTTGAGGGAATTCAGGAGCACACTCATTTGCAGAACGGTGCACTAATCCGACAATTTCAGTAAGTAACCCAGAAGTAAAAGTGTAAAAGACATAGAGCGTATATCTATATCTATGATATAAGATGGGTTCATATTACAAAATACTTAAACATCTTCATTCATAATCTACACTTTGTAACAATCGTCATATGTTAACTGATTGATATTCTCAATAAAAAAATAAAAATAAAAAGTATTACGAACTACTTTCTCACTAGTTTGGAAAGAGTTTTGCGGGATTTCTTTCGCACACTGCTTGCAAAGTGAGGGGACAGGGCATATAGGGCCAGGGGTCTGAGTGGACAGGGGACAGTGGACAGGGAACAGGGGTCGCATTCAGTCACGGCCAAAGTCAAGCAGCTTTAAGCTCCAGGGGAAATGTAAGGAAATCAATCAAAGCCATACATTTGCGAGGGCCGCACAACCACTCCTCACTCTATAAAATGAGGATCAGGTGCTTTCAGTCCCAGAAGATCTTCCCCCCATATATATTATTTTTAATATGCGTTTAATAATAATATATTTTTTTAAAACAGTGATGAACAGTGGTATCCCAATAAAGTTCTCCTCATAACATTCTAGACTGTATGAATGTAAAAAACATGAAAATCAAACCAGCCTTTGAATGCTCTACTGTAATACTGAATTACAGATTTACAGTTTTTGAAATATTGCTTATTTAAGGAACAAGGAGAGGCCAAGGTCTGTGTATAGTGGAATGTACCGTCCAATGCATCCGAGATGCTGGGAGGCCAGTTTTACGACACTAATGTTCTCTACCTGATTTATTTCCTTGCGAAACAATGTCTGTTTTGTCCCTCTTCCCCTGTAAAGCCAACAAATAATCCAGGTGCCATTTTATTTTGTGTCCAATTCTTAAGTTCTCTCCCCTAAAGAAAATGTATTAATAAAACTTCCAAAACACTGCACCAGCCTTCTCAAACCAAAGCGCTGTCACTTCCATCACAATGACGGTGTGATTGCAGTGTTTGATCTCTGTCGCCCACATGTCAGAAGAAATAGGGACCCCTGTAATGCGTGGCCGCTGCGCTCGAGCAGCTGTGAGGATCAGCCAGACACACATAGTATAAAGAGGTCCCCTGGTTTTATTAGAACATAGGATGTTTGTGGACCAATGTGTTCTCACCTAACAGGTCCTTTCATTTCGGCTGAGCAGAAACAAAGGTGAAAAGGGGAAGTTCATAAAGAGAAAAAAAAAAAGGACATACGTATTAATCGTAAATGTTTAATAAAAGTTTGTCTGTCTTGTGAAGTGGTGCTGCTGCCTCCTTCTAAATGCTGTTTTTTAAATTCCAGCCAATGTCTTTTTCAGCAAAGTTGAAAGTGCTTCTATGCTGTAAACTAAAAAGGATTGTGACTGCTTTGCCGACGCAAAAACAGTCATTTAAAAGTCGCAACATCTATATCGGATTTACTAAATGATTGCAATGGGTAAAAATCGCTATTTAGGATGTAATTTGCGGGGATAAGGTCACTCTGCCACTTTCCTTTTGATGCATAGTTAAATGTGTTCATGCATATGCATACCTGGAGTGAAAACGTAATGGAATTTCCCATTTCTTCAACATACTAATGACAAAAATGAGACACTCACTTGTTACAGGTTAGAACACTGGATTGGACCCAAATGCAAGACTCAGAGGCAAACTAAAAAAAAAACTGCAGGGAGTATATTTATTGCAGCAATAGTGGACAGACAAACAAACAGGGAACAACTAAAGGGAAGGACTGGAAGCGGGGTTGGCAAACTAAACAGGGCTGGACAGGGTCAGGGCTGGAGAAGACAAAACGGGAGGCAGGCAGGGCGCGCTGGAGCGAGGAACAGAAAACAAACAGGTTAGGCAGGTAAACCGCGAAAACAAACTGACCGGGAGAATCTCAAGACGGAGCTGAGAAAACAAACTGGCAATGAAGGAATGTGAATGGGGAAGTAAAATAGAGCAGGGAACAGGTGAGAATGCTGATTGAAAGAATGCGAGGCGTGCGGAATGTGTGCGAGGAGGGATAGTGATAGGCTAGACGATGAGGGGAGAAATCAAAGACAGGGGACCACGCCCAGCCTGCAACAAACATGGAACAAGACAGACAGGGTGAACTGAAAAACACGACATGAAGCATGAGGAATGGGAAAACGAAAGAAACAAAAAGGGAAGTGGACTGTTTCACTCACTGCTCGTAACACCCATATCAATATCCATATTTTTTTAATGCAGCCTAAGAATATTAACTTTATGGCTAAATCCAATTAATGTGGACACAGGGCCCAGGCAATCCCTACAGTAATGGAGTAAAATGAAGGGCATAATCTCAAGGGGGGGTTGCAGGGGTAGTAATCCCTTCAGTAATCATTACTGGGCAATAAACCCTCCCCCAATTCAATGTTATTATTAATAAAAATGTATCTATACATTTTAACGCCCATTAGTGAGGAAACCAAAAATGCTTGGCTCTCCATTCCCCTTACATTCTAAAACCTGGTTGCTTGGGGTTGAGCTGCATTTCTGAAGAGAAGAGGAGAGAAGTTTCTGACTGTAGCGGTCGTCCTCGTTGGTGAAGAGGGAGAGAGCTGAAATTAATAATGGTACGCCTTTGAATGTGTTCAAATCATCTTTTGATGTGTTTCTGTAATAAATGTAATCTAGCTATGATGAAGACAAGCTTCACTCTAGGTATTTTAATGTGTATAAAAGTGATTTGCTTGCTTTGTCATGTAGCCAGTAGTACTCAGTCAACCAAAAACTGTGTGTTGACCAAAAACCACAAAAAGTACAGTCTGTTTCTCAACGTCTTAAATTATAGAGCAATTGAAGGAGGCAAGACATAAGGTTTTATTTTTAAGGGACTGAAAGTATTAGACCAGTGGCTAACTGTTCAGCTAGCCTTATATGCAAATACACTACATTGCTATAATTAACTAGTAATGTTGGCCTATAGCAACCTGCTAACATGGTCAATTTGTCCACTTTTTAGTATGTGAAGACCCTGTGATGCAGCACAAAAGAGAATTTAAAGTATGTAAAATAACTGTATATCTGAATAAAAACAACATTTTACAAAAGTAAGCAGTTTCCTGGTGTTTCCCCCCTACGTTATTCCACACAACCTTACATACAGGTGCCTACTTGCAGGTTTAAAAAATGCAGTGAAGTGAAGTAGTGGGCATGGTTGGAGTTAAGTATAATGTTAACATACATGAAATATAATATACCGGGTACTGAGAGAAGAGTGGTGGTGCTCTATTTATGTATTACCAACTAGGCCTATTAAAAGTAATGGAGAGTTAAATAGGCAGGGGATATAGGCCTAGGTATGTTTTTGGATACTTTCACCTGAAATTGCACCTGTAGAAAGAGCCATTTAATAGCAAAACGTTTTCTCACGGGGGCATGCCCCTGGACCCCCATAGAGGGATGCTCACCTCAACCCCTCCAATGTTCAACCCAAAGTTACGTTGTTCAGTACAACTGATACTGATGGAATAAGACATAGCATGCAACCATGTCCAGGAGAGCCATAGGGCCTGATGGCTTTTGTTTTCTTTAAATACTTTTCTTTAAATAGGGTTGGCTGCCCTAGATACAACAGCAAAAAAACCATATCAAACAAATAAGAGTGGGGTTCAACATCAGGGCAGCTCATGGGTCGTATGTCTGTTTGATAGTCTGTTTGAAAAGAAAAAACAAAAACACTACATCCAACTTGTCTCCCATCTCATCAGCAAGGTACTCGCATCTTGCTTCATACTGCTATCTTCTCCTGGGTGACCTTTCACGTAACGCGCTGGGCTTATCCAAGAAACCAATTACTCCATCGTTTGACTCACCCAGCAGTCAATCCACATCATTTACAGGCATGCGTACTTAACCAAACCCATGCTTAAAATAGTAATCAGACAAAATAAGAGATGTAGTCTGCATAACAGGTGTGCTTCGTGACCTTGTCTGGCCTCTCGCTACAGACTTTAAAATAGCAAACAGTTCTCAGATGACAGAAATAGCCACTTTCCTTGGCTCGTGATAATTTGTCACAACATGTGCATTAATTTACCAAGCTGTGACATCTGGACCATTGTGGTGTGCTGAGGGGTGGGGTAAGAGCAGGGAGATTGGCTTCTGCTCTGTGGGGGCCAGACAATACGTCCTGTGCCTCCACCCCCTGCCTCCCTTCCCCAATGCTTTACTTATTTTCCATCAAGACTAATCAGACGTCTTCAGTAATGATAGGAGAATGGGGCATCAAGAAAACAAAAAAATGGGTGGAGCTATTAAATGCTATCAGTGACTCTCTGATTTGACCTAATCATTTCGCTTGGCAGTGGAGAGCAAAATTATTTGATTAGCCCGTTTCAGTGATTGACGGCTCCCATTAAGGGATTCATGAAACCTCATTCTCTCACTGCTAGTCTTCAGGGCAAAAGGACAGCGATAGCCATACCTACAGGCACTGTCAGATAGGCGAATAAAATGGCCACAGGCTTGCTCATAGTGTGGCTGGAGAACAGTATTTTATTTAATCACTGTTCTAAGTTACAACGTATAGTGTCACACTCATGTTTTCTCGGTATCGTCTTCTACAAGTCCAGAGACTTGAAAAAGTTTACACTGGACTTCCTAAATGCATTAAGCAGTGTTGTTGTGAGGACACAGGCCTGTGCAATCCCTTCGTATCACTGTCCATCTCCTGCCTCTCCTGTCCAATCTCACCATGGTCTCAATTGTACACCCGCGTAGGCTGTCAAAGAGTAAGACACTATAACTGCCAAGGTATTCACTGCGGCAATCTCACAGGAAGCCTCCATTCAACGCTGCGTTGGTATCAATCAACCCCAATTAATCGCCAGTACAGGGAATATGTTTTCGGATGACTTACTTTTGGAAACACGGTAGGAAGGAAGGCTCACAATCTGAATATGGAAAATATAGCATACCTTGAGCAATCCATTAAAACAAGCACGTTAGCATGTGATAAGCTGCGGCCATATGGCAAGGTATCTGTATGTGCAGGTATAGTTTATTGCAGAAATATCAAACAGACCGACCTAATTACCAACAGAGTGGCTTCTACTAGCTGCTGGTCACAGCTAAAAAGGACAGTAAAAGTAGAAAGTACCCCATTCAAACACCAGTTGAGTGAAAGAACAAAAGTATTTTATTTAAAATGTAAGTACCAAAAGTAAACATAAACATAACCAGTTCAACAATTTACAACCTTAATGTTTGCCCCATCACCCAGTAACGTTAGCAGCTAGCTAGCTAGCTAACGTTACATGGGCGAATGGAAACGCTTGCTAACACTTAGGGCCAAAACATACCTCACGCAAATACGTGAACGTGGACGCTTCGAGCTATGCAAACAGATTTTTTTCCAATGACATTTGTGAAAGACAAACCAGGGGAAAGCACAGATCCAACAAGAAAGTTGTTCACTGTTGTTGCTTGCTATAGCGTCCCTCGCTGCAATGCTCTGGTTTGTCTTTCACAAAAATCATGGCTCTAAGCATCTACGTTTGCGTACTTCCGTGAGGTATGTTTCGGCCATTAAGGTTAGCTAACATTAGTTTAGCTATAACTGTCAGACAACTCAAAAACACCGGCTATATTTAACGTTAATCCTAGCTAGTTAAAAGTAACATGGAAACACATGCTAAATGAACACATCGTAAACTCGATGAGCACCTGGACGCAGAATCAACATCAGATATCAACATTGAATCAATGCTTCATCTTATGTTAATTCAACATTGATTCAATGTTTCTTTGCTATCTGGTAGGTTAGTTTTTTTTTTTTTCTCGTTTTTTTACTGGCCCGAATGTCCAGAGGGAATTACATTTTCTGGCCTTTGTCATAAAAAAACGGTCAAAACCGGCAAATTGCCAGCCTAACGCGACCCCTGACCACCACACACATGTTTTCGTAGAAAGCTGGCAACCCAGGGGGCAGGTACAAGAAACAGATAATTACAATATCATGCCCTGTGCCACCCACATTTTGAGAAACGCACCCGCGTAGCGCAGGTTAGAATACGGCGTATCTCATCCCGCGTTAAATCTGCGCAGGAAAGGCACTTCCAACCCTACTGGCTACCCATTAACAACAGTCTGGACTTTTCACATATTTCACAATATTTCTGATGTGGTATTTTAAAAGTTTAAAAATTAAGTCAAAAACATTGAAGTGAAAGATTAATATTTCACTTTTAATATGTATTTTCTTTTGAAGTTTATTTTCATAAATAGTTATATTTTGTAGTCTTTATCTGTTCAGAGTAAATACAATTTAAGACTTTTATCATTGGTCTAAAGGTCATGATTTCTGATTCTTAACCCTAATTGCCTGAAAGCTTTATTGTGTGATTTTTAAATCCCCAGAATGCAGGAAATTACTTCGAAGGTAGTAGGAAAATGCAAAGGCTCCACTGTCCTCCCCCTCCCCCTCCCCTGTAGATGACTTAGAAAACAGTCCTTCCATTCTCTGAGAATTGTCAATGAAACAAGAAACTTGGAAACATGCAAGAGGGATTTTGGTCTGAATGTTGATGAAATTAGACATCCCTTTAAAATTGTGAGTAATCTGCTGGAGTATTACTTGCGTCTAAAGGGTTCATGTATTTCAAATAATTAAAAATCATAATTGATCATTATCAGTAAATCAACATCGGTATTCTAAACTTGATGTGAGGTATCGTTCTCAGGGACCGAAACGCAGACCAGGTAGTAGCAAAAGGATAGTTTATTTAGTCCAGATGAGAAGCCAGGTAATCAGACGCAGAGATGGTGCCAAATCAAAAAGCAGGAGAAGTCCAAAATTCTGAAACCGGGAAATCACAGGCAAAGGTACAGGAATCGGCAGGCAGAAGCAAAGTCACAAAACAATCCAAAAAGGTAAAAACCAGAAAAACAACAAAGGCAAACAAAATTGAAAGGCAAAACTCAGTCAGAAAACAGAAGGGTGGCTCAGAAATCTCGATAAATCACTGGCTTTGTTAATCGCAGGCTCAGGAAATACAATCAACGTTCTGACAAGAGACAGACTGAAATGCCGGGTTTAAATACACAGGGAGAGACGAGATACAACGGGGATCAGGTGTGTGGAAACGGAGAAGGGAAATGATAAACAGGTGAGCGTAATGAAACAATGAGAGAAGCTGAAGATTGACTAATAAGGCAACACGTAATACGTGGACCGGACTCACACATAACACATAGACTTGAACATGAACTGGGTAGTAAAAGACAAGTGCATACAATTAGAGAAGGGAAAGAGTCAGCTGTAATACAAGAGATAATCAAAGAAAGATGATAAGCGATAGAACAGGTAGAAAGAGAGACAGCTGCAGATAGAAGTTAAGATTACATTAGTGAGTTAGTTAATTAGTACAAAACCTGAATCTAAGCAGTTAGTAGTAGTTAAGAAGAAAAAGGCTCCCGAAAAGTGTGGCGAAGACAGGAGAGTGACGGCAATGCAAACACGGAACAGTGAAACCATAAATTAAACTGCATGCATGATGAGAAAATAATAAATGAGAACATAATCAGAAAAATAAACAAACAAAATACAGAATCCTGATACTTGAGAGAACTGACACAGTGTCAAGTACTGCATTGTGAACTTAGGATGGAATGCTGATACCGTTATAATAAAGATATATTTTTGTCTACTTGCATGAAAAAAGGATGGGTCAGTTTTTCTGCTTGCAATGAATTCTCACAAGAATAAGCTTATTAGCATGTACTCAAGTGACATGTTTTATTTAGCTGCAACTCTTCTCTTTGTTCCTAAACTAAAGTTGATTGGAAGTTGAAACGGGGACACATACACTGCTACGTCTTCTGTATATCACAACAAAAGTAAATTGCATCCGCTCCAGTGTTTAACAAGATCCCAGTGGAACACAAAAGTGGTAAACTTTAAAATTCCTTGAAGATGGAAATCTAGTTATTTCACACATTGATTCAGATGAATTCAGTCCCCAAATATTTTGTTGATGATGATGGTCTGGCACCTTTAACAAGTGATAATGAACATCTTTGTGGCACATAAAAAGAAAACCAAGACGTTCTGCCATAATTTACCTTTATAGTTAAATGAAAAATCAGATAAGCACTGACCCCCAAGCCTATTAAATATGTAACATACCATCAACTTTGAAATCGATTTATATGCATTTACCAGACACTGTTATCCAGATCAACTTACACCGCTTGCATTCTTCACATGCAATTGATTTATACAGCTGGCTACTTTTGAGTTTATTGTTCAGTTTAAAGGGTATCAAAGCACTAAAGCAACTTATTTTAGATGATAACTGATACATTTGGTTTTTTCGAAGTATTACTGATTGATCCTGGTCCAAATCTTAACAAATTACTGCAGTGCGATATATACTGAAGCAATTCAGGTTAAGTACCTTGCTCAAGTGTCCTACCTGGACAATCGAACCTGCAACCTTTAACAATGGTTACAAGTCCAGCTCCTTAACCATTATACTACACTGCCGCCCACTAAACTCCAGCGGAGTATTTATTAAGGGATGCGAACACACAAGGGAGCTGGGTGAGGGTCTGGATGCAGGGTTGGCGAGAGGTAAGGGACAGACGAGGTAGCTGGGTAGGACGGACAGGAGCTGGGCGAATGGCAGGTGGACTGGTGACGGACAGGAAGCAGGGTTGGCGAGGGCAGAAGCAGAACGGGGAAGCAGGCTGGGTGGGCGAACTGGAAAAAGGCACTTCACAGATTAACAAACACAACAGACAATGACCGGGTAGCATGTCTAACAAACATAACCTGACGGAGTGAACTGGTGACGAGACAAACGTAGAAGGGAGAATAAATAGGGAGACTAATAAGTGAAGCGTGCGGAATGTATGCGACAGTGAATGCGACAATGAGAATGCGGGTGCGTCCCAATAGTCAAAAAATGCAACTTTTCCTCCTCCAGTACCACCACTCCGTGCCCCGGAAACCGATATTTCGTTCCTCCCTCCCTCCACTGTCCCAATAGTGTAGAAAACCAGCGAGGCGGCTTCAAACTCGGCTTTTCCTTTTTACTACTTCCAGGTAGTAGTGGAGTGGTAGTGGGGGAGTGGAGGTGGGGAGGTAGGGAGTGAAGAATATTTGGACGCACCCTGGATGTGGAATGCGAACAGGAAAAGCGGGTGATAATGGGATAATGAGAAGGGAATGAGGAAACGAGGAGGGAAACCACGCACAACACAGAAGACAGACAGGGTAAACTGAAAAACATGGCATGAAACGAGAGGAATGGGGAAAACAGGAAGAACGATAGGAAGGTGGACTGGAAGGGAGCGGCGGACGTAACAGTACTTCCGCCCCCCCCCTCAAGGAACGCCACGCCACCAGGCCAGATCTTGTGTGGGTGGGCTTGATAGAGGGAGAGAGGGGTCCATGATCAGCTGGGTCTTCGGGACCGTAACCCTCCCAGTTCACCAGGTATTAGTATCCGCGCCCCTTGCGGCGGATGTCCATAACGCGATTGACAGTGTAGGTGGGAGCGTTGTCGATGATCCGGTGAGGTGGGGGGGTTTCGGCGGGAGGGCTGAGCGGGCTGGAGGAGACGGGCTTAACCTGACTGATGTGGAAGGTGGGGTGGATCTTAAGGGAGCTTTAGCTTAACAGTGGAGGGGTTGATGATGGCGGAGATGGGGTAGGGACCAATGAAGCGGGGCTGAAGCTTCCTGGATATAGCCTGAAGGGGAATGGACGATGTGGAGAGCCAGACCTGCTGTCCCGGGACGTACTATGGTGCTGCGGTCCGGAGAAGGTCAGCCAGGCGTCGGGTACGGGACATGGTGTGGAAGACTGCGGTGCGTGCCGTTTTCCAGATCCTCTTACAAATGAGGAGGTGGGCCTGGACGGACGAGACGGAAACCTCTTCCTGGACCAGGAACAGGAGAGGTTGGTTCCCCAGGGAGCACTCAAATGGGGATAACCCCTTGGCGGAGCTCTTGAAAAAGTTGTGGGCGTACTCAACCCAAGGAAGCAGCTTGCTCCAGAAAGAGGGGTTGCGGAAGGACACACACCGCAGGGCAGCTCCCAGGTCCTGGTTAGTCCGCTCGGTCTGCCTGTTCGTCTGGGGGTGGTAGCTGGATGACAGGCTGACTGAGCTGATGCCCAGGGATTGGCAGAACGCCTTCCATACCTGGGAGGAGAACTGGGGCCCACAGTCTGAGACGATGTCCAAGGGGATCCCGTGCCGCCTCACCATAAGCAGCACCAGGAGCTCTGCTGTCTCGGACGCAAAGGGGAGTTTGGGCAGGGGGATGAAGTGAGCTGCCTTGGAGAACCAGTCCACAATTGTCAGGATGGCTGTGTTGCCATTCGAGGGGGGGGGAGGAGGACGGTCATGAAATCGACTCAAGCCCCCTAGTGGCGTAGACATCACAAAAATCCTACTGTACCATGTCAGAAAGCGTGGTATCACAGAAAACTGCATATCACCTTCATCAGTGCGAATTGCGCTATTATCAGGCAAAACATAAATTTTCTATGTTTAATTTTCTATGTGCCAACTCTACTGTGTGATCTACATGAAAGCGAATCGGTTTGAAGATACTGGAAATTTAAATATTTAGGAGTTGTTTATAGTTTTTTTTTCACCACCAAAAAAATCATATACTATCACAGCAACAATAAAAACTAGAAAAAATATAGACCCGGAAATATTGACCTGAATATAGGTCAATGAAACTGTTATTTTCACTTAGAGTGAATTCCTGTCATCATCACATAATTTCCTTCTGCTATAAAATCTCTAATAAAGTATGGAATAAAGTCATAACCTTACCAACAGTATTGAATAAGTATATGTCCTAAGATTCTGCAGTTCTTTTCTGCTTTTTCTGTCTATATGTGGTGTACAGTGTAAGTTTCAACACAGGCTAAATCTCAAAAATATGCCTGTGTAACAGTGTGCAATTCAAATTTGCAGTTGTAATATCTTGAAACTAATTGTAATTGATTGCCAGCGTTATTATCCAAACAAAAGCATGAAAGGTCATTGGACAGTTGGGAGTGATTGTCAGAGCTGTGCATGTCACAAGCGTATTTCAGAACACTATCAACAAGCGTCTGCATCTCCATGATTTTGTGCACGAAAGTGAGTTATACACGTACATTATGTACACATCTTGTGATACACATCTTGCTGTGTGTACAAAGTGTGTGTGCGTGTGTGTATAGTAAATCAATACAACCACAGAAAGACTAGCTAGGTCAGGGGTAGGCAACCCTGGTCCTAGAGAGCCGCAGGGTCTGCTGGTTTTTGTTTTCACCTTAAACACAGCAACTAATTAGACCAAAGAAACCAGGTGAGGTGAGTTAACTGTGTAATCAACTGCTCTAATTGACCAATTAAGTGGTGAGTAACAACAAAAACCAGCAGACCCTGCGGCTCTCTAGGACCAGGGTTGCCTACCCCTGAGCTAGGTTGTGTTATATTGTTTATGATGTCACATAGTTTTACTATAGTGGTGCCGGATTCAGAATTAAATTAATTGTAGTCTGTCTTATTCAGGAAAAGTGGGCAAACTCGAAGACACGAGTGAGCGAGAACAAAACAAAGTTTCCCGAGCTCAAATACTAGAGCTGACACTGGGAAAATAAACAGGAAAGAAAGGCTTAGACAAGCAGGAGAAAACCAAGTTTCCTGAGCTCAAATACTAGAGCTGACACGGGGAAAATAACAGAAAAGAAACACCTACGGCACGAGACACTAATATGGTCAGTAAGAAGGTGAAATGAGACTGTCTCATGGAGAACAGCACAAAGTAAGTAGGAACAGAAATAGCACCAACGAGGAATAATCCTCAACGTAAAAACTAACGTAGCTACAGCAAGTTCATAAACATAAAGCAAAGCTTTAATATTAAGAGGTCGCTATTGAGTCGATAAGACACAGAAGCACCAGAACACAAAAATGCGGGACTTAAGTAGTCGACAGGTAACAAGCACAGGTGAAGCAACTGAGTGCAGGGAGTAAACAAAATCCTAAAACGGAAAGCGGAAAAAATCTGAGTGCTATTGAGCCGCTCAGAGGACGAACTGCCGTAGAAATAACGAAAGCCTGCACGACCATGACACTGCGCTGCAAAAAATGTCTGTGTGTTTTAGTCTTGTAATAAGACTTTAAATCATATTTTTTTCTCTCAATATTAGCTTGTTTTAAGTTACTTTTCACTTGACAAATGAAATTATCTTACCCCATTGTCAAATCTTGAAATGAGTAAAACTCTCGCACCCCATTGGCAATCATTTTGTCTTATTTATAAAGTAATAGAAATAAGATTGTATGTCTAAATATAAGACTAAAATGCTTGTTAAGATTGACTTATTTTTTTGGTTTTTGCAGTGTGGTTGGTAATAAATGACCTTTGTGGACATTTGTTGCACTGAAAACGAAACTAAACTAAAGAAATTGAATTGTAAGGGTCATTCTCCTCTAATCGCCTCCTCATAGGACGTAATAATGTGCTTCAAATGGACAATAAAGCTGTGTTCATGCGTGGGCATGTTTGGATAGGCTTGGGTAGGCTTGCATAGGTTTTCATAGGTTTGGGTAGGTTTTTGAACACACATATATATATATATATATATATATATATATATATATATATCCATTCCCCTAACCTTTTGCAAAAGTTGGACATTCTCTAATTATAAGGATGCAAATATATTTCCAATGAGTCAAAATAGTCTCTCAGGGGTTCACTGTAAACTAATGGTGGGACATTTTCACCAGGGGTTGTGTATTTACTGCCCATAATTTACATATGAATTATAAAAATAAATTAATTTAAAGCAGGACAAGGGTCTTCTTTCATTTAAGCCATTATTGGTGTTTGTGTAAAGTTGTGTAAGGCTGGAAAAAGTGTCATCAGTCCTAAACCCTTGCAGCTGACTTCCTTGAGGGTGCAATAAAACAATTTACTTTATGGCCTGAGAACCTGTTCTGACTTCTCACGGCCTCGTAAACTACAGCTGGGGTCGAGCCTACAACTGGACATCAGAAGGAAACAGCATCCGAATGACGCTGGGAACTCACAGGTCTTTTACGGCCTAGATTCTGGACTGAATGGTGAACATATTAAACAAAGCTGTATATGTATATTGAATCATATGTATGTGCATTTAAATTGGTAATTGTGGAAGTATAAAGTAATTGTGGATAATATGATAAATGTGTTGAACCTGGATAATACTAATTGAAGTGTGTGGTATGTGAAAGAATGTAAAAGGAGGATTGTATAGGTTATCAGGGATGCGCTTGTCCATATAAGTGTCTGGAACTTAGAGTGGCCATCACCGGGACCTCACCTGATATCTAGATATGATAGAGAAGATCATAAGATCACGCGCCGTCGTTCAAAGAGTCTTATTACTGTCACTAGATTGAGAGAGGGAGACTCTGTTTCTCTCTCTGGAGGGGGTCCCTGCGTGGTGAAACTGCTCTTCCTGCCAGACCTTATTTGGACAACAAAGGGACTTGTGGAGTGGGCATACCAGCGCTGAACTGCATTTAAGAAGATCCCAAAGGGAGACTCCGGGAGAATCTGCTTAACAGTTCTCCTGGTACCATAGTCACACCGTACGGAATCACTTGGTGATATACTTTGTTTGTGAACTTGTTCGTGTTTATTTGTCTTGACAGCATGTTATCCTGTGTTTAGTTATAGGCATTGAATGTGTTCGTGTTTGCTCTCACAGTCTTAACCAGTGATTATTTGTCATTAATAAATTACCATGTTTTCATATCAACTGCATCTTTCTTTTAATCCTTTTTCTCAGCTTCAATTGTCTGCATGATCTGAGCTGCAGCGTTCCAAGCTAATGACCTCCCTGCCTGTTATCCAATTCTTTTTATATTTAACGTGCGTGGCTCTCATCCATCTTATACCCTTTTGTGCCTAAATGACTACTGAAGACTCAGGGGGACAATTCTGACCCAGGACCGACTGATCAGCGGCCTGGTACAGACGTGGTGTACACAAGTTGGGTGGACAGCAAGTGACAGTCCAATTGTAAAGGTCGGGTTGGTGTATCGGTTCTGGTGATTTGATGTGAAGAGAATCCATGGGCGTCCTACGCCGATTCTTGTCAAATTTGCCTTAAGGAACTCTTTAAATACACCCAGAGTAGTGCATGGTTCTGGTGATTTGATATAGGAACCCATGGGCATTTACGCCGGTTCTTGTCAAATTTGCCTTAAGGAGCCCTTTAAATGTACTCAGACTGGGGCTCGCAACTATCTATGATAAATGAATATCATGTATTGTGTTGACTAGACCCCCAACCTCTGCGTTCGCCACCGAACTGAGCTTCAGCAATAATGTTGATTCCGGCAAACATATATTGAAGTAATGATGGTACCTAAGGGCGAGTGGAGTGTAAACACTCCGAGCTCCACGCATGTTTAACCAAAATTCTAAAGTATAATTATAAATGGAGTCAGATAAACGAGTAAATAAAATAATAATATTTCTAAATAACTTTTACCTTTTCCCACAGCAAGAGTGGAATACATCACGTTTAAACTTTCGCTCCGAGCTATTCCCTCATTGGTCTAGTAATTGCGGATTCTACAGTTGGCATCTGGACAACAGTACAAAACAGGTGAAAATTGGCAAAAGTAAGCCTCTGGGTTAAGCCACATTAAGTCTGAAATAGCTGTGCATGCAATAAAGAATAAAAGTCCCATATTCACATTGTGCTATATTGCCAATGATTCCATAAAGAGCGATAAAATAAAAAAACAAGGTGCTAAAGAGTGAGGTGAATCAACAGGCATTAGTGAAAGTTTGGACACCTAGCCACAAAATCTAACCAGTTGGTAGATAATGAAGAATTCAAAGACAACTAAAAGGATAACGAGTCAAACTGGTATTGTGTTTAAGGTGAAAACTATGAAATAACTTTAGCACATGTGTTCAGCAACCTAATTAGGAGCCTATTGATTCCCCTCTGAACTCTATTTACTTTGGCCCTCCAGAGGCAATTTCCACCTAGTTTGTACTAGTTTTATTCAAATGTCAATATCTCAAAAAATGTTCCCTGCACATCCATGGTTTAAAGTTTGAATTGAAGAAGAAGCTGTATCATTCAGAAATTTGCAACAGAATACATTTATTTCAGAGTAGTCACATACAGTATATATATATATATATATATATATATATATAATAACCATAACATACATCGCCTGATGTATTTAAATACGTTTTTTTTAAAAACTTACAAAACAACAGAAAATGTATTTCAGCCCTAAGTGCGATAGGTGGTCACTGTGGAAATGTCGACTGTACGGGACTTTGGTGGAATGTAACAAGATAAAATCTTCAGAGTTAGTAAGAAAACAGCTGTAGCTGGTAAGTACTTGGGTCTTCTAAACCGAAAGTGCATCAGGTACTGTATATAATATAGTAAGCAAAGGAAAATGAGGAATGCTCATTTGTACAACGTATAAAAATTATTGTTTCTATACGCGAACATGATTTCCTTTGCGTGTATAAAGTGTGCATTTTATGTATTTTACAGTCTGTGGCTGTGGCGAGAGGAGGGTCGTAAATGCTTTGGGCTATTAATAGCACCCTCCTATTTTATGACACTGCAGTGTAACTGGAGAATCTGAGGTTTTTGCAAGCGGTTACCCGCTGTCAAATACTGTCGAATACTGTAATTGAGATGGATATACGGATATACGTATCAACCACCAACCACTTGGGGTGAAGTTTATAGAGTTAATTTGATCAGTTAAATATTTTTGCGACCTATTTTTCTATAATTGTTTGCAATATAGCACAATAAGCACAATGTGAACAAGGGACTTCACGGCATGCATAGCAATTTCTGACATAATGTGTCTTAAGAGAGTAAATAATCCCTCTAAACATGAAGAGCACCTAATTAAGAAGAAATAACAGCTTGTTAAAATTCTGGGATTGCAGTTGTGGTTGGAATGAAAACCAGCATACACGGTGGTCCCCCAGGACCACGGCAGAGAAACACTGTACTAGTATATTCCATTTCTGTAAGAGCTATTTGTGCTACCACTGAACAAATAGTTAGTTGTGCTGAAACTGATTACTTTTTTGGTGCAGGGTCAGCTGGTGTTTGTTTTACTGAGTTTGTATGTGTACTGAGCTGCTTTGGTTGATTAACTTAGTTCTGAGTAACAATGAGAACCAGCAGAGCCTCTAAGACCAGTGCTGCAAGACCCCTGCAGTTAAGCAATACAGATGAGGCCAAAGTCAGAAAAAATATTTATTTTGAACGTTGAAAGAAACAAATCTCTTTATTTAGGCATACATAATTCTGGAAAATATAGTATACATACTTTGGATATTGATAAAAGATTTTGGGTTGTCAGCTTGACTAGTTGATCATTCATGCCTGACTCTAACATATTTGAGAAACCCTTGCATAAGCATTTTCTAATCTCATTATTCAGAGATGAGATTTGGCACGTGCAATGTTGCGATGCAACCTGTTGAAGTGTGATAAATAGTTACCCTTGGCAAGCTAGAGGCAATAATTAGTTGGCACTCTGTCACTCCTTCGTAACCAGAAAACCTGGCAGGCAGACTATGATTTTTTTTGCTCGGTTTTGGCACTTTTGTGACCCCCTTCCCCCCAACCCCACCCCTTTTCTATAAAAGTGACAGCAACAAAGAAGTGACCTACTGGAATATTTCAACTTGCTGAGTAATATCCAGGCTCAGTAAAAAGGCTGCTTCTACGTTCACTTAAATATATATATTTTTTCAAAACATCCAAAAAATAAACAAAATTAAGCCCATAAATGTATTATTGCTCTTAGTTAAATAAATTTGAAAATAGTATGCATGAACGCATGAGACAATGGCATTACTTAATAACATCATTATTTAAATACACCATCACACTTTGCATCATTATTTCATCTAATGTCTTCTAACACCAACTGAACTAACTTTAGCAGCATCCCAAGAAAAAAAGTTGTCAAAACAGACAGGAAGACATACAGCCAGCTAGCAATAAACAGCCTAGGCAATAAATGCTATCAAAGTAAAACTTGAGATTACGAGATTCATTTCAACATTTAAATGGTAAATGTTTGAATTACTCTGTGCCTTTTGGGGGGGAGGTTTGTGAAGGCGTGGACTAGGGGGGGTGGGGGGTTGGGCTCACGTCTTTTTGGGGAAATGCTCAGGTCTCTTTAAGGGGGGCTGAGCTCCCCCTGGCTCTCCCGTAATTCGAACCCGATTCACATCCAAAAAATTCTAATTAACTTTGGTTTGTGTGCGCACAATGCTCACTTCTGTTTAGGCGAATCGCACAAAACTGTGTATTGAAATTATATCTGAATAAATTCACATTAAATTACACTACGTTGAGGCCACGTGTACTGTGTGCACCAGTGTTCTTGTGCAACACAGTGAGATTGAGTTAATACCTAGAAGGAACACCAAATTTAGACTCTAGACACGGAATCTACAGGGAAAATACACTGAAGCGTAAACAGTCATTTTCATTGCTAACTAAGTTGTACACAGTCACAAACAACCATCTAAGTTTCTTCTCAAGGAAATAAGTTTTAAAAAAACTGATGATCACCCACTGGGACGAACTAAATTACATTTAAAATGCAGACAATAGATGGCAGCAGTTCGTTTGGAGGCAATTCATTTTGTAAATAATTAATTAAAGCACCAATTCTACCAAAAGGTTTGCAAGAGTGCATTATATTTCTGTTACACACCCACTATACTGGCATGCCTGGTCTAACCAGGTAGTCCTGAAATGTTTTAAATGCAACAATATTAACTTCAATACATTTTATTCTTACTTTTTATTCTTTTCAGTAAATCCAGCTAATAAACAAGAACCCGGGGACCTATTCACAGTAGCCACAGTTTTTAAGTTTAGTGAGTGAACGTGTTTGCATTGGTTGAGCAGTCGGTGTTAGCATGGGTAACTGTGATGAAGCTGTGTTGTTCTGAGCTTTAGCCATATCCGGTAGCCCATAATTGGACCTGTGTGTTTCCGTGGCTGCCATTTACTGGCCAAAAAATATGTATAAATTCCCACACCCCTACAGAGAGAGTAAAGGAATGACACGCTTCGCAATTAGGCTTCGTTCCCAAGGTCTGTCTGACCTGGTGCTGGCCGAGCCAGCTCTGCGGGCATTCTGGACCTGGCACCTTACGAAAAAGAAATATGAAACAAACAACCCAATTTAGGAAATGTTGGCCCTCTGCATGACATAAGGAATACTTATGTCTGTGTCGTTACGGTGGGCAGGATGTTTGTTTTATTTATGAGGCACTAACCTTTTTTTTTTTTACAGACAGAGACACAAAGTATATATTGTTTGAAAGTATAGGCTGTGTGAGGGTCTATATTCATGGCAAATAACCACATGAGAAAACTCATGGATGTATATCAGGGGAAATGGGTAGAAAATTTCATCGGTCACAATTATATTACCCATAAGCAAATAATCTTAAAGAGTTTCATGGAAACTGACCTGTATAATTAATAATAATCTTATCCATTGACCTGGATGTGCTTAGCAAGAAAATAACAGGAGGCTAAAATGGCAAGTGTAATAATATAACTTAATCTTGCCTATAGTACATGAAGCGCTTTGCAGAATACAAGCATAAATAAAGAAATAAAACAGAGTAAAGAAAACAAACGTTGAACAAAACAGTATACAGGTAGAAGAGTTACATATGATTGAAAGAAAGTGTTCAATGAATGGGCTTGTAAACAAGTTTTAAAAGAAGGCAAGAGTCAAATGCCCTTATAAAATGTAAAACAATTGTGTAGTAATCTTTGTGGAAAAACTTTATTCAGGTCATGTGACACAAAGAGCTTCGATCAGAATCCAAAACCAAGCAATAGCCAAGTCTTTAAAATGGTCCCCTTGGTCTCTCTTGGCAAGCGGCATTACTTTAACCCTTGTGTGGTGTTAGGGTCCGAACGTACCCGTTTCAAGAATGTAAAATGCAATTAATGCCATCTAGTTTTTTTTATCGGAACAAGGCTTAGAGTATGTGCTCATGGCGGCTATTTAAACACAAAAACACTAATGTTTACCATTTTAGCCAATTCTGAATTTCTTCTAGAAAAAAGTTACATCGGTGGTGTTAGGGTCCAAACGGACCCGGTACACACACACACACACACACACTCCCCTCCTACATGGGAACCGATTCTTTCTCGGAGTTTTGAACTGCTACCCTCCCCTCCCCCATAGGGCTTCAACTTTTATGTTGGTCCGCTCAATAAATAAAAATACACTGCCTCAGTGCCTGGTTTGTGGAGTGTCATCTTACACATTTTAGGACCTAACAATACTACCCCGACACACAGAGACATGCACAATACACACATGCACACACACACACACACACACACACACACAGGGACATAGGCCTACAGTTCAGTACAGTGCACACCGGAATACACATTCCCACACAAACCCAGACATACATAGATACATTGTATCATCTTGTGGGGGGCTAGGGCAGTGGCATAACACATTTTCTCGCAGCAACATCAATAAATAGCCAAGGTTTGGATTCCTGACAAGTTCATTCTGCAGCAGTATCTGTCTGTCTACCTGACCACTACTACTTCATCATGAGCAACAGAGAATACTCTGCCCTTGAGTACCTGGACCATCTTATGTCTGGTCAAAATGCTCCTGCTGACGTGGAGGAGCCTGAAATAGAGGAGGAGGTGTCTGAAGATGAGGATGATGAAGAATATGATCCAGAACATGACGAAGAGACATCCGATGAAGAAGAGGAGGAGCTGGATGATGATGAAGAGCAGGAGCTGGATGATGATGAAGAGCTCTTCATCTCAAAGGATAAGAAGATGTCATGGTCCTCCATCCCCTACAAGACACACGGCAAAGCTCAAGCTGAAAACATCATCAGGATGACCCCTGGGCCCACACGCTTTGCAATGTCTCGTGTCCAGGACATCAAGTCAGCATTTGAGCTCTTCATTCCAGAGTCAATTCAGAAGATTCTCATTGACATGACCAACATGGAGGGGAGACGGGTGTTTGAAGATAATTGGAAGATGATAGACAAGACCGACCTGGATGCCTACTTGGGACTGCTGTTCCTGGCTGGAGTTTACACCACCAGGGCGTGCCAAAGACAGTAGGATACGAAAGAGGTGCCAGTCCTGTCCCTCCACCAAGGACAGAAAAACCAACACTACTTGCGACAAGTGTAAGAAATACATCTGTGTTGAGCACACTCATACAGTCAAATTCTGTGATTCATGCATCTGAACACACTCTTTCTCTCACACACACACACACACACACACACACACACACACACACACACACACACAAAGATACACACAACACAGCATTGTTGTTGTCAGTTATTGTTTGCCCACACAGGGTGAGAAAAAACAAACTGTTCCATGTTCCAATGTTCCATGTTCCAAATAAAGTTGTTTTATTCCTTGATTTATTGATTTATTTCCATAATACAGTTCTAAAACCCACAAAGCAGTTTACTCAAAGTGTCTTCATATATTAGCCTGTTATAGTCAGATTGCATAATTATTTACCCATTTTCTTCAATATGGGGAACAGCATGAATATAATCCTATTTTCGAGTGAAAAAATAGGTATATTGTGTCTTGGGGCCATATAAAATAATGTTTGATATGGGGACTGTGGTTATGATGAGCTAATAAGTTAGTAATGAAGTACAAAACAAAACTGGATGATAATCCTTATTTTTTGCGGTGGTTGGTACTGAGTTACACACCGGGTCCATTCGGACCCAGAGTTTTTGTTAACACCAAAATAAGATAAATAAATAAGCAGCGCACAAGGGTTAAATTGATTGTAGCCACAGCCATGAGATGAACTTAGTTCAGATGCTAATGGGTGTTTACCCCAAGCTCAGATTCACATATACCTCAATGTGCCTGGTGTATTTATCCTATGCTCCAGCAAACCTCTAGCTGGGTCAGGGAAGGTCTCTGTCTCTCTTTATGATGCGGTAGTGTGAACAAAGTTGGAGGTGTAGAGTCAGACATTTTTAATCACACTGTGGAATTACAGATTAATTAGACCATTTTTTTCCCGTAAGTAAACAGTGAGGCCAAGGAAAGATAATGCATACTGTAAATATAATGCATACACACACACACACACACACACACACACACACATACTAATGCTGGTAGTCCTTTCTGTCAGTTGCCATTTACGATGGAGTGAGGGGTTATTGACCTCTGACCTCACTGGAATGGAATAGCCTGGTATTCTGACAGAGTGGACTATTTCTCCAAATAATAATTTTTATAGGTCACCAGCTCTGGAAACACGGCCCAACCGAATCTGATGTGGGCAGCCTGAAAGAGATGCGTGAGTTGGAATGGGAATGAACACAGCTTCTAAATCAGTTTCACTTGACAAAGACTTGGTTGTTTGCAACCATGCTTGCCAACTTTCCAAAGAGTTTTAATTTTAATATTATAATGAAATACTGTTGATCAGATGCTTAGAGTATGAATTAACTAAATGTTCAATGTGAAAATGTGTGAGTGGAGTGCCAGAGCAGTTGATCACTGCTGGGCTATGTCTTTACATCGTTTCCTTGATGGTAAAAAAGACAAAGAAACCAAAGCTAAAGAAACTGAATTTTCCCTACATTACATACACAATGTAAACATGCTCAGCTCATATTTTATAAATCATTACATACACAATGTAAACATGCTCAGCTCATATTTTATAAATCATTACATACACAGTGTAAACATGCTCAGCTCATATTTTATAAATCATTACATACACAATGTAAACATGCTCAGCTCATATTTGACAAATCATTAGATACACAGTGCAAACATGCTCAGCTCATATTTTACAAATCATTACATACACAGTGTAAACATGCTCAGCTCATATTTTACAAATCATTACATACACAGTGTAAACATACTCATCTCATATTTTACAAATCATTACATACACAGTGTAAACATGCTCAGCTCATATTTTACAAATCATTACATACAGTGTAAACATGCTCAGCTCATATTTTACAAATCATTACATACACAGTGTAAACATGCTCAGCTCATATTTTACAAATCATTACATACACAGTGTAAACATGCTCAGCTCATATTTTACAAATCATTACATACACAGTGTAAACATGCTCAGCTCATATTTTACAAATCATTACATACACAGTATAAAAATGCTCAGCTCATATTTTACAAATAATGTGGGTGCTGAATCTTATTCATGTGTTATTAAAGCTGACTTATTTAAAAAAATACATATGGTAAATGTCAGGGCATTCATATGCCTACATATTCCTAGTCAAAGGACTTAAAATCTAATTAATTTCCGCAATATCTCTCTCCGTGAACTACAATAAATGGAGTCTGCACCATCGAAAGAAAAGAAAATATGCCATTGAAAAACATTAGAAATGGAAAGTATTCATTTCTCTTCAAAAAGCCTAATAGTCAGAAAGTATGCTTTCTCTTCAGCTGAATTTCTAGACTATACAGTTGAGAATTGGTATTCAGTAGCTCCAGGCAGACAGCCTTACTTAGATCACTTGTGTTATCCCCCTTGCTACTCTATATTTGGGGCTGTCACCACTCTTTTCTGCACTGTTTTATTGAGCTCTCCAAAGCTCCAGGATATTACAATGCTCCTTCCTCTCATGCCCAACCTCTTTGGAAAAAAAAAAATATATATGCACAAGATACAAGTTGTAGGTCATAGCAATAAATTCCTTGAATTTGGATGAGTCCTTAGCGCACTGGCAGTTGTTAGCAATGACAATTACATTTTTCTTGTGGCAGGAGGTTTTATGCCAATACATATACCGTATATCATCCCTGACCATTTAGGCCTGCTACCTACTGATGATATAAACATCAGGGAAGATGATATTCAACAATGTGTTTCACATTAATCCTGCGTATTTGCAGAATCTCTTCCTTTCACTTGAGGTCTTAAGTTATTATTTAAAATGATGTCCAAAGATCATGGAAAAGATTTAACAACAAAGGAAGACCTTTGTCAGAATGATCTGTGTGTCTATTATGGCTTACCATTCTGCGCTATGGGAAAAACCAGAAGAATCATTTTCCACTCAATTCACAGGGTGTCATTATGACATAGTGCTTTCTCCACTTATAGACTACATGGAATGCATACTGTAAAGATTCCACACATAAATGCATTTGTCAGTATTCTTCGCAGGCAGAAACCCTTCTGAAAATATTAAGGAAATAACAAAGCAAATGTCATGCGCCAACAACCGCCAACAATGTGCCATTCAGTAGAACTGTATGCCACAGAATAATATCTTTAATTTGATGAAACCTTGAAGATGTCTCATCATGCATCACATTTTAATAACATAACTATGCTTAACTATAAGATACTGTATCTTTGCAATTATATCTTTACGCTAGTTAACTATTTTAATTAAAATATAGTATAACAAAAAAAGTGCAAAGGAGGGAGATGTGTCTCTGTTGCAGACCTGAAATTAAAATATATTTGCACTTTATGATATTTAATTTGCGAATACCAACGTATTCCAAATGTTTGAAGGATTTAAAAAAAAAAATAATCATTTTAACATTCCAATATTCATTGAAAGGAATTTCAATCAAATCTCACAAAGCAAGTATTACTTGATTTTTTTAAAAGTTGAAATAAAAATTATATAAAAATGTGACAAATATTTTACAAAAATCTCAAATAATATACAAATCTTGTAATTACTAGGAGATGGTTGAGGAGGATTCCAGTTGAGGAGCAGTATGGTGAACAAGGACACCTTTTAACTTCTGAATTTAGGATGACAATGAAGCGGCTGCAATGTAAAGTTCAGTTTATAAAAGTCAGTCTGTAGCATGGCTAACTCTCAAGCTAATACCCAGTGCGGGCAGGGGTTCGATCCCTGCCATGGCACCTTCTGACCTGTCACCCCTTATCAATATACAATCCTCTCTGCTTTATCTCTGTATGAATAAAGCAAAAACATATATAAACAATGCAACTATCAGCATCATTGACAGGCCTATCAGCATCTGTTCTAAGATTAAAAATGTGTCAGTGCAGTTAACCACTGAGTACACAAAATAAGATGGAGGTCAAGTTGATATTCTGCTCTCGGTCTCAGTTATGGATTTCCTGCGACTGCCCCATAGTTACCTGCTATCCTAAATTCAGACCCAATAATCACAGGTTTGTAGGCTTTGTGGCAGACTTGGTAGGCCTATGTGGAAAGGTGACCTGTACACGAGGGATTCACAGCTGAAAGCTTCACTTTAGGAGCTGTAACGTTTGCCTATCCCAAAGGCTCATTTAAGAGTGCTCTCACGCATTATATGCTCTAACTGTGATATGAAAGAATTCTGAATGTGTTGCAGCACATTCTGAGACCGATAGATAAAGGATTCCTTCACAAATTATCAACATATTTGGGGAAACAGTGAAAAACAAAATTCTGGCGAGGACATGAACCATTCATAATTGTCAGATCAAGCATAAAATAAAGTTTGGGGAAGAAAATGCAATTCCTACAAGAGCATAAAGCTTGTGCTCTTGGGATTACATTTTATTCATATCTATTTTGAATTTCACACTTCTCATCTGATTATGACAGTGAATTAATCAGCAATACAAAATGAAAGCTCTGCTAATTATCACCCTCAGTGAGTCATTCTCATATTAGGCTGTATTTTTTATGATTTATGGGTACAGTGACATAGCTAGAATATAAAATGTTGGGTTTTTGAATTCCAACAGAATCAATTTTACGTAAATTTCTTTGTTTTGTTCCCTGTTCAAAAAGCTGGAATTCTATTGATCTGTGAAAGCAGCATGTGTCATAAACAGAAAGGAAGATGTTTGGTATCGTGGATGAAAATGAATACATATCTTACCAAGGGGGGCACGACATTAGCCAGGCTTTGTTTCAGTCTGGTTAACATTGGTTTCACCCATATCCTGCCACAAGGTGAAAAAAAACCAAGCTTGTAAACCAAGATATGGTCACAGGAAACGGTAAATGGAACAGACTATTCACAAGGTTACGCTGCACAGGTAATTTGAAACTGAATGCTGAGTCATTCGTATGGGCTATACCATGTGTATTGAGTTTATAGCACTCATGCAATCATGGATTAACCCCTTTGCGCAGACCCCCGAGTGGCCATGGAACCGGCGCCAAGATTTTGCTCATCTCAGATATAAATTTCTCCTGTACGGAGCCCCTAAGGCAGAGATGGGCAATTCCAGTTCTGGGGGGGGCGGTATGTATGCAGGTTTTTGCTGCCACCAGTTACCCTGGCTCAATAAGCTAATTAGTGACATACACCAACATCGATTTACTCGTAAATTAGACCACGATAAAACGCAACAATAAATGCATATAGGCACAGGAACATTCATCAGCTTCTATTCACGGAATGTAGCTAAAATATTAGATTATGTAAATGATTGGGCTAATTAAATCATTGATAATTGGGAACTGGCGGAAGCAAAAACCTGCATAGAGAACATGAACATGAATTTATTTGTCTTTTCTGTTAAATTCACAAGACTAAATGTAACCTTTGAAATACACATTGCAAACATAATAAATTATGATTGTAAAGAGCAAGCACATTAGATTTTGCCTATTAATCAATTATAGGCTATGAAGCTGTTTAATTAGACCCATAACGTAGGCTAATGAACGCTCCCAGTAACGTTAGTCTACATTTTTTTCTAAATTGCGAAAAATTTTAATTCTACATGACCTTACATAGGCTATGCTAATTAAAACACACGTTTAACCAATGAACAAAGTTTGCTGTAAAGTGGTTTACAAGTCTGTAGCCAGGGTTGCAATTGTGGTCAACAGTTTAATCCAGCTAATTTCAGCGTACATCCAGTTCCTCTACAAGATGCAAAGCCAGGTGGAGGTAATGAAATTTCCTTTTTTTATGAAATTGGCAACCTGTCCAATGTTATTGTCAGAGTTATCAGCACGCTAGGATGCTTTTAAGTGGATTTGTGGTGTTTCTATTTGTTATTCGTTTGCTGTCATTTACACTGGCTTGTTGTGATTTTTTTTATGGACTTCTGCACAGACTATTATTGGCATTAGCATTGTGCCTCCGGGCCACTGCCCCTCTCACCTTTTAATTATATCTGCAAGGCCATTCGTTCCCGATCACCAGCAGCCCTATAAAACGCAGAAGGTGCAATTTACCGGAAAATGGTTCTGGGAATTCACGTGACTTCGCCGGCTCCCAAAGTATTCTCTCCACTGGTCCTGATTCTGAGACGCCCCGAAGCAACACCCGATCCAGCATTAAATAAATCCTGAAGGGTCTGCCTTCCTCTGTGTAAAGGGAAGTAAAACATGATGCACATACTTTGATGTGAGCGACAGGGACATTCTGGTTGCAGCCTGTGTAGTCCTGTGTAATCTGCGGTATTCTTTGTTTGTTTTGATTCCAGCGCGTTTCCTAATTTCGTGCTGGATTACGTTGGACGTTTGGAGGAGCAACGCCGATGTCCTGGGCCGGAGTTAGTGGAACGGACTACTTTGTTCATTCCTGGACTGCTGCCTTGCTGAGACTGTAAACCCGGAACTGATCCGTTTTGGATTGGACTTGAATGGTATCAGTTATTTATTTTATTTTTTTTACAAGCATCAACTGTTTCCAGGTCATAATTAGAATAGCGAATTATGGACAAGCAAACCACTGGCATTTGACAATTTGAATGTATTAGATTTTACTCATTGTATTAAAAATAAAGAACATTTATTTTTAATTAACATTAAAAATAAAGAACAGATATAAAAAACTTACGCTGGACCCCTCCAACATCCAAAAGTACAGACCAGTATCTCTTCTTCCTTTTCTTTCCAAAACTATTGAACGTGCTGTTTCTAACCAACTCTTTTCTTACCCAGAACAACCTGCTAGACCCCCACCAGTCCAACTTCAAACCTGGCCACTCAATTGAGACCGCACTCCTCTCCGTCAGCGAGATGCTTCATGCAGCTCGGGCAGCCTCCCTCTCCTCTGTGCTAATACTCCTAGACCTCTCTGCCGCCTTCGACACCGTAGATCACTCCATCCTCCTGTCGTCCCTGTCAGCAGTGGGGATCGGCGGCTCGGTCCTGGCCTGGATTGAGTCCTACCTCTCTGAACGCTCTTCCCAGGTTGCCTGGGCTGGTAAAGTATAGGCACCCCATCCCCTTACCACAGGAGTCCCCCAGGGCTCAGTTCTTGGTCCCCTCCTTTTCGCCACCTACACCAAATCCCTTGGCCCTGTTATCACTGATCATGGTCTTTCTTACCACTGCTATGCTGATGATAACCAACTCTCTCTCCTTCTCACCCTCTGACACTCAGGTGTCAGCCCGCATCTCCGCTTGCCTGAGAGACATCCAGAGCCATCCTGAGACATCCTGCTCTAACCTCTCCCCCTCTCAATCTCTCCATTTCCCTAGGGGACACTCCACTGACCCCAACGCCCTGTGCCAGGAACCTCGGAGTGATGATGGACAACAGGCTGTCCCTCTCCGAGAACATCGCAGTGGAAACCCGGGCGTGCAGGTTCTTCCTGTACAACATCAGGAGAATCCGTCCCTTCCTCACCACCCACTCAACCCAGCTCCTGGTCCAAGCGATGGTGCTGTCCCGCCTGGACTATTGCAACTCTCTCCTGGCTGGCCTGCCAGCATCGGCCATTAGACCCCTTCAGCTTATCCAGAACGCAGCAGCGCGCCTGGTCTTCAACCTCCCCCGACACTCCCATGTCACCCCCCTGCTCATTGACCTCCACTGGCTACCTGTGATGGCTCGCATCAAATTCAAAACATTAGTGCTCGCCTTCCAGGCAGTCCGAGTATCTGCCCCTCCATACCTCCAAAAGCTCATCAGACCCTACACACTTGCCAGATCCCTGCGTTCCGCCTCCTCAGGACGACTGGTACCCGCCCCCCTCTTCATACTAGCACCCGGTCTCTACGTCTGTCTTTCCTGGCCCCACGGTGGTGGAATGAGCTCCCCGTGGAGGTCAGAACAACAGAAAGTCTGACCACCTTCAAGCGCAGATTGAAGACTCACCTCTTCAAGCTGCACCTCTCTCCACCCCTCCCTAAATTATGTTTTATGAATCCTTGTTTAACTGGTTCAAGCTTCTAGTTCATAATTGTAAGGTTACTTATTGGTTACATATTATTGTTATCATCAATATTGTGTGGGTACCCACCCCCAAAAAAAAAAAAAAACCCCAATCATACTGACTGCGCCTAGTACTTGAATTCGTATTTACCTTTTAGGGTTGTTTTAACACACTAGTTCGGAAATGCACTGTGTACGTCGCTCTGGATAAGAGCGTCTGCTAAATGACTATAATGTAATGTAACATTATTTTTTTATTCACCTCTGCCTTTGTGGTTGTGTTGGTGTGGCCCGGGATCCTTGAGCCTATCGTTTTTATCATTAAAACGTGTGACATTAGACGCCATAGAATGCACACCCCAGTGAATATTTTTGTTGAAAAATCTGTGCAATGCCGTCTCGTGTTCAGGTGAAAAACCGGATAAAATTTATAAGTGAAAGTTTTTTTAACCGGTCTGAATGTAGCCAGCATATTCCGGTAAAACTTGAGCTCGATTCTGGCTTTTCTCAGTGGGACACCCGCATCAATGTGACTGCAATTAGAACGCACCAAAGAGTAGGGATGGGAATAGTTATAATAGAATAGATTTTCTCCCAGGCTATTAAAAGAAGAACTATTACTATTTGGCTTGATCAATACGAGTGCTAATAAATATCAGACATCAAAGAAAATGAGACACCGGAAAATAATTTTTAAAAGATGCAAGAAGAGAGGTTTAACGTTATGTCAAAAACGATTGCTAAAATATTGTTTAACCACTGCTCTGTGATTGGGATATTTAGGAGTTTCATTCTCTAACGAAGATCGCATACTAGTTACGCTCCTAGGCGTGTTTCATAAAGCTGAACCGTAACGTTTGCGTTGGTTTCTGCAATCAGAACAGTGAACTGTCAACATTCTCCTCTATCTCATTTAGCCTATAGGCTACATTTACATTTGGAAGAAAGATGAGATCTTTTACGTTACCTGACCATTTTTGGAGGCAAGCTGGCTTTTCTTATTAACTGAAGATGACAAAGTTTGAAGATTATCACAAATTTAGGTTAGTTATTTGCTTTCCAAATCTACTCATTTGTGCGTGGCCAAGCAGGCAATCGTTGTCAGATTAGTATACCGCCAATCACAACACTAGTTTTACACTTGGAGTTGGTTATAGGCTCCCAAGAGAAATCCACAGACCACAAATATGTTGAATATTTCTGAAGATTGATCACAAAATGGAGAGCTTACGCGATGTTCTATTGATTTCAAAATGATAGTAGCTTAAATTAGTTTTCAAACAATGATGTTTCCATTTAAAATCTTTAGACGGGGCAGCATGCGCTGACTGAATGAAAAACGACAGCGCGCATGACGTGACGTTGTTTTGCTTTGAGTAGCAGTCGGGAATACATGCTGGAATCGATAAGAGAATTGATAAGCTCGAAGGCGTACGATTCCGAAGAATCGGACAATTTGGAACTCGATTTCCACCCCTACCAGAGAGATTCTAAAATAAGGTATAGCGTATAAGGTATATGTGATTACCCGATTTCAAACCTCTACTCGCATGCACAGAACCCCAACAAAATGAATAACGTTTAATTTATTTCCAGGCTGCGATAAAGCAATGCGCGCGCTCATCCAATGCAGACGTAGATGCGAAGCTATGCATTTCTTTGCCTCCAATTTAATGTCCATCCATTTATTCTTTTCATTTTACTACTTTAACAGTTTGTGTGAGGGGTGATTCTGCATTGATGGTACATGTTATCTCCTGCTAGGCCCTTACTTTCCCAGTTTATGACCTCGGTACTGACAATACTAAATAAAAATAAAAAAATGTTTTATTGTAAATCTGCTAATTAGACTTCGATTTCAGTGTTGGAATAATTATTTCCTTTGCTTTTTCTGGGCCATTTTTACTAGGTATGGACCTTTTCAATGGAAGTGACAGCCTCCTTATAAAGCAATTAATGGGCGATTTATACTAATCACAAAATAACGTGGCTGCGTTTCGTACGTGAATATGGAAAAATCTGCCTTTCCCACATGATTTGATGAATCCAGCGTACATTTTTTTGTACCAACTAGTTTCGTACATGAATGTACACTCATATTTAGGAACGCTTTATGAATGAGGCCCATTGTGTCAGTGCTTAGAACTTGTCATGGCTATGCTGACATCATTAGCGAAAGGCAATTCAAACGTGTACTACATTTGTGGACTTTTCCGATGTAAGTACACAAACTTAGTTTGTAGAGTTCATCACTTTCGTCCATGATCAGCTGCAGTTTTCCAGACAACTTAATTGGTTTTTCCCAAAGAAGGGGTCCGCAATGGAGAAAAGGTTAACGTATAGAGTACTCAACTGAGTACGTCAGACGTGGGCGGAGTTTGGTTTTGGAAGTAAATTCCCTATGATTGATAGTTTCCGAAGCCAAAACGTTCCTGGATTAGCCTGTGTGGTATAAGGATATAGAGCATACATCACATGTTCCAATAAAAATTTTTTAAAGTAATGATTTAATGATTGTAGTCCAGTTTGTTGTCCACTTTAATAGACTACATATCCATTACTGCAATGCACAGGTGGTTCTCGACCAATTGGATATCATCGTCTCATCTGGACATTTTTGGCATACCTCCTTGCTAATTCGGCCATTTTACTTCATTGAACCTTCCGGAGGGAATTATGGGATGTCATAAAACAATTAGTATTTTAGTTCTTTGGCTTCATCTGATCCACAAACATGCAGTAGGTTACATTCATGGGTCAAATATGTTTGTTATATTAAATATTTAGGGTATTTACGAGGTGTACATATAACATTTTTTTATATGTATTTATTAACCCCCCCTTGCTTCCCACAGAGATTATTCAGGTGTAAAATATATTTTCTCCCCATGTATATATTTTTAATCATGTATATTTTCACCTTAGGGGCTCCGTACTTCTGCAACCAAACTATGAGAGGAAACAACAATCTCTGTGTTTTATCTCATTATTAGTATACTGTTTGTGATAACTGCCGAAGATGTAGTTTCTAAGTGTCACTATTGTCCTGTAGAAGGTCAATTTAACAAGCAACCCCCACTCAGTCTCACCTGCAACTATACCTACCCATGTGTGACACTGTGGACAATAGCGGCTATGTCTGAGTTCATAAATATATTGTTTCATCACCAAAAATTACTATTCTGTCATAGCAACAAGATAAACCCAACAATAATCTGATCGTATGGCAAAAAAAGCCATGAAAAACCCTACTCACTCAAATGCAAAATAAACATGTGAAATATTTGTGTAATTATACCATGTCATTTTACTATAAATATCTGCTACTAATATATGAAAGAAATATCCAATCCTACCATTGGTTTTATGCATAGAGATGCCCCATTTGGAGACACTAAGGAACAACAGGGTACACTGCCTATATTTTGCATCATAGATCTTTAGGAGTTCTGCATCTCACCATCACATTTTGCACACTTGGGAACATGGAGTTTATGATCCAGAAAATGTATAGTTTTACATACGTAGCTCTCAGTATTTCATTGCAAACTTTTTTTTTTGTTGCATTTTTTCAAAGTTTTTTTGCATTTGTGGCACTTTAGTTTATTTTCATAATTTAGGTCAAAATAATCTAAGTTAGTATTGTAAATGGTGCAACTGTCTAGTTTTATTTAAGCCATTTAGCAAGTTTCAACCTGGAGTTAAATAGAAATAACTCCAAATAGTTATCGTAACTACTTAGTGCAGATAGTCTATTTTTTCTCGCCTGCGAGACAGTTTTACGCAACTGAGACACGCGTTGCTCCTGCAGCCAAACTATTAGTGGAAAACCCAAACGCGGTATTTTAACTTTATTGGTAGACGATTCGCGACGATTTCTGGCCAATGCGTAGTTTCTAAGTGTCACTATCTTTCCGTAGCAAGTCCATTTAACAAGCACTCCCCACCCAGCCTATACCTACCCATGCGTGACATAGTGGGCAATAGCGTCTATGTTGGGAGTTCATAAATATATGTATTCATCATATCATATCAGAATTCCGTCCAGCAACCAGATAAACCCACCAATAGCCCGACTGTATGCAAATACAGCGGTGCAAATCGCTGCTCAATCAATACCGACATAAACAAGTGAAATCATACAATGCCATTCTACTATCAATATCTGCTATTAAATATGGAATTCGTGTGCAATCCTCCCGTGGATTTAAGCGTAGATATGTCCCTTTCAAGATTCCGTGGTCATTTATTGTCTTGGACAATCCGTTTTAAAAATACACAGCGCATTGGAACACTATTAGACAAACGAAACTATCTCTGCGTAACCCCCCCTCCCTGATAGCACTGCTGTGACGCTTTCAATTTTATTCTGGTTTGATCGACAATTGTTTTATCCAATAGAAGGCACGACAAGCTTCCCAAAAGTTATTTACATGTGTAATTGAAAGCTTGGATTAACTATTTAAGGGCGAGCGTAACTGCAATACTTGTTATATCACGACAACTTTACGCGGGCATGCGCAGATGACGCATTTGGTTTGACGCGTTTGGTATGACGCAGTTGGTCTTACGCAATAAAACGGCGCGCAACTTTGAAGAGACTTTTTAGTACTTTTCCCCCGAAGTCGGTCAGAAGAGGACAACAACAGAGATTCTTCTAATCCCTGTAGCATAGATTCTGTGGAAGAGGTGCCTATCAATATGGGGAAGATATCCTCCTCGACATGTAAGTATTACTGCTTGTAATATTTTGAGTATATACATTCGTTTTTCCACTGCGTGCTATATTTTTGTATTTGCATCGGTCGTAATAGACCACTGTTAGCCTGCTAATAATGCTGAACATATTTGCAAACACACTTTTTCAGACTCCACCTTGAATAACTACATGTATACGGCAAATTATATAGTACGTTCTTTCCGTTTATTTGTTATTTTCTATTTGGTTTAGCTATCTCATAGCTTAGAATGTATAGCTGACTGTATTCGGTTGATGACTAGCGATAGCTTCTACGTTGTGAGAAAGTAGCGCTTTCGTGACTTAGCTTCGTAGATTGTGTCTATGACCTTCAATATGCACTTATTGTACGTCGCTTTGGATAAACGCGTCTGCCAAATAACTGTAATGTATTGATACTATTGTGTTCGTGACGTTCCCGTAGTGGCTCGTGGTGGCCTGCTTTGTTAGAATTCATAGCATTCACAATGAAATTGCGTATTTTAGCGCTGTTCTGTTTGGTTGCTCAGTCGTAAGTTATAAACTCCTCAAAAAAAGTTCGGAATCGTTATTTTGGTCGATTATTCCTCCCCTTTAATAATACCAATTGGTATTGTATTTTATATCGTTGGAAAGCCTGATTAGTCACCTTTACAACGAGGTACAACTTGTAAGGATCGTGCATTCGTGGAATGAGCAACACAGCTAACCGTGTGGGTAGCGGCCCAACAAAATGTGCCAAAATCCCCTGCAATATTCTTCTGTTGGTATTCACTCTCGTTTTGAGTTGCTTGGTGGACTGGATGATTGCACTCTCCCACAGTAATAAGGAAAAAACAACACATATTGGCCATTTTTACACTTTATTCATTTTACACTGTCAGGGACCTCAGTAGCGTGTGGAAGATCCATACGCAGCCACAACAGCTTGGCACCTCCTCCTCATGCTGGTCACCAGCCTGGTCACACACTGCTGTGGGATGGCATCCCATTCCATCCCACTGGCATACACCTGCCAGCACTTGAAGCTCAAAACGAGAGTGAATACCAACAGAAGAATATTGCAGGGCATTTAGGCACATTTTTTTGGGCCGCTACCCACACGGTTAGCTGTGTTGCTCATTCCACGAATGCATGATCCTTACAAGTTGTACCTCGTTGTAAAGGTGACTAATCAGGCTTTCCAACGATATAAAATACAATACCAATTGGTATTATTAAAGGGGAGGAATAATCGACCGAAATAACGTTTCCAAACTTTTTTTGAGGAGTTTATTTTATGCCTCGATTTGCCGTGAAGCTAGAACATTGGTAGTGTTTTCCGATATTATTGTATTGTATTGTAATTTCTTTGTGCATAATGTACTCTATGGGGTATTAGTATATCCATGGGTGATGCTTTTCACTTAGGGAATGTAAAATATGTATTCAAATGTACTGTGTCCAGATGTGTGCAAGATGAATGTAAAATAAATAAATAAAATAAATAAGCAACAGTTGTGAAACACACTACAGAGTAATGCCATCCTAGAGCACGCAACAAAATATAACATAATGTAGCATACAGAAGAAAGTGTTTACTGAAGTACAAGAGTGAATGATTTCATATTTAGCTGTGTGTACCACAGTGTTATAATGCTTCTGCATTATGTAATTTGTTCCTATAACATGCTTGACCCTCCACCTCTGCCACTCCAGCAGTGCCCTCTACTGTTCAGAGTGAAGCCACTGCAGGACCAGATCCTTCCAGCATACTGAAGACCGTGCCATTGATGAGTGCATGTTGCCCACGAAGGCACCGCACAGGATGAAGCAGTATATGAAGGATAATGGTGAAAAAATGGCACACTTGGCATCAAACACTGAACTGAAACTGTGCAATATCAATGTTTTCATCCATTAAGTGATCGTAAGGTAAAATGTATATGCTTTATAAAGGACAAAAGGCTTTTTAATAATTTCTCGGAGAGGTTTTGGGTAGGTTATTGGACACCTAGATATCCACCCCCCTGTACTGATCCAAAATAATTCCCACATGAAAATGATAAAAAGGTGAGTTAAATGAGTCAAAACGGTTGATTTGCACTGAAATGTATGATTAGTTTAAGATTTACAGCTATTCACATTTTAGCCAATTTGGATAGGTTTGGAGACCCTGGGTACATCAGGCTACACTGCTTACATTTCGTGTCATAGATCTTTAGTAGTTCTGTATATCACCCTGCGATTATTGAATGCTTGTGGACAAGGAGTTTATGATCCAGGAAATGTGTAGTTTTACCTGTTTCACTTATGTACCTCTCAGTATTTTGAAGAAATATATATTTTGTAGCATTTTTAGCAAAGTTTTGCTTGCATTTCCGGCACTTTATTTTGACCTTAAATTATGAAAATAAACAAATCTAAGTTTGTACAAAAAATGGTACACCGGTTTTGTTTCATTTAAGCCATTTACCAAGTTTATGTGATGCTCACACCTGGAGTTATAAAGCCTTAAACAGAGTACCCCCATGATTTACCAAATATGCCATCTGCACTAAGGGGTTAAATAGAATTAGAATAACCTCTAAATAGGTGAGAATTGACTAAATTTGGCATCTGCACGAAGGGGTTAAACAACAGTTTATCTTTTACATGAAAACACACACACATACAGGCTTTATCAATGATATTACATGCAGCAACAATAAACTCCCATTAATGTGGCCTAAGAAGACTAAACAATGAAACAATGGCCGTAAGCATAAAAACAATATCTAAGGTAATACAACATTATTCTCAGTCTGGTGCTCATTCCTATCTGTAAGGGCTCTAATTACGTAGGTCCTTTGCCTCACCTGTTGTACATTTTGTAATTGCTATAATCAGACAAATACCTGAAAATAAACTACTGCTTCCGATTGATAATTGAAATTCAGGAGGCAAAGTCTTTAGAATTAATATTACATGAGCTACTGAGGACTATTCTGGAAACAAATGTGCGGGGCCTTCCTTGTGAGGGGATTTTATAGTGTCAGGTGCTTGTGGTTCCCTGTGGGCTTGGTGCTCCATGCACTCTGTGCAGTACAAGGCATATGACAAGAGCAGGAGTCAAGGTGAAAAGCCATCTATTTTAATGGGGCAGACTCAGGCTGTTGACTGGGAAATGGCAGCTTTAACGGGTACTGACAGCCCAACGGCTTTCATTTTTCATGAAACCATTTGTCTAGAGTACAAAGAGCTGACAACGTGACAAAACAACATTTTTATAAATAATATGTAACTGCGTCCCGACCAGCTGGGGAATCGCTTCGAGACTGAGACGTAGCTTGTGGTGGCAGCATAGATGATTTCCGTTCTTCATGAAAATGAAAGGCTTGTCTCCCTTTTGGGGCTTAGAAGTAAGAATGTGCTTTGTCTTAAATAACACTTTCACAGAGTAAGTCAGATTTGATATTGCTATTGCACCAAAGGCCCATTTCACAGCCCCAATCAATTATTGTGGTGTGTGACATATACCCTGTGCTCTTCTTAATGCAATGACAGCATAGCATGGTTGGCTGTCCACACTGACCATGGAATAGGGTGTATTTTCAGGGGGGGGGGGGTCTTCGCCAAATTCTAAATATTGTTGACTGAGTTCCAGCCATCTAATCACCACCACGTACAATTAGCTAAATTAATGTCATAGTTAAGGTCAGTCATCCACCTTTTACAGAAAAGAGCTCTGGGATTGTGGTATCTAAAGTTACTATATAAACACAGGCCGTCTTCACCCCTGACAGGTCTAAGCCTATTCCTGATTTTTTTTGGAACCCTCTGCTTTAAATTTTTATTAAATATAGGCCTTTAATACGCCATCAGGTGTTATATGTCTATTTTCCCAGCACAAACTGATTCTTGTCCTCTTGTGCTCTCCAAATTTCTGACAGAAGTAAAACCTCTTAGTTTACTGGGGCCCTGCTTCCACAGATCTATTTATCATCACGATAGACCATGATAGGGAAAAGGTGCAGAAATATAATCTATCAAGTTTGTTATGAAGTGATGACGACCTAGATAGCTTGTTTGTAATATGCACAAATTGTCTGCTGTTTCGAGCCACAGCAAATCCTCTGATTGGTCAAGACTGGATTTTTGTGTTGTTTGACTAAACATTAGAATGGGTAAGACGTGTGATCTAAGCAGCTTAATAACTTCGTCATAACACTCTGCCATACAGGCCAGATTTATATAATTTTTTAAATATTGTTGACTGATGTCCGGAAAATGTCCCTTTTCTCAGCCACTGTACACCAGGCATGTGCAGAGGTAGTGGCTCGAGCACCTGCCCCTTTGCCCTGTCAATCCTAAAGTGCCCTTTTGAATTGTATTTCATAGAAAATTCACATTTTGTTAAAAAAATTACTTTCATCATGTACTAAAAAAGGCAAACACCCTCAGTCACAGATGACAGGCTGCTTAGTTAAAAAGACCCCCCAGCTCCCTGGTCTGTGATCGCAATCTCCGCCATCCGCCCTCCCCCTGGTTTTCAGCATATGCTCCACAAAATTTCTGTGCACGGCCCTACTGCACGCTGTTTCAAAGTAATTGTTGGCCTCATGGTGGCTTCTCTCACCAGCTTCCTTCTTGTTCAGTGTCCAGTCTATTGGTACATCACGTGTGACTGCCTTGTGCTTTGGTAGAATGCTGAGAGCAGCAGTGCCAGAATACATGTTTTAAGGAATTAGTAGTCTAATAGTACAGGGCATGTCAGTTTGAATTGTAATTAGCTTTTTTTGTGGGAATATAACACAGCCAGTGTTAACTTAAAGCACAACTGAACTTTGGTAGAACTTTGGGTTGTGTAGTTACCTGGCCATGATATGAGTCCAAATGGTGGCAGAATTTGTTCGTTAGTTGCTCGGTGCTCCCCTGGGGTGATAATCCAGAATAGGGTATTTGTCGCTCTCCATTCACTTCTATAGGGCAGCTAAAATGGTCTCAAAATGAAACTTCTAGCACTTATACGAACGCGAACAAAGTGGATTCTGTCAATATAAACAATAACAAGTCCTCGTACGTATTTTTATTTATTTATTAAATGGGTCTTTTTTTCCTGACTTTTTCGTATTTTATTTGGAACGTAAATCCAGTAGGTAATTCTTGCACCAGAAACAGCGTTAATACGCCAATGCATCAAAAACCACTCATTGATCCAGTGTTCCTGGTAGTATATACAGCAGTGGCGGCTGGTGATCTAAATATAGGTTGGGGCGCTAGCATTTCTAAAAAAAAAACAAATACATCTGACTTTGACTTTAAACAGAAAAAACAAGCCACCTTGTGTCTCAGTTGCATAAGACAGTTTAATTGGCAACAGTGGAGGACAGTTTTTCAAGTAAGACATCACTGAACAGTGGAGGAGCCTCTGTTCATTCAAGTTAGGCAGGACTCATACATTCAGATTTAGACTTCAAACAGATCACACAGACCTCCTGGCAGCACCGGGTCCAAATCAAACACAACAGCACTGTCATGTTGCCTAGAGAGGTGCTAATTGCTGCCCCCCACACACAACTCCTTGCTGCACAATTCCTTTGTATTGCTAAACCGCTAAAAACCTCAGACTGAGAAGAGCCTACTTGACTGGTCATTCAAATGAGTCATCATACATTTTGAGACAAAGACATACAACACTAAAGGTGAATTGGCCCATTACAACACAACAACACACTAATGTTGCCTAAAACCACTACTTGAACATTAATTTTTTGTCACCTCTTCGTTATGCTTTCTAATGCCAATTCTGTAGCCTTCATCGAGTTGTTCAGCAATGCTAAGCCTGCCAAAAAAGTGTAGCTTCATACTGTTGTCAAGATGGCTGCGGCTACTTTCATGCCGTTTGCACTTTTCAGCAAGATGTTTTAGGTCTCGTACCCCCGTCGTTGTCCACAATGGTTCGGTGCCAGCACTTTGAAACAGGGAAAGCAATATAACGCATTACTCACAGCACATCCAGCTAGCCAACTCCGTTTGTCATAACACGAGCGAGAGAAGCCCCGGGTATAAGCACGACCGCGATCACTTGTTTGCTGTTGAATGTGCAAATCTGGTCGCTCTGGTCCAAGTTCCTTTACTCTTTTCTTTTCTTCCAATGAACGCCTTGAGAAAGGTTCTTTTTGCAAAGAAATAACCGAATTTTCTTTGCTTTCTGTTCCACTTGAAGAAGCCATTTCGAATTATCTCTCTCGCTTGGTCTAGATCTACTTGAATGAATGCGTAGCAGCCGACTGAACCTAGCCGTAGTACTTGCGCACTCGCAGTGATATCCTGCTAGATGCTGGCTGGCCGTGATAAACATGCCTTAAATCCAATCCAATAATATCATAAACCATGAGGACTAATCAGAAAAGGGTAGGATAGTCCGGGGCGCACAGGCCTGCGTCCGGGGACCTACTTTTTTGGCCGCGAATCAGGCAGCAGAATCAGGGGGCTCGCCTGAAAATGAATGAGTGCTCTGATTCACCATAACATTACCGGCGCCCTGCAGTCCCCTGAACATGCATATGTAATGTATTAAACTTTAGACAACGCAAGGCCAACATATAACATGTTTAAGCTACTAAAAAATTAAATAATAATAAAAAATAATAATTTTAAGCTACTAAAAAATTAAATAATAATAAAAAATAATAATAAAAAATAATAAATTTTTTAAAACTTTTTTTAAAATTTGTATGTGGGGGAGGGGGGGCGGCGCCCCAGCGCCCTCTATAGGCCGGCCGCCACTGATATACAGGTATCTATGGTATGGTATGGTAATGACGTCACGTGGCGCTGTAATAGCGACATGTAGTCCAGCTGTCTCTCGTGTTCATGTTTGTTAATTTGAAAGTGTTTTGTTGTTTTTGTGTTTTGTTTTTTTCATGCGCTGTGTGTCTGTAGTGGGACGGGAAAGCGGGCTGGAGATTTTTCAGGGCACTCCTGTTGCTTGTTTTGATAATATTGACAATAATAATAATAATAGTGACTCTAGTTGATAGAATTTTGTTTGTGGTCGTCACCATAGAGACGCATTCGCAACATATGCTCAGGAATGTTCATTGGATCTGCAGACTGCAGCAACAAAGTTTACCATCGCTCTTCACCGGAGTTGAAGATTTCGGGACCGGGAGTGCAGGCAATCTTCAAAAGGCAACCAGGGAAGAAGAACATAATGCGGGGGAGGAGTGAGGTGACGACTGGGAAGATTGACGCAGTTCGGTGCTCCGTTTCGGCAGTGAACAGAGACCGCGGCACTGCGTGTATGGAGGAGAGTCGTGGAGGAGGAGTTTGTGTGTTGGACTGCTTGGTGACACTGGACCTCTCGGGACAGCAAGGGCTATTTTTAATCATGGCTGTATTGCACTGTAATTCACTTGATTGATTGTAATGATTCTGTTGGATGTCTTTGTTTGATGTTTGTTTGTGTGGGTCTGCCCCACTGTCTATGTCTTTTTTGTTGTTGTTGTTGCAGGGGCTACAACTGAAGTTCCCTAGCGGAAAAATAAAAGTTATTCTATTCTATTCTATTCTATAAACAAACCCACCTGCCGACATTTCGCTAGTCTTGGATATGATAAATGTAAATCAAAATTTTTTCATACAGTTGTCTATTACTGCTCTTTCAGGGAATGTTACATTAAATTATGTCAGGCTTGGCACAACAGTCAGGCCACTGGGTGATGAATGCATATATAATTTGATGATGATAAAAATTTTAAATATATTTAAAAATTATATTGAAAAGGTATAGTATGACGGAACTAACCATGACTGACAGAGGATTACAGATCTGATCCATTTAAATACAGCAGTTTGTTGGTCACCAGCTCGTTGAGATTACTAACTAGCAAACTTTATTAGCCTGGGGGCTGGCAGCAGTGACATCAGCTGTCTGACAGGGTTCAAGTATAAGCAGCTAGAATCAAGGTCTAGGCTACCAAAGGATACTCATGTCTCTGTAACACATTGATTGTAACAGACAAACAAACAGCCCTTCAACCCATAATTTTGTTTAAAAAGTTCTATGTCAAACTAGTAGGGAAGGAGTCGATTTGTTCCACAATTTACAGTCTTTTAGACATTTGGGATAAGTAATGATATGTAGAGGTATCTGAGGCTATTTGCTTATTCCACACTTGAGCATGGATTGTGGGTAGTGGATGGTTCTGTAGTTAAACTTTGAGACCTCATGTCCAAGTGAGGCAGTGCTTACACCAAAAAGGCCAAACAAAAAGAGTTCTTGTGATGTGATGGCAAAACAGCCTGTGGCTGTTGGTGATGACAATGTGCAGCTTTTGTGTGGGAAGCAATAATAATTTGTGCCCCCCATATATTTCAGATGGCCACCTCTTGATTTCCGCCATGCGCAGGGACTGAATACTGTTACTACAATAAGCGTATACGCATATCCTGCTCGTTGCATGGTGAGCTTGTGCAGTCAGATTTTTATGCAATGCTAGGCATGTCTTGTGCCTAATTTCCAAATAATGTTCCAGATGATATCATCACTCGGTTCATTAACTGATTAACCAAATAATTAGAGGAGTGGCGTTTCCTGTCAGCCAGGCGCCAGTCAAGTAATCAATTAATGCATAGTCTCACCTGGGGGTTCCCCTTGCCCCTTCTCGCAGATATTGCGGGTGACAAGAGTTCAGTGAGGCAGCAAAAGGTTAACTTGATTTGCGGCACGCTCCGCCAGCAGCCGCTGCGTCTCCCAGGCACTACTCGACAGTCTGAGAAGCATCTCACGGCACACAACACAGCTACCACCGGGACCGGAATCTGTCGGCTTTTTAATTATCCGCCTCCTATTTCGAAATTAGTTTTCATAATAAAACTAATAATAATAGACACTACCGGATCTGGAGAAAATTAGATTTGCCAGAGTGTTAAGAAGACAGCCTGTTCTGTATTCAGCTGGCAAGATTGCCACTTTTAGTCTTAGGTAAAGGGAAAAGGGGCTCAGGAAATGAAGAACACTTGTAATGCAATTAAAGGACACTGTTTAATGTTTAAGCAGGTGTTAAGGGAAAATAATAAACACGCTGAGAACTGCTACTCGCTCTCTATAAATTGCAAATGTTTATTTTTTAAGAAAGCTGAAGATTTTTATGAAATGAAACAAATTTACTTTTGTCACTTGCAGGATGCTTGTCAATTAAAGAGCATTCCATCACAAACCATGGCCCGATATATTAATATTTAATTTTAATAGCAAAAAATGACCTGTAGCAATGTTCACTATGTGCAGGCTTTCTGTCGGAATCCTGCAGGAGTTACAGGACCATTCAGGAGCTATTCTTGTTTAACCTATGGATTCCCATAGGAATGTTGTTTTTCCTGCACAACCCCCTTAATTTCTGTAGAGATGCCGCAGGAAATTTGGCACGCCTGCAGGATTCCTGCAGGAATAAAGTGTGTTGTCCAGAAACCCCCAAATGCCTGTAGAAATCCTGGACTAAAGGACTAAATCCTGCAGAATTTTTAGGGTTCCTGCAGTCATTGGGTGCATCGGGTGTGTATGCAGGTTTTTGCTGCCACCAGTTACCAATTATTTAATTCGCCAAATAATTAGCACGATCTGATATTTTAGCTACATTCTGTGATATGAACAGCAGCTGATGATGTTCCTGTGCCTGTATGCATGTAGCGTTTATTGTGGTCTAATTTACAAGTGAATCGGTGTTATATGAATATATATGAATAATTAGCTGATTGAGCCAGGGTAGCTGGTGGCAATACAAACCTGCATACACACCGCCCCACGAGGCCTGAAGTTGCCCATCCTTGATGTAGGCTGTCTGTGACCAACAGGTTTTCTGTAGGCTCCTGCAGGAATCAAGTAGTATATCTATAGGACTCCTGCAGGAATCATGTAATATATCTGTAAGACTCTTGCAGGAATTCTGTAGGTTATTAGTAGGACTCCTGTAGGAGTCCTGTAAGATTCATGCTGAATATTTTTGTAAGGGAATGAAGCGCAAGCACATTGTATATTTATTTTTCTGATTTCATGGCAACTGCTTAACTGACTATGCTAATTGCAATGGAAGTCCATTATAAAGCTCTCCTGAATGCCATGCAACACACATTGAATGTTTCAATTCGTATATTAATGATATATTGTCAGTAAAGTTTCCGAAGATTATCGTGGTAAAGATAATCAATAGTGGATACGTGCACGCACATACGCGCTTCCAGGAGCAGTGTGGTCACATCTCATTACTGAAGTGATATTTGGGGGAACGTACAGTGCATTTGTAATCAGGAATTTACTCGCTAGCGCATCTCTAGCAGTGCAGAAAACAAACTAAAGTCTCGTTTTAGCACGAGGTGTAACCTCCCCCAGTACTGTAGTATCTTCTCCAGATCACTTTTCATGACTATATCCTGCAGTTACGACAGTGTGTCTAACTCTCCTCTATGCTCGAGCGCTTGTGCGCCTCATAGACAGGAAACCTGTAGGACGCATTTCTAAGCTGAATCTGCCGTAGCCTCTGGGGTGAAATTGCGCAATCCCTGCCAACGTAGGCCTATAGCACGGCTATTTGGCTACACCTCACAGAGGCAAGCACACGGGTGGATAATAATTGGTGTTCTGCACATTATCCAATGAACAGTTTATTGCGTTTTAATCGGAAGGTTCCCATTTCATTTATTATCTGCTTTATAAGAAAGGAGAACGCAGAAAGACAACAACATCAATGACCTATGGGCATTTATGTTCTCGTAAGGATTAATTACGGGTGGACAATGACTGTGTTACTTGCCAAGTCACCATGTTCTGCCATTTATTTGTTTAGTTTTTCCCCACCCACTCGTGGAACGCTTATCTCGGAGTTCTCCCATACAGCTTCATGACTATGCAAAACCTGCTGAAAGCTAGAGAAATCCTTGCATGGTTGAAGCACCATCGATCCGACGACCTCCTTGGGGAAGCAGAAAAAAACTAGGGCCAAGTTCCTGCAAAATGCAGTGTGCTATAAATCTCATCGTCTGCCATCGTGCACGCACCCAAGAGCAACCCATTTTGTGCTTGGTAGTTGCTCCATGGCTTGGAATGTGCCTGAAACAGCTGTTAAAATTGCTATCATTGGAATCTACACTCGGGACCACACCAGACACTATGGGCTGATGTTTCATCTTACAGAAAATGTTGGGCTTCTGAAGTAACAAGCAATAGAGGCTAAACTACAACTGAAAAATCTTACAAATCATACGGAATAGAGAAAATATAGTTTACTTAGAAGTAGGCCTAAACTATGCTCAGATTGTATGCATACTGCATAGTCAATAAGCTACGGAATTGAACAGATCGTGTAGTTAATTGGCTGTATTCTAAAAAAATTTTAGGTATAGCTGTGTATCTGCAAGAGGCCACACGTTTAAATTCAGCGGCTGCAAAAGACATGACGTGAATTCTCCACAGACAATTAGAAAAGATAAAGTGCATGACAGTGGCCCAGCCACTTTCAAATTGTACTTGATTCAGATCAGCACTCTTACATTGGAATAAGGACAGCTGTATTAGGTGTGTTATCTTGGCATTGCAGAGAATAGAGTCCACCAGCCTTATCTCAGTCCATAAATCTATCAAGACAAAGATGTGAGCTGTTGGAGATACTGGCTCCAAAAAATGCAGGTGAATGCAGAGATTTTAACGCTTTGATTCTCTTCCATACCAAAGAGCTAAAAGGAAAGCGAACGTGACACTACGGCAACTGTTCTAGGAACAGCCTTAAGATGCTGCCTCTGTCAAGGCATGTGCAGAATGTGTCTCATCAAAGAGAGAACTCATAGTGATATGAATCACAGTGCGAGGGTACCATTCTAGGTGGTGAAATCAGCTGTCCTGAGTGTCTCTTTCCCCTTTCCTTGACTTCACTTGCGTCACTCAATAAAAGGGGTGAACAAACAGCAGTCAGTTCAAGTTTACTGTAAACAATAAGGGAGCCAGACATCCAGTTACTTTACCTGAACTTTCTTTGGCATTCGCAACAACAAGCAACTAGGCTTACTCATGCAGGCTGTTGGAGGGCGAAAGTCACTGAAAATGAATGTCTTTCACGGAGTGAACAAATTGATATTCTCTCAAAGTCTAAATTGGATCTAGCAAGATGAATGGTCTCTCTCCTTTATATTTTTCTAAAAATCATGAGCATGGCTTACTAGCAAAAATCTAAGTGCTACAGTCAGTGCCTTTTCCACTGTTTTAAGGGGATGGCTAGTTTTATGGACATCTATACAGCTTTACAATCATTGACGTGGGTTTGTAAAATATGAGTGACTATAGTTAGGCACCACAACTAGCTATTTATTTAGGAAACATGTTGGTTGTTTTCTTTACCCTCGTTGCTAACTAATAATTCCACAGTTGCTAACCATACAATGCATTTATCATGTAAGCATAGTAATTTCAATTTATGGAAACATTAGGCCTACTTGGTTAGCATGTTAGGTGAACTCGCTAGCTATCTACTGGTAATCAAGGACTCTTTACCACGATTTCCAGGAATTTTAGCAATGATATAAATCTCATACCTTATCATAACATGGCTAGAAATCGATCATGCATTTGTGATTAAAATTCACTTTTGGACTCGAAAACATTGTTTTGATAAAAGACACATTTCTTTGCATTCACTTATTCAGTAATATTTTACATATGAGAGACTGAATCCATGGCCTCTGCTACGACAGCTAACTATCAGCAGCTGACATTTTCAGTACATTGTCAAACATTTTCAATATCAGTTGATGTTCAGGGTTTTCACCAGGCCGTGCAATTGGCCCCCTAAAATTATCAATGACCCACTAGAAATCGATGTAAGGACCCATTTAACCACCTCTCACATTGATTGGGGAAAAAAACAAAGCATAACTGGACTGTTTGCATTGTAAGTAACTTGCCGTAACGTTAGAACTTCACCAGCCAAAGCAGTAACTTCATTCTTAAATTATTCAATCTTGCAACGATTAGCGTTAGTCAAAGTCCGTACATTTATTTCACTGGCATTGCATTCAGTCATCCTAGGATGCTAGAATTCTCCCAGCGATTACCTTGGTAAAGCTTGTTTGTTAAACTGCCAGTGTCTGCTATTCTGCTGTGAGATGAGCGTGCTACCAATGTTACGTCATTGGTACCATTTTTAAAGGTTTTATAATTTTAAAAAGTATAATTGCATCGCTAAGAAGCAACCAAATATGTGTGTGGAAGTTTCTGGAGACAAGGCTGTGACCGAATATGATCCCTGTTCCCTGCCCCCTGTCCACTCAGAGCTCTGTCTACTATGTGCCCTCTCCCCTCACTTTGCGAGCAGTGTACAAAATAAATCCTGCAAAACTCTTTCCAAACTAATGAGGCAGTAGTTCGTAAACCTATGTCCTGCTCTTGTACCATAGACATGCATATACGTACGCTCTGCTGTCTGTTGTAGTAGTTGTAGTTTTTATTTCCGGTTTACTTCCTGAAATTGTCCGAAAATAAAGGTTTCATTCAGGGATTTTAAATGTCCCCATTTGTGAGAAAAAGTCGCCCACTCAAAAGCTTTTTGATGAAGTTGACTCAAATATGCGCCCTCAAAGGGGTGATATTCGGTCACGGCCTAGGAGTAGGCTACAGAGGTAACATGCTGATCTTTTTTGCGTCACTGTCATATTAGCTCTGCACACGTGTAGTTGACCCATCATATTTTTTTATACATGGGAAATTTGAAAGCTTTGCGTGCCTTCGCGCTGAAGATCTCCTAGAAAATCTGTTTTTTACGGGTGAAGTTTTTCATTTTCATACCTAGCTTTATTGATAGCCTAGATTCTTATGATTACATGACCATAAAATGAAACTTTGATCTGTCTTCTAAAAATGTCTTTACAAATTTCCTGGCATGTCAGGACGCTAGCTTTTTGTGTAATCGAGACAAATGTGTAAGGTCATCAGTCGGGTATTGATGTAACAGTGTTACAACTGTAGCCTACTCATGGCAGCGCTGATCGGGACACTCATCTTACTCTCACATCCAGATAGACCATCTGTTCAGAAATCAGAAAAAAATGTATCACTAGATATAAACATAATTTAACCTTTATGGGAAGTTCTGGAGAGCAGAGTGCAAACTAGATTTCTACCTCCTTCATCCCTCAAAGAACTGGAAATTGTCCTTCTTGAACAATAGGCTAATATGCCACAACACACAGTTCAGAAATAGTATAACAGTATTCCTAGAAGGATTGAAACTGTTTTGAAGGCAAAGGGTGGGCCTACTCGTTATTAGTTACCAAATTAGTTATTAGTTACCAAACTACAGACTCCATGAGGGCCCGACGTCCTGTAGTGGGACCTGTGCTCACAGACCAGCAACATGCAGCTCGATTAGCATTTGCCAGAGAACACCAGAATTGGCAGGTTCGCCATTGGCGCCCCATTCTCTTCACAGATGAGAGCAGGTTACTGAGCACATGTGACAGACGTGAAAGAGTCTGGTGACGAACTCGCAGAGAACACTTCTTCTTCTTCTTCTTATTTATTTTATGGCTTTCTGCAACCAACTAAAGGAGCTTTACTGCCACCTACTGGCCTGGAGTATGGACCAGGGACCCAACCCACTCCCAAAACAAAACCCAACCAGCTGACTACCCACTAAACCCAAAACCAACCAAAACAAAACTTCCTACAAAACAAATTAAACCACCCAACTACCACCAAGAATACAAACAAAAGGAAAATAAACTCTTAAAGTAAATTAATAGAGAAACAAACAGAATCCTCTAAACCCTTTTAAACAAACCCGTTTACCTCAAAAACCTAAATAGGTGCCTATATCCCCCATCCCCAGATTGTCTTTCTAAGAACCCCATCTCGAACACCACCCCACCTCGAACACCACCCCATCTCGAACACCACCCCCTCGCCCTCATTCGTGCTACCATCCTCCCCCTCTCCCTCCCATACTTCCCACACTCCATCAGCACATGCTCCACCGTCTCCTCCTCCTTACAATACCCGCACCGCCCATCTGGATGTTTTTTTATTCACCTTAAAACCCCATTCAAACCCGCATGCCCCACCCGAAGCCTTGTTATTATTGTTTCCTCCCTTCTACACCTCCCCCCATGCCTGTTCCTACCCACTGTCTGCTGCACCCTATACAAATGCCTGCCTCTGCCCTCCCAGTCCCATCCCTCCTGCCACATCCGTTTCACCCTCTCCTTAATAATTGTATTTGCCTCCGCCCTACCCATCTTCACATCCACCTCAACATCGGCCTTCCCAACCGCCCTCCTAGCCCAGGCATCAGCCATCTCATTGCCCTCTACCCCCACGTGTGCCAGCACCCACACAAACCTAATCACCAGCCCCATCCTTTGCAACCTAAATAAAGCCTGTAGGCCCAAATCAGATCCGGCCTACATCTAGAGCTGAAACCCTTCAAACTCTCCAACACAGCACTGGAGTCCGAACACACTACTACCCTATCTGGTCTCACCTCCTCCACCCACTGCAGTGCTAAAACAATTGCCACCATTTCTCCCGTATATACCAACAGCTGATCATCCCTCCCCACCGCCACCCCAACCTCCGGCACCGCAATGGCACACCCCACCCTCTCCGTCACCGGATCCTTCGACCCATCAGTATACACATGTAGATGTCCATAAAAACACTTCTTTAGATATTCACATACCTGTTCCCGACGAGTAATCAGGATCTGACACAAAAGGTGGGGCTGACACAATGGGGAAGGAAACACAAGAGCACATGGCTGGGAGACGGCCAATGAAACAATAACACACGAACAAAAACGGACAGATATAACAGAAAAACATAACACAGACTCAAATACTGACACACAGTAGCTTGAACACACCACCAGGTGGTAAATCTTTGATAAAATACCTTAGACACAGGATAAGGGGTCACCTCATTGCTCATCTGTATAGCTTTAAAAGGAAACTCCACCTAAAAAGTATACTTTGGTATGTTCTGTGTGTTACCCCGAGAATAATTGTCGTGCCCTAAAATTCAAAACCAACTCTTTTGTCTGAATCTGCAAAGGAACACTTGAAGTGGTGATGTTATTGGGGTACAAATTTCCTGTTATGATTTAATGGTGTAATGGAGGGGGGCAGTGGAGCCTTTTCATTTTCGTATTACCTAAAGTCAAAGTCAATTCCTGCATTCTGGGGAATTAAAAAAACAAGAACAAGCTTTCAGACAATTAGGGTTAAGAACCAGGAATCATGACATTTAAGCCAGTCATAAAAGTAGTCTTAAAATAAATGTTTTCTGAACAGATTATAAAATATAAATGTACTTAAATAAACTCCAAAACAAAATAAATATTAAATGCGAAAGTGAAAGATTAATTTCTCACTTCAAGGTTTATGACTTAATTTATAAACTTGTTGAAAACTAGCAATATTATTATGAAGATAGATTATGAAATATGTGAAGTCCAGACTGGGCTTAATGGGTACCCAGTATGGGGTGTACCGGTACATAAAAATCTTGATTTGTTATGTTTGTTTTGACGTCACGGTTTTTGGTACAGCAGAATTTTTTTTAATGAGAATTATAAAATTTATTTTCATTTATTATGAACATGTAAACAGTGACTAACTGGCCATCATTTCTTTCTGAACAAAATAAGGCACATTAACGCTATGTCATCAAGGACGGGAAAAAAAAAGGTCCGCATCTGCATTGAAGCAGGACTGTAATTGTTCTGTTCGCAATCTATGCCAAACCGAAAGTCCCGTACTTAAGAAAAGAGATTTCTTGACAAAGTAAGTGGTGATACTTTTCTGAATAGACACCCGTTGCTCCTGCCTGCCTACACAGAAGTATGTCTCTCTCCTGACTGAGCGCAAGTTGAACGGCAACAAGATACACGTGACACTATTTTGGTTACAGGTGAGGGCGCATCACCTCGGTTACATTCTTTGGCACTGATATAGATATTTCTATTCAGATGAGGCCAAAAATGAATTTTAATTATTTAAATAATGATTTCTAGTTGTAATTTACTTTAAAGCCCTAGCCTACATACAGCACCAGGCTACAAAGCTTGATTAAATGCCTTGGATGCAGGTCTAGTACCTACCTTTGATGTGGACATAATTTCTCATTTTTAGCTTTAATAATGAGGGTCACGCCATAGTACTGAGTCCATCGGGATACACATATTAGGAATATGCAACTTGCATGTACGTATTGTGTATATTTATCTGTAACATGGGTAGCTCTTACCATTTATTTTGTATGGTTCACACCTCTGTGCCACCAGCAAAGGAGCGTATGCTTCCACCATTTTTTGCAGTTTAATGGTGCTTTCATGAGGGAGGTCATTTGTAACATGATACATTTTAATATACATTGCTCAAAGAAATTAAGAGAACACTTAATCAACACAGTATAACACCAAGTCAATTAAACTTCTGGGATATCGATCTGTCCAGTTAGGAAGCGTAAACGATTGTGAATCAATTTCACCTGCTTTGGTGCAAATTAAAGTGACAACAGATGGACAGGAGAGGCAACAGCAAGACAACCCCCAAAAAGTAAATGGTTATGCAGGTGGTGGCCACAGACCATTTCTCTCTCCTTATCCTTCCTGGCTGATTTTTCTCTAGTTTTGCATTTTGCTAGTGCCCTTGTCACTACTGGTAGCATGAGGCGATACCTGCAGCCCATTCAGGTTGCACAGGTAGTCCAGCTCCTCCAGGATGGCACATCCATACGTGCCGTCGCAAGAAGGTTTGCTGTGTCTCCCAGCACAGTCTCAAGAGCGTGGAGGAGATACAGGCCATTACACGAGGAGAGCTGGACAGGGCCGTAGAAGGGCAACAACCCAGCGGCAGGACCGGTATCTGCTCCTTTGTGCGAGGAGGAACAGGATGAGCACTGCCAGAGCCCTACAAAATGACCTCCAGCGGGCTACTCGTGTGCATGTTTCTGACCAAACTGTCAGAAACAGACTCCATGAGGGTGGCATGAGGGCACAACGTCCTGTAGTGGGACCTGTTCTCACAGCCCAGCACTGTGCAGCTCGATTGGCATTTGCCAGAGAACACTAGAATTGGCAGGTTCGCCATTGGCGCCCCATTCTCTTCACAGATGAGAGCAGGTTCACACTGAGCACATGTGACAGACGTAAAAAAGTCTGGAGATGCCGTGGCGAATGTTATGCTGCCTGCAACATCACCCAGCATGACCGGTTTGGTTTAATTGACTTGGTGTTATACTGTGATGATTAAGAGTTCCTTTAATTTTTTTGAGCAGTGTATTTCTGCCCATCCCCGAATGTGTGCTGATGCAGTAGCTTTGGAGCACTGCAGTGTGATTGTGGTACATGGGGGCTGCAGGTCTGGGACTCCTCTGCTGTGGGTAGGATTGGATTGTCAGACGGGCGCAAGATAATGTGATACCGTTCAAATACTCCTGCAGACTCTATTACATCTTATATTAAGCTGCGCTATCCCAATCACGTCTCACAGCTGACATTCTGCCCAGTGTTATAGTAGTGTGATAGCTAGCAGAATGAACAACAGAATGGGTAGAGTTTTCATAAGTCCTCTGCAACTTAATGATTTCAACAAATCAAATGGCTCATCACCTCAGAATAGACGTTTTTTGATTGGTTTAAACAAAGCAGAAATTAACAGTTCATTTGTAGCTCCACCCATTGTACAGCTGAAGCACTGTCGCTCTTCCATCAGGTTTAACATGCTCTGCTGTTTGCTGGCAGCTTATACAGTCGAACCTCCAAGATGCAAACCGTTTGGGAATGGAACTCTTGAATATTCATAATACTTGAACTAGCTTACTCTAGCCTTGGTTTTTCAAACAAGCTTGCATCTTGGTGCTATACATCTTTTTATGAGTTAATAAACAATAATCAAATAAGCCTTAAGAAAATTATAATCAGATTCGTATCGCTCTGCGGAGAGGGTGATTGGCTGCAACCTGCCATCTCTCCAGGACCTGTATGCCTCCAGGACCCGGAGGCGTGCAGGCAAGATTGTGGCAGACTCCTCTCACCCCGGTCATAGTCTGTTCGTAACACTTCCCTCTGACAGGAGGCTGCGGTCCATCAGGACCAAAACCTCTCGCCATAAAAACAGTTTATTTCCTTCTGCAGTTAGCCTTATCAACAAGGCCCGGGACCCCCTCCGACACAGACACAGACTCTATCCCGCCTCATAGACACTTTACACTTTACCTACTTCCCACTGTAAAAATTTCACTGTAAATATCTCCATCCTTTTTGTTTTATTTATATTTTTACTTATATTTTTCATTTTTATTTTTATCCGCATATATTATATAATATTATATTATCCTGAAACTTGCACTACTTGTTTTTATGTGTTTTGTTGTTGTTTTTGTTTTATGTTTTATATTATTTTATTTTATGTTGGTTATGTACGCACCAACAACCACAGTAAATTCCTCGTATGTAAATACTTGGCGAATAAAGGGATTCTGATTGTGATTCTGATTCTGGTATAACGATGCGTACAAACAATAACCTCTTTGCAGTTGCTCTCTGCAACTGTTAGCAAAAAAGCTAGCAACCATTACAATCTGTAATATGAAATGTTATAAAATAAATATTTAAGTATATAGCACATTTCAAAACTAGTTGTCACAATACGCTTCACAGAAAAACCCAGCTTAAACCCCCACAAGAACAAGCCAAAGGCAACAGTGGCAAGGAAAATCCCATCATCCTCTGGTCGGCTCAGGGTCTAGGTCTTAATGACCAGCATGGTCAAAACAGCCATTGTCCATGTTAATAGACTTAGCAGAAGCTAGATGACAGACCAAATGTGGCGGCAGTGATGGTGAGGAAACGGGCGCCGATGGCGGTGGGAGCAGCGGGCAGCGGTGAGGGAGTCCAGTTGACAGCAACTCTTGAGATGTAGAAAAGAGAGAAAACCAGTTAGGGAAAGTGTAATAGAGCAGCAGGAGCACTGGGGGGGGGGGGGGAAGACAAGTGCCCCCGCCAGGAGTAATCTATAGCTGCATAGCTATGAAGACAGAGTTTGAGAACCCATGCAGTCGTGAGGGGAAACAATCCTACCCACCTATCAAGAGCCAGCCCAGGTGATTTTTGGTGATCTCCAATTGTTTCAATCGGACGTTATTGGTGCCAACGTGAATGACAATTCTAGAGTATTTACGTTTACTTTTAGCCAGCACTCTCAAACTAGCCTCAACATCGGTAGCCGGCACCAGGCATACACTGCACTATGGTGTATTAATCTCATGTTTCTCAGAATACTATCCCCTATGATCAGGGCTTTCTCAGTAGGTGTGTTACTGAGTGGGGAATATCGGTTTGAAATGCGAGTAGGGTGGTAGCTGTCTAAGCCGACAGCTATGTTTCTTTTGCACTGTGACAAAATCGTCCCGCAGTGAGGACTCTGATGGGGGAGAAATACTAGTATCTAAACTGGCATCCGGCTCAGGTAAAAGGGAGTCTAACAAACTCTCACTCTTCTGGATCTGATATAACATCCGGATGCGGGCCTCTAACTCAGCTATTTTCCGTGCCAATTCTAAATTAAGCTCACATTTTGCACACATAACATTACTGGTAAAATTGGCAACAGAAGGCTAAGGCTAAACATGAAACACACGGCGCAGCAAAAACTTTCAGTGGAAGCCATGATAGATTTCTGGGTTGGATGTGATCAACTTCGGAGCGGTAGTCACCAAAAGCTGGGAAAACGTAGAATTAAGAAGTCGTGGCTAACTACTTAGTAGTTCAGTATTTAAAATAAAAAGTTAGTTGAGTTGAGCAAGCGAAGCAAACGCGCCTTCAAACAGGAAACAGGCGATGCGTGTCGAATCTAATGCATGCATGTCAATTACAGAGAAGCTGAAAATGATTGACTAAAAAAAATAAAAAATAAATAAATAAATAAAGATTTCATAAAAGGGAACATTGAAATGAGAATAGCAGTCTGGGAAGAAGCAGGTGCCCTTTGACAATCCACCTTAATTAAACTGCTTTTATTAATTAATAAATGTCATAAATGTGTTGAGCAACACAATAAAATGTGTGGTATTTTACCAGACAGAGACAGTATCATTGTTAACATTTCATTATGATGCTCCCCTGGAGCATTGGAACTTACTTCCAGCTCACTGATTTTAGATGGACCCAACATGCAGTTATAGAGGGAAGATTCAACTGATTGCAAGCCTTTATTTGATTAAGGGCTCTCCATGCTATTCATATGATGTCAAGCTGGTTTCCTGGAACCACTTGCCGTTTGCCTTCCAATTGTACTTTGAAATCACAAATCTCTCAAATGAATGTGTTCTAATTTTAACCTAAGCTTTGGGCCACCCCATTTACTTCTATTGAAAACAACAGCATTGCAACCAATGTGATACGCACGTCTGAGGTGCTTCCACTCGCAGCCTTGGACATTTCGCAAGGAACTCGCAAATAATTGATTTCAGAATAAAAACTCAAGTCAGTAAGCTTTTAAAATTCTGCAAGTGATCCTGACAAAAAAGCCAGTGCCACAGACAAATTTAGAATTGTTTACAAAAAACCTCAGGGTCATTGCATTGAACTCAAGGTCACTCTATTTATGCTTTGGATAATATAATCCAAACTGAAAAGTTGGGTTAAAAAAATCTATTACTGTTGGTAAATAGGGGGGGCTACTCTCTGAGGTCTCACAATTTGATGTAGAATTGTTTCAAGGACAAAGTTTTAGAGTGCTGGAAAATGGTACAAATACAAAAATCTGAAAGCTGTAATTATAGGCAATATTTTAAACTGGCTTTTACTGGATTCATATCTCTGTTCACAGAGTTGGCTGCATTCACTTGTGACATTAGGGTATTACGTTATATACGTACACATGATTGAGTATAGTATATGTATATGCCATAGACTTCAAAATAAATCGGTACTTCTCTGATTTCACTGGCACAAGGCCTAATACTCAAGAGCCAGCCATTCTCCTAAGGATTTAAAGTCAGTTAATCTTGCTCAGCAGCTGTATAGCTCTCTGATGAACAAGATGCAAGAGAATTACTTTTGTTTTAAAAGTTATGAAAAGCCTAAATATCTTCATCACTTTTTCTGCCCTGGTGTTTTATTTTTTTTAGAGCCTGGATGTAATCCAACTGCAATGCGGTTGTCACTATTTCCCAGTCCTCACACTTTGTAAGGGATGAGTGAAGTCAGCCATACTGAACTCATGTTTAAATACTGTAATCATTACGGCTGGGAATTCCAAAATTTGCATAACATTAAAATGGGTAACATTAATGCCAATTAATGAAACACTTAAGTGATGTGATTCCAGGTTATAGTGTTAGGAGCACATAATGAAACAAACCTACCTGCATGCCCATAGCTAAATTGTGTTGTAGGTAACAGTAGGAAAGTGATCCATCCAGATCTACTGCATGTCTGGCAGCAGAGTGATGTTTTGAGGCTTGTTTGATACCTCAGACACTTGATGGCTTACAGCCATTTAGCCAACCATGTGTTCCATTTTGAATCTCAATTTGTAAAACTAAACTTAAATATTTTAGGTGTCAATTCATTGTAAGTATTGATTATTGCTAATTATTAACAAATGTTCAGAGAAGTTGTTGCATGCTATTTTAGAAGTTACCTGGCTAACTGAGTAATCCTGCTTGGTGCAATACCCCCACCTGGACTCTAGTTTCTGGAAGGCAGGTGTCTGACTGATTGATACATTGTATACAAAACCAAAGCTGACATTCCTTGCACTTTCCCATGAATAGTGGGGTATTTTTTTTTTGGTTTATGTATGACCTGTGAACAAGTGGACACTTTTTCCAATGAACTCAATTGAGTGGAATTTTTTGCTGGCACGTGAATTTTTTGTATATTTTATTTTATTCCACAGAGTTCCATGAGTTCCACAGCACTCTCAGACTTATCAGTTTATTCCAGAGAGTTCTATATGTGGATGTCCACCCGTAGGTAGGAATGGTGGGTGTAGGCACACAAACAGAGCTCTTCTAAACGTCTTTGGTCTCTTGAGAAACAACATTTTTTTTTTCTCCCCCCCCAGACAAGGTATAGTCCAAATGTTGAGTTTTGCATTAGCAGAATTTTGTACAATTTGTACATGGTATAAAAGTCCGCTGCATGTGTGTAATGATGCACTCACAGGCTAATGCCATTATTCAAAGCATTCTAGTAGGGATTGATTAACACAACAGCAGCGGTTTGTTGACAATTTACAATCCGTTCTTATTTATTTCATCCTTTTACTTTTGATTAGAATGAAGTTATATTTGCTCTACCGACAGCTGTTATACAGTCAGCAGTTCGCAGTTCTGCTGATACAGTAATGATAATTAAGTCTGATATAAATGAGTGATTAACGAGCCTCCCGGAGATTTCTTTAAACACAATCAATCAAATAAAATATATCTGTTCCTAAAACGTTGTGCAATATGTGCAACATTACGAAATGGTAAACAAAACAAAATAAAAAGCATTCTCGGTGTCATCAGCAGAGTTTGATGAAAGCTGTGCTGTATATATCTTCTGTTGTTATGTTCAGTTCCAGCAAAGCCATTTAGACTGGGATTTCAATCATTCAAGGCACACCATAGGTAGACCCAAAGAATACTTGATTATTGTTGGTTTAGTAGCTGAGTGCATTATTCAATTTTCAAAAACTGGGAATATTTTTCCATTGTGTCATGTTGTGACATGTCATCATGACATGTTCTCCCTGGCTGAGGACATGGGACTGCCACTATCATGACTTCTGTATCTACAGTTGTGGTAAAAAATAATAGCAGTACAACATCAGTAACCTGATGGACCACTGTTATTAGTAGTAGTGATATTTCTGCATGGCAAATAATTAACTTGTAGATGTAGTAGTGTAATAGAAAAACAACAGACCCAACTGTCATGACATGCATGATGCTTGTTGTGAGTAATTGACTCATTCATTGAAAGGGGCGTGTTCAAATAATAGCAGTGTGGAGTTTAATTATAGTATTCATTAATTCTGTGAAAAAACAGGTGTCATTAATTGCCCATTATTAAGGAAGAAGGGAAGAAAATGTTTCACACCTTGTTATAAAATATATTTCCTTCTGAATTGCTAAGTAAAATGGGCCATTCCAAACATTGTTCGGAGGAACAATGTAATTTGATTAAAAAGTTGATTGGAGAGGGGAAAACGTATAAAAAAGTGCAGCAAATTATAGGATGCTCAGCTAAAAAGATCTCAAATGCTTTAAAATGGCAACAAAAACCCGAAACACGCGGAAGAAAATGAGCAACTACTGTTAAAACGGATCGAAGAATAGTCAGAATGGCAAAGATTCAGCCAATCATCACCTCCAGAAAGAGCAAAGATGATCTAAAATTACCTGTAAGTGCTGTTACAGTCAGAAGACTTTTGATCAAAGCCAAGCTATCAGCAAGAAGCCCCCGTAAAGCACCATTGTTGAAAAAACAGCATGTGCAGAATCGGTTAAAATTTGCCAAGGAACATTGATTGGCCCAAAGAGAAATGGCGTAACATTCTGTCGACTGATGAGTAAAATTGTTCTTTTTGGGTCTAGTGGTCGTCGACAGTACGTCAGACGACCCCCGGGTACTGAATTCAAGCCACAGTACACTGTGAAGACAGTGAAGCATGGTGGCGCAAAAATCATGGTATGGGGACACTACGGTGTTGGGCCTATTTATCGTATACCAGGATTCATGGATCAGTTTGAATACATCAAAATACTTGAAGAGATTATGTTGCCGTATGCCGAAGAGGAAATGCCCCTGAAATGGGTGTTTCAACAAGACAACGATCCCAAACACATGAGTAAGCGAGAAACATCTTGGTTTCAGACAAAAAGGATTGAGGTAATGGAGTGGCCAGCTCAACCCCCCGACCTCAACACCATTGAAAACTTGTGAGTGTTGTGGTTCTCTATGCCAGAGACACGGAGGAAATATTGGACATATTGGCGACAGATAGGGAATCTTAAAGTGTTCCTATGAACACCACTGAAACAGACAATAATCCGTAGTGGAAAAGGGGAAAATAAGGGGAACACAAATAACCTCGCGAAAGAACGAGGAACTCGATATCCGAGCAAGACCATAGCGGAACACCAAAAAAATCAGATAGATTTACAGGTAGATGAGAAAAGGAATGCAAAACGCGGAGATAAGGAAATAAAGGCATGATCCATGACAGTGGGGTGACATTAAAAATGCAGTTTCTGAAGCAAAACCCAAAAATGATCAAAAACAATGGTAATGACAACTAAATATTAGTTCAGGAATTTAAAGAGAAGTTAAATCTTGAAACATTTCTTCAGTTTATACAGTTCGTGTTTGAGTTTGAAGAGAAAAATGTCGACACTGCTACTTTTTTTTAACAGATTAATATTCCTTTTCTTTGCTTCCTGTAAAGGAATAATGCAGACTTGATAAAATTTGTTAATGCTTTGATTTGGAATTGAATGTGTAATGTTTCTACTACATTTGAAATATAGAACTAAAAGCTATTAAAAAATATTTATTATTTATTCACTTCTTTTAACGCACTGCTATTTATTTGAACACCACTGTACATGTGCGAGATTACCTCTGGATTCACACTTTCTTGCAGACAGAAAAATCCAATGAGTGTGGTCTCCAAGGATTTCTAAGATTTGGGGAAACGTTTACTTGAACTTGATTTATATTCCATAAAACATACATAGCACTATCATAAGCAAGACTCAACACCCATCATAACTAGTTGACAATGTTTTAGCACTAATGACAAATAACATACCACATGCAGTGATAAATGTTATGACACAACCAACAGCTTATGTCACATGCTATATTATGCGAACTACGCTACAGTACATATGACAATGTACCTTGTGCCACCTGTCAAGACATTCTGCAGATATTCAATTTAGACAACCAGAAATAATTTTACATATGTTTTATACAGAAGCAGTTAAATTGCAGTGAAATAAATCAGGCAGGAAAACATATTCATCGTCATCAACAACATTTTTCTATCACCTTGCATTTTAATACATTAGAGCTGTTGAACCTTCGGATCTCTCTCCAAAAAGCTTCTGTCCAATGCTTTCCCGCAGGCCTAGATGCACTTTCCTGCATCAGATATATCAAAGAAAATGTTTTGGAGCTTACCCACCACCTTTTGAGGTTGGGATTAACAACCCAGTGCAATCAATGAGGCAAGATGATGTGTCTAGTCAGTTTTTGGCTGTCACATCTCTTCATTAAGCAGGGCACACAAAAACAATATAGCCAAGCATCCCAGCAGCCATCTATTGCAGAACTAAGGAAGTGTCACTTTATGCCATCAGTAGCCTAACTATTAATAGGATACATTGTAAACTACTGCTTCCAGTGAAGTGATTCCCTTATATGCCTTGAAATGATCTCCTAAAAAACACAACTTTCTGTTGAAGTTCTTCTTGGCAGGTAATTATTTTATTTTTAAAAACAACAAAACAAATGGTCCACTTCACACACCTCAAATCCCTCCCCTTACCGACACTACTCAGGATTGCAGGAATAATTGTTCTAATTTGTTCACAATGCCTCCATTTCTATGCCTGGTGAGCTTTCAGTGTGTTGATCGAAGTACTTTGCCATGTATGTAATTTCCGTTCGATTAGCAACCTAAATTAATGAATGGGCCTTTGAATACATTTTAAAAACTCGATAAAACCTACCATTATTTAATGATTTGTGTGGAACGTGCATTTGGTGAAATGTCGCCTTGCAATTTAGGTTGCTTTAAATAGACTAATGTTAGATCAAATGGCTTAGTGTTTAAGTTAACTTTGATTGCGAGTTTGCGTGTGATATTTATCTCTTGATAGCAGCCGCACTGTATTTTACTTTTAATTGATTGCATTAATTCCTTGCCGGGTTCAAACCTATGGTTCAAACCACAGAACTGTATAAGAACAGTTCTGTGGTTCAAACATGTAGGGCTGGATGACATCGATGGCACTCGGGTTGAGGGAGTGGATTTAGACCACACCCCTACAATACTGAGTCCTTTCAAGACTGAGTTTATTAGCTCACTTTGAGATGTATATTAATATACCTATTCACATTTTCTTGAAAATATATTTGGTGGGTGTGTAGTGGACACATCCATCTGTGATATGTTGTGGGTATTAAATTTTTTTAGAATCTCCTGACCATCACTTTAAAAACAAAGGTGTCACCATTATCACCCCTAAAATTTTCCATGTACAAAATCTAATAATATAATAAGAATTTTGCCATTTATTGTTGTTACGCCCCCTATGGGTCAGAAGACCAAGGCGCAACATTAACCACAACAGACACAAACCAATGAGGGTGTAGCCACACAAAACCACAACTTAACCAGAATTCATCAAAAGAATATTTATTAAGTACAAAGCAACATAGGGAACAAAGGGCATTAATCAGTGGCACCAAATAAAAGATAACTTCCCATTTCACTGGGGTATAAATATGAGGTGACACACATGCCAAGATCTTTTAATGAAAGAAAGGTCAGAGAACACACAAATTAAATGCGAAAAGTTGTTGGCCTTCATAAATCCACTAATCCAGTAATGGTTATTAAAAAATGGCAAAATGCCTGAAAATAAACTATTAGGACAATCATGGGGCTCTATCTTGATGATCATAGCGCTTGGTCTAAAATGCATGGTGCAAGTTAGGGTGTGTCCAAGTCCCCTTTTGCTAGTTAGACGGTGTGTTATTTGAGTTTGAGCGCTAAGTATGACACTAAAGCTGTGAGGTTGGGGACCCATAGGTTTACGCATATTTTCCCTTGTTTTAAATTGTCCTGCTTATGGAAATATGACCAACGCGTTTTTACTGGTAGCTTAATGCCTTAAAACAAGCCCACATTCCCGTGATTCCAGCAACAACATGCATCTATTCCAGGAGAGAAAATGTTTTATTTTGGGAAAAAATATGAATCCTCATTTGCTATGGGCGCAAGTTCACTTGCTACCTAAAGAACGTGAGCGCTGGATGTTAAAATGACCACTGTCCGGTAGGGCTGCAACTAACGACTATGTTGAAAGTCGATTAATCTATCGATTATTGAAACGAATATTCGACAATTCGGATTATGATTCGTACAATTACTAAATGGCTCTTATTTAGCTTTGAGCTTATAAATGTATGTTTTTGAAAGAAACATGTTAAATTCAGTTCTGAACCCCCTTACCGCATTTGATTCACCGTTACTAAACCCATCACATTTTTATGACACTTTGTTATTTAATTGATAAACCTCAATTACCTTCCCCCTTAGTCTCATTTTACTGAGCCTGAACAAATAAGTATGAACAAAAGCAGCTCAATTGGATCCTAGTAGAAAATGTTAAAATTAAGAGGAATGTCTTAATACATCTTGATTTGGGCCCTTTTTTTACACTCAAAACATCTAAGAATCTGAAGCAGGGTGGTTATGATCGCAGGTGCAGTTATTGTGGGGGGTGGTCATGTCTTCCTCATCGTTTGAGTATGCATCATTCACATCCACACTCTTTTAGTACAATACTCGCCAGCATCTCGCCAAGCACACACTGAAATGAAACCAACACCACTAGTCATGTTCAAAATCTAATCAAATCAATGCAACCAAATGAAAACAGCATTGTCACAAAGCAGGTAAATTTATATCTGGTACATTTACCAGAAGAAAAATCAGAGAACCTTAAACAAACATAAATTTCAACATAAAATGTATAATATTAGTCTATTTACAAAAAAAAATTATATAGAGTGGTCCAATATTTAAGTGTGAATGCGAGTTCTGTCATCTATTAGAAGATGAGCTGCCTTCGCAAGCTCCCAAAACAGGGAAGTATAAAAGTCAGAACCTTAAAAAGAATTGATGAGATTTAAAAGGAATACCAGCCTTTGTCCTTCCAACAAAGCGGCCAGATGAAAAAGAACACAGCCAGACTTTTACTTCCCTTTGACCTTTAAATTGGATTTCCTAATTCACACAGAGAGGGGTCTGGGGCTTGTACAACACCCAAACAAAGCAAAACCTTGTCTCAAATGAACCCAAGAACAAAATATATATTGTATTAGACACAATCAGGGATGTAACCTTCCCTTTGCAAAACATTTTGCCCATCAATCACAAACCTACAGTAGGAGCTTAAAATGAAAGTTTTCACCATAATAAGATTGTGGAATAAAAGATGATTTTAAGCAGAGCTGGGCTGATGTCTCACGGATGTTTCACATATTAGGTGGCAGGCTCGTGTAGACCTCCGGGCGTTCTATATCTGATATTATTTTGTGTGGCGGATGGTTAAGTTGGAAGAGTAGTGGGACTGAGTTGGCAGTAGCTGGAGGTTGTGCTGGCAGGACGTGCAGCCAGTTTCCAGAAGTGAAAGAAAAAACAGTGCAAATACTCACATTATACAAATACTACAGGCCTACTTTATTCAGTTGAGATTACACTTTTTTTATTATGACAGCAACATTCTTCCACTGCCCACTACAATATGCACAGAAGAATGGGATAGAAAGATAACCTATATATGAACTCCCCGTTAATAACACAGAGACAGCATCTCTGAAGCCTATGGCAGTCATTTCAACCAAGTATAAATAAATGTGTTGCCAAATAATAATTTTCATTACTTATTACTTTGATATCAAAGGGCTATTCTTTTTGTATACCACATTCCAAAAATGTCTGTCTTCAAAATGATGCATATAGCCACAGCAAGCTGATATATAATTGATATTTATAATTGTTTCTTATTAAAAAATTATTGTAGTCGTCTTCCTTTAGTCCTCAGTATCAGTATTAATTCTGTGCAATGTTTAAAGCCGGACGGTGCTGAGCCTTTTGCACCCTTTAAAGGTTACTAGTGTAACACATGCCGTCTTTATGTTAACACGCTGGGATAATGTAGCTATAGGCTTGCTTTTCAGGTTGGTAAATAAAGGATACCCATTAGACAATTTTATTCTTAGTATCAGAGATTTGTCCAGGTACACTGTAAAAAAAATCCAGGTTAGTTTAACTTAAAAACTTAAGTTTCCTTGCTGCCTTAAAATTTCAAGTAAAATCAATGTGGGCTTATTCATTGTTTCAACTTCAGTTGAAAAAGTTGACATGACTATAAATTATTCTTTGTGTTAATCTACTGATGTAAATTTTAAAAGTTGATATGACTAGATTATTTGTTGTTTCAACTTAGCAATGTGTGTTAAAAGAACAAATGACTAAAAAACTTGCCACATTAAGTCAAAAGAATGTATCTGAATTTTTTGTTTAAACTTACTGATTTAAGTTAAGAGAATGATTATGGCTTGACATTGCATATAATTTCAAGTGAACATGACTTATCCTTATTTAAGGTTTCAACTTGTGAATGTTGATAAGAATGGATACCATTTTTAGTTTGAACTTATTATGCTAAGTTTCCTTGCTGCCTTGAAATGTTGTATTTATTTAACTAAAAACATGACTGTCTGAACCTATGAAACAAAGTTCCGTTGCTGGTTTAAAATGTCACATGGATTCTACTGAACTGTAATTTAACAACAGTTAGAAACAAAAAAACTGCCAAAAATATTACATTTATTAAAATAATAATAAAATAAAAAGCAATATGCCATATGTACTGAGGCAGCAACAGCTTTAATTACTAAAATGCAGAGAATCCCATCTGGGAGTACAGCAGTGAGTTCACATGATTGTGTGAAACTGAACACAAATGCAATATTTACCCATATTTCTTCATAGTTTGCAAACATCAGGTGGCTCTTAATCACTAAAGGGGTAATTCAATACAAACAATGAGACTGCAGGTGTAAAGTTTTCCAAAAAGGTTGAGAACCCCTGCCATAGTGTAACAAGTTTAACAGTGCTGGCATTACAATATGTCAAGCTACACACGATAGTTAATTTTGCTTTAGTACATTTACAGCTTCATCAAATAATTCTGGTTTTCTTAAAGTAAAGTTCCCACTTCATACATCATGAGTCTGTATGTCTTTACAACTGGCCAAACAAAACCTACAAAAATGGTCTATGTTGAAGGACTCTTGGGGGTCGATTAACTAAAGATTTGCGTGTACAAAAACACGTTTAAAACTGTTACCACCCGCAAAAAATTGTCCAAGGTGATCAACTGTAAAGAAGATTGCGCATGCTAAAACGGAAAGATATGTTAATTTCTCACTTTTGCGAATTAAAGGGTAATTTAATTTAATTGATTTGTACAAAGGTAGCTCCCCTCCTGATTAAAATTAGCTCCAACTTTCTACCTGTAGTGAGAGCAGAGATATAGCCCCAAACTACTGCGCATGTACCAGATTGTAAAGGGGACTGGTAGGAGGACCAGGCGCGACAGTAGGAAATCGAATTGGGACTGGGAATTTTACTGCTCATCTTGCACATGCTAGTTCAAACACAACAAATTCAAACACTTATTAATTTCCTATCCCTGTCCTCCAACATTAACCTTTAACGTTTATCCGAGGAAAAAAAGTTGTGTAGCTAGCCTACATGTGGTAACGAGGAAGTGGTCGAGGTATACATCAAATTTACGTATACATCTATCGAATTTTCAACTTTAAATTAAAATATCTCAGTACAGAATTTGTTTTTGGCCAGCCACAAAGAGAGACTTAATTAGTTGTGCCTTGATCTGTTAAATAAGGTTAATGTTGTTTTTTTGGTGGTATTACCCTTTAAGCACATAATATTTCTGACATTTTTGTTTCCCATATCATTCAGTCTGTTTGATATTGCATAGAAAACACAATGCTTTACTTAAATGCTTAACGTTAACCCCGCTCTTTTCAAAACAATATTTAATTTTGCCGTAGCCTACGTTTTATCCTATGTCCATACAGTTGAATGCCTCCGGCAAATAACTAAAAGATGGTTGACTCTACAATTGCGGCACATGTTTTGAACTGCAACAGCTCAAACATTAACAGTTGCCTTGCATTTAAAACCTTTTTTATCATTCTGGTAAGCCATGACTGAGAAATAATGATGTCATTTCAATCTATTTGTGCATTTGATGTATTTTACTGAAGCAATTTAGGCTATTACTATTTAGCATCATTTACCGTAGCCTACATATTTAATGTCAGAGACAAAGCGTACAATAAAACAATAGCCTACATCCCATTTTCTGTGCAAAAACAAGCTCTGAGACAACAATAGCCTATACAGTAGGCCTACAGAACAATCCGTTACAACCACACTGACGGGTGATACAGCTGTTATCGTATCTCATCCCCCATCTCCTTCTTGCATCCTTCGTTGGATGGAGCTAAGGAGCAAGAGAAGGATGCAGGGAGTGAAACTACACGATTGGAATGAACCCGAGACGTCTAGAGGGGTGGGAATCTAGGTCACACGCTTTCGACATAAACTTGTCAATTTAGCTCAGGTTTGACCAAGATATAGCCTGGCTGCATTCTAGCTGGTTAAATACAAAATATTACAAACGTGTAATATTTATTTCACGTGCTTCATATGTGCATCGAACCAGATTTACCCCTTTGCGCAGAGGCATAATTTTACCCATTTTCGTCTGTTTTGTACCGTTCTGTTTAAAGCTTTATAACACCAGATACCACAAACACCAATAAAGAAGACCCTGTTGCCATTTATTATCATACCTTACATTCAATTATTTTCATAACTCAGATGTAAATTATGGGCAGTGAATGCACAACCCCTGGTGAAAAGTTCCATCACTCTAGTTTACAGTGAACACCTGAGGGTCAAATGTGAATAAGGTTAAACTTAACATTTTCTGGTTTGCAAACCTCCTGTCTGCATGTTTACAAATAAAATTTTTAATTGTAGGTTTATGTGCGCAGCATAGCCCCATCGCTGACACTGCACTGCCTCCGGTATTGCAGGCACATACTATTGGCCATCGCTTCAAAAAGACCCTCTCTTCACCTTGGTCGATGCCCCTCCCCCTTCAGTTTCCCTTCAGTGCAGGCTCTCAGTTTTTTTTTAACAATCTCTGTCTGGCATCACCTGTTCGTTCGGCTTCTACGTCATATAACAGGATCTACTTTTTAAAATGACTTTACTACAAAAAGACAGAGAGAAGACGAAGAGGAAGAATCAACAGAGGTAGCAAAGATTTAATATCAAGCCAATCAGATTCATAGGCTTTCTTGTCAATAAACAAGTATTCAATTTTTATTGTAGTTTTCAATCTCACTTAAAACTAAAACAGGGCTTTTTACAGAGTTTTGTAACAGGTTAAAATGCATTGTGATGGTTTCTGTATTGTCGACTGATAAATATTTTTACTGACAAACCACGTTTCTGGTGGTCTGATGTCAGCTAGCTGTCTAGCCAAAAAAAAGTTTTAAAAAAGAACTAGCCAAAATTCAATATGTGTCACGTGTTCCATTTCTCATGTTCCAATCACAAATTATTGTGGATCAAAGAGCACCAAATTGATACATTTAGCTGTTCAAATTGACAAAAAATATTTCCGGGGAAGCATGCCCCCAGACCCCTCTAGACAGTTTGGGGTCCACCCACCACAGTTTCAGAAAATTATGCTTATGTACCAAAGGTTCTATAATTTCTAAACGGTTCCTCCTATATGGATGAAAATACCCTCAAATAAAATCTGACAGTCTGCACTTATTTTTGTATATTAAGGCTGTCAATCAATTACATTTAGTTCCAAGACATTAATACTCCCAATTTGAATTGCGTAATGTTCTGCAGACAAATTTTTGAGATTTTGCCCATGTAGAAACTTACACTATACACCACATATAGGCAGAAAATAACTACATAATCTTAGAAAGGACATATCTGGCTTTAATAATGCAGATAAGGTTATGACTTTAATCCATACTTTGAGACATTTTCATAGCAGAAGGAAATTATGTGACGATGACAGAAATTCACTCTAATAAGTGAGCAGGCAAAATAACAAAATTAACCTATATCCATGTAATGAGTTTATTGAAGGTTTGGAGATTCAAACGCAAAGGTGGGGAGATCAGAACAAGTCAGGTCACAACTGTGAGAACCAATAATTAAGGAAAGAAAATAATAAAGGAAGAAAGAAAAGACAGGAAACTACTTCCTTAAGGCTAACAGCCAAAACGAAAATCAACCCACAAAACGGGCGAACTACTAAAACTAGTAGAATACCAACTAAATCTCCCGAGCTCACGTAATGAGCTAAAAATGGGAAACTTAGTAAAACAAAAGAACACTCTCGGCTACCATAGCTCAAAGCCGGTAGAGTGCAAAAGGAAAACCGTCTTCGAGTTGAATATCAGGAGGTCGCTAGAACCTGACTATACCTGGCTCGAATGCAATGTCGTGAGACAATCAAGCACCGGAGAAGCGGAGGTGAGGAACTTAAATACCTCGTACGTAGAAGCCCAGGTGAAAACAATAATGAGGCTGGCAAACCACAAAATGGAACGTGGAAAAAATCATATTGATTAACAATCGTGAAAGCACGGCGAGAGCCGCAAAAGAAAAGAAAACAAACAGCCACGAACCACTACAATCCAGGACCTTATGTGTTTTCTATTGTTGCTGTGATAGTATAAAATGTTTTGATGGTTAAAGAAGAACTGTAACCAACTCCTAAATATATTTAAATGTCCAGTATCTTCAACCCGATTCACTCTCATGTAGATCACACTGTAGAGTGGTCGATATACTTTTATGAAATACGGAAGAACGGTGGCATGTAGGAACTTCATATTTTGCCCGATAATAGCCCAACTTGCGCTGATGAAGACATTATGCAGTTTTGGTACCATGGTACCTTGCTTTTTGACGTGGTGCAGTAGGTTGTTTGTAATGTAGACCCCAGGGTTAAATCAGTGTCCAACTGTTTGTCATTTACAGAGCTTTGATGGTTATGATTTACAACAAGCTCAGGTCTGAATTTTTCTGAAGTGAAAGACTGGTCATATTGACTTTTATGTGCAGTAAATGTAGAAAGTATATTTGATTTAAAAGCACGATCCCCAAATCGGCAAAGCAGATAGGCCTACTGGCTAGCTGTAACCATTTGTTCAAATTAGAATTGCTACAAAAAGCTTCCAGTGGACGTTTCTCTGTAACTGTAGTGCAGATTTTAAAAAGGTTTTAAACTATTTGACAAGAACCTTAGGAAGTGTGATGTAAGAGTTCACTTAATAAATTCAACATAGAAACATCGACTGTAAGATCCGCCGTTTCCCTCCAGTCCACCTTCCTTTCGTTTCTCCTGGTTTCCCATTCCTCTTGTGTCGTGTCGTGTTTTTCAATTCACTCTGTCTGTCTTGTTCCGTGTTTGTGCGTAGTTCCTCGTTTTCTCTTCATATCATTCTACCTATCACGCTGCCTACATTCCACACACACTCCTTTATCTCATTAGCACTCTCACCTGTTCCTCACACTACTTATACTCCCCAGTTTCTTTCACTCACTGCCAGTTTATTAATGTTCTCAGTTCCGTCTAGACATTCTCTGACCATTCTAGTTTGTTTGCTACTGCCTAACTTGTTTGTTCTTTTGCTTCCCGCTTCAGCCCGCCTAGCCTGTCAGTCTATCCTGTTCGCTCCTGCCCCGTCTCTGTTCCAGCCCTGTTCAGTTCGCCAACCCAGTTTCCAGTTCATCACCTGCCAACCCTGTTTTCATTCCGTCACCTTAGCTTTCTCTGCTATTGCCTGCCTGCTTCCGAGTCCTGCTATTGGGTCCATACCAGTGTTCAACCGTAACAATCAACAAAGGTATGGTTCCTTTCACATGCACTTAAAACATATTCCACAGGCTCAATAAGGGTAAAGTTCTTGTGGCTAATGTGAGCAAAATATTTTTAAGCCATAGTAAGTAACATGAAACATTAAAGTGAACATCAATACATTAAATTCCCCACATCCCATTTATGGAACTAACTTCAGGGAGTGCAATTCAACAATGTCAGCACCAGTGTCTCCACTCTGTACCTGAGCACTTTATTTCTTAGTCCATGGTTTAATCTTCATGATGACACTGTAGAAATTTGAATGTGTACTTCAGCTGACATGGGTACTTAAGATTTATTTGGCACATCTCAGAGCTTGTGTATGACGATCGTCTTCTCCACCACAACTGATACATTGAAGATCTCCATTGAATCACAAGTCCAACTTGCATCCCCTTCATGACCTCATCTAGTTGTTCACCATGGGCCTTGAGAAATAAACAAGAACAAGAGTTTACAAATTGTGCCCTTGTATTTTTTTTTTACCAGTTAAATTATTCTAAGGCCAATTCAAATTGGAGTTTGAGTAATGAATGATTAATGCTAGAAATTCAGCTTTGATAAATGGTTGACTACTGAAGGGATTGGTGCCTGTATATGGTATTACTGGGTCTTACTAATCCCCCAAACAACCGGAAACTACCACAAACAACCACAATCTACCCAAAACTACTGCAAAATACCGTAGACCAGGGGTTCCCAAACGTTTCCATGCCAAGGACCCCCAAATAGCCATAGCCTCTGGCTGGGGCCCCCCTATTGCAAAATGGCTTTTTTTTTTTACTTTTAAATTACACTGGCAAATATAAAAAATCAAACACACAGCTTCTTAATATTTCCTTATTTTTATGAATGCAATTTAATTTACATTTCAAATAATTCCTCAGTTGTATTATATCCAATATTTTTTATTTTATTAACCAAACATGAATTGTCATTTGTATTTTACAATATCCATCAACAGTTTTTTCTTTTAGTAATTTTTTTATTTCTTAGTATTCATTTAATTTCACTGAATTAATATTCAATATTTATTTCTTTTTTATTGTAAACATTCAGTGTCATTTTTCAGTTTTACAATGTTCAACATTTCTTTCTTTCAGTAATTGTCTTTCTTATTATTAATTTCAATTCCCAGAATTATTCAATATTTCTTTCTTCTACAAAACAAATCTGCAAGTACAGTGATACACAACACAATACTTTTGACCCTATTTTGATTCCATAATCGGGCCGTTAGCAGCTCAACATTACATTACATTACATTACATTATAGGCATTTAGCAGACGCTCTTATCCAGAGCGACTTACACAGCATTTCTTTTGCATTTATACATAGTATCCATTGATACAGCTGGATATATACTGAAGCAATGCAGGTGAAGTACCTTTCTCAAGGGTACAACGGCAGTGTCCGACCCGGGAATCGAACCTGCAACCTTTCGGTTACAAACCCAGTTCCTTAACCATTATACCACACTGCCGCCCATAACGCTTTGACTGACAGGCAGACGGTTAGTTATTGGCTGCGATTGAAAGAAGGGCATGGCAAAGACCTCATTTCGATATGAAAGGATTTATAACAATTTATAATTTATTTTAAACCGGCACGATAATCTTATGAATTGAATTGAAATGTTTTTTTGTTTTTTTTTGCATTTTCCATTTTCCTCTCCCTTCCAATTGGCCCCCCTGGCAGCCCCCACTTTGAAAACCCCTGCCCAAGACTAAGCTACAAGTCTACCCAAAACAACTACGCAATACCCCAGACTAAGTTACTTACTGGACTACCCAAAACAATTACATAAAGAGTCTACTATCGTCCCACCCCAAGGCGTTGCTGCCATGTAAACATAGTAGATGCTAACAGAACTTTTACTGTCCAAAGCTGGTACTCTGTGAACCCAACCCAGCTTGCCAGAAACAATCATCATACAACACCATTCAGCTTATCATGCACTACACAAGGATGAGAACAAGCCATACAGCCCATCTAGGTTCATCATTTGCCTGTGGACTACAGAATATTCAGCACTATGTCAAGCCTAGCAGAAGGCCTCTATTACGTGACCTGGTAAGCTGTTCCACACGTTGACGATGTACAAAATATTTTCTATTAGAGCAAATTTTACACTTAACTAATTTCCATGTAGGCAACTTTAATTTATTACTGACAGAATTCAACCTAACAACGTTTTTGTACTTCAATTTGTTAACCCCATTTATCAATTTAAAAACCTCAATGAACACCTCCCCCTTAGTGTCTTTTTCTTAGCGTGAAGAAATAAACTTAAATCTTAAGTCTTTCCTTAACTTTGACATTTTTAAATCCATACACGAACTAACTTGGCTTCCCTTTTTTGTACTTTTTTTAGGAGCTTCTCTGATTTCTTTCCAATAGGGTGGTGCTCAGAACTGCACACAATACTCCTAACACGGTCTGACGAACGCATTGTATAACATTGATGTATCCTCCTTACTGGCGTGCAGATCCAGAGATAATAGTAGTATACATAACATTTTCTTCCATATTCATCTACAAAAAATTTGCAACAGGAGGACAGAGAAAAGCACTTAGTAGTCCACAGATGTTACCCTTCAGATGCAATCAATCAATGATTTCTGTCGATTACCACAATTAAACCTTCTCATTATCAGCTCAATTTGTAACCACTTTTCACAATGATAATGAATATGGAGGAGAAAACAATATAACAGCAGAACACAGCAGAGTGATTTTGAGTGAGACTTCTGATGCGTCCAATCAGCCCACAACAGCCACGAGGATCACTTGAACAGAAAAAGCAGTTTGTTAAAAGTGAGGCTTTTCACCAGCCACTCTTTCTGAAGGCATTTTATTTCTGGCTTTTTCTTCTGAGTTAATCAATCATAATTATACCTCTTGGAGAACCAGAGCTCTTTTTTCCTTCTTATTTTAAAGGGGCAATGCAGAAAATTAAACAACATTCATATTTAAATACAGAAGCAGCTGTCTCTAATTGAAGTGACTATTTTAATAAGGCACGATGGTGGCTTTGCAAAAAGGAAACAGAGTTAATCTGAAGCAGTTTGATTCCATCTACAAAAGTGAGGCTCAAACTAAGCTTCTGAGGCCCAAGGCAGTGTGCTCAAGTGTCTCTGTACGCACACTGAGGGGAATAAAGGCAGTGTGCTCAAGTGTCTCTGTACGCACACTGAGGGGAATAAAGGCAGTGTGCTCAAGTGTCTCTGTACGCACACTGAGGGGAATAAAGGCAGTGTGCTCAAGTGTCTCTGTACGCACACTGAGGGGAATAAAGGCAGTGTGCTCAAGTGTCTCTGTACGCACACTGAGGGGAATAAAGGCAGTGTGCTCAAGTGTCTCTGTACGCACACTGAGGGGAATAAAGGCAGTGTGCTCAAGTGTCTCTGTACGCACACTGAGGGGAATAAAGCCTTTATCTATGTACAATTTTGGTTCCCCCTGAGCATCTATTAAGCAAATTAATTCTGTGTTCTGATGAACATTCAGAATTAAAAGTCCAAGTCCCATGAAATATTCCATGAATTCAAGTTTGCAATCGGCATAATTTGAAAATAACAAAGCCAACGCAGAGAAAATCTGCAAACTTGGTGAGTCCAATGTGATCTCTCAAAATGTTTTATCAAAGTTTTGACGGTTTTAAAAATAGCTTTGTGCAGAAAAATCCCAGAATCCTCTGTTCTATGATGACACCCTTATGATGTGTATGCTATACTGCATGAGTGTGAAATTTAATGTTTAATATTTTTTATACTCCATATTACACTGGTGCATGATTTCCTAAAAAAAATTTGTATCTGAGATTTATTCAACAAACTATTTCACACCTGTAAGCTATGTGAAGTGGTCTGACAGTATATGCCAGAGTTTATGCAGATGAAATATCTAAGATTATTAAAGTTCTATAGTCCCATCCAAATGGTTCTGTTCAGGGCTTATTTTTTGTTAAGCTTTTAATGTATTTAGTTGACATATAAAAATTGAATTTCCATATTTCTGTCAGGACAACTCACGCATTCAATATATGAATGAAAATATAATTATTTTAGTTTGGCGCTGAATGGATCTGCTCTATGTACTTGCATGCACCAGCGTGCATTACCTATCAAACAGGGAGCGTGACACATCTCCCCTACTAAACAGGAGATATACCAACAACAAAAAAACAAGTACATGGAAGCAGATCCAAACAACAGGTGGAGGCTGGGGTGGTGGAGGGTGAGCAGCAAATATTTTTAGTACAAGCAGCAGCAAAACAAACAAGAGCAGCACAGGCAAAAGCAGTATCTGACTTTTGCATTTAAAAGTGATGTGCGCATGTGATTGGTTGAGTATGAGAACATGTGTTTGCTGAGGCCTACCATTGGTCGGGCACAGCACAAATTTCCTGACAGAATTTGCTCTGTGCACTTCATTTGCGACGCTCATTTTAGCAATCAATTGTTTGCCATCTAATTTCAGTATTTACTTTTATTTTACCAGGTGGGTTGCCTTACCAAGGTAGCAGTACACCAGCTGACAAACAGTACAATACAAATGAAATACAACACATACAGTATATTCATAAAATTCAGTAATGCATATTATTTGCCGTACTTGTGTTTATTTAAAACAGGCATACTCGGTTATTGCACAGTAGATTGTGAAGTTAAAATCATCAAGAAGAACCAGAAACCTTTTTTTCTGTTTCTGTAATATACTTCAGAAACAGGGTGCATAATAACAGAAAGACCACCAACAAAACTCGTTACTCAACTCAGAGGCTCAGCTGTTTCTCAGAACTTCTGAGCAAGTGAGGATAAAGTTAAAAGGATTAATTCCATTAGAAATGAATGATGATGTGGACGAATGCAAAAGAAGGTGATGTTACCCCTGTAGCTTGGAAACAAGTGAGAATAGGTGTTTAGAGATGCCTTGCTTGATAACAGGACACAGCACGTGTGAGCAGGGTGGGACGGTGGCCGTAGCTTTTTTATCGACTGCATCTGCATGCACTTCCAGCTGTATAGCAATGTGAATTTGATATGTTATTCATAAGTACTTATCTAGCTGTCTGAATTTCCAGGCACCTGCTTGGTTTTTCAGAATGCCATAGAAAATATTTCCTGAAACAATGGACTGCAGCATCAACAGGACTATCCCTGCTAAGCTGGCAGTATGTTGGGCAATGACACTGACAGCCGGAAGTCAACTGAGGTTGCCGCAACCATTCACAGGGTGAGAAAGTAGCAGAATTCAGAAGTGTGACTGAACATGTGATCACTCTTAGATAATGTGACACTGCCCCTGAGACCAGAGCTTCCGACTGCTTCCCAATCAGCGGCTTGAGACCCACTGCTGTGGGAGGGGTTGAGGAGGGCCCTGAGGTGACACATATAAAAAATGGCCGGTATTAAAGTCCAACTTCTATTGAACCTTTATATAGTGCATTTCCCACTGAGCACTGAGCATTTAACTGGGCACTGTGAAAAACTGTGCTTTGCCATCAAAACGAGGCAAGTACAGTGCCCTCCATAATGAGACCAGTCCCTGGGGGTTCATAGAAAATAAAAATAATCACCTCTCAATCACTATATGCAAAAATGTAGAAGGTGCAAATTCAATAACATTTTCTTGTCTGATTTCACTGTGGAAGTCAATGGAGAAATCTGATGGGAAAGAGTTACTGAATTTGCACCTACTACATTTTCACAAATATTGATGGAGATGTGATGATTTATATTTTCAATGAACCCGCAGTGACTGGTCTCAAATGCCACCCATGAGTGAACAATATCACATTCTTACATTCTGTGTTTGAGTATTGTAATGTGACGTCCATTGTACTTCCAAAAATCCCATTAAGACGCATTAAAGGACCTCATCTTGGCGGCTTTGTTACCAAGAAAGACAGTATTAACACACACATTTAAAAAAAATATATTGTCAAAGTCCGTAAATACAATCTACACATGGGCAACTTACGATGTGAAAGTTTGAACAAAGTTTTGCCTGTATGGCTGTTAAAGTACAATGAAGAAAGTGGGCTGAATAATTAATAGATTTTTTCTGTTTTGTAAATAATTAGCAATTAAATGTAGATTTTACTGTTCACATAGACATTGTAGAGTTGTTTGTGTTGAATACCAGCAAAAAAAAGCCTGATTAAATAATTGTTTATGAAATATTCTTACACAACAAAATATGAAACAGTCTAAGGAGGTTGAACACTTTTTCAACCCATGGTGTGTGTGTGTCTGTACAGTACATACAAATAGCAAATTTTAACTGGTCAGGCTAAACTTTAAGAATGTGTAGGTCACAGAAAATGTATTTGCTTGGTATGTGAGCCCTGAGCTCATATAATTTGAGGACCCCTGCCCTAGAGCAGTGGTTCCCAAACTCCTGGGGACCACTGTGTGTGCTGGCTTTTGTTACAGCCAATCTCTTGCTCAATTCAGGTTTCTGAAACACATGTGTTTAAGTTCTTTCATGTATTTTCCTTAAACTTAACACAATTCAGGTTTGACTCACTATTATGTTTCATTATCTATCAAATGGTTTATTTTGTGTCCACTGAAGACTGTCCGGGTGTCCATACGATCACCAATTAGGAACCTATTGATTCAGCTCTGTCTTCAATTTCATCCGTTAATACCTCTATTATGCAGCATATTTGTCTGCAATATAGCATAATATGCACAATGTAAATATGGGACCTTTCTCCTTCATGGCTATTTACTGACTTAATGTGTCATAAGAGGGTAAATAATCCCTCAAAACACGAAAAGCATGTAATGAAGAAAAATTAACTTGTTACAATTCTGGCATTGAAATTGCACCTGGAATGAAAACCAGCATGCACAGGGGTCCCCAGGACCGAGTTTGAGAACCACTGCCCGAGAGCAGCGAAAACTCAAGAGCAGTCCTGCTCCCGTTACAACAGAGAGAGCGTAAAACGCCACGGTAACGGTGCCGGCTCGCTTTGAATATTGCAGCTGACGCCAAATTAAAATGACATAAAATTTTCATAAGGCAAGACTGTTAAGTCACATGCAGTAAATACGCTATAAAACTATAAATAAGGCACGCGTCAGAGCAAACAGCATAAGCCTTTTTCCTGGCTCACAGAGAGGCCTTTCTGAAATATTGGGTCACAGCATACTACACTGCACTGGAGCCCCCATCAGGATTCCCCTTTCTTTTTCGCTGCTGTATTCATAGCTCTCCTCTTTTGATAGGAGATGTATGTTCTGCTTTTGGCGTGGTGCAGTGCCACACAGAGTGATGTGAAGCTGTCTTACCCCCGCGGAGACCAATATAGAAAACAAAGATCGTTCTGAAAGCCGTTCTGAGAGCCCCTACCTACAAAAGCGCCTTCATTCTATATCAATATCAAAGCTACCCTTCCATTTAATCAGTCACGGACACTCCCAACAGCAAACATATTCATCGGGCCTGCAACACACTTTGAAAACCTCTTGAATGCATTCGAGGACTCTTAACTGAGGGTCGTTTCGTTGAATATTGCTGAGAGTTTTTTCGCGCCGAGAGGATTTCAATAAGATTTAAAGTATTCATAAAGATATAATAATGGAGCGGGACCAAATTGAGAGGGTTTCAGAAGGTAAAAAAAAAAATAGCTTGTGTAATGGTTTCCGAATGAATCGAGGACAAATGAAGCCCCTTATCAATAAAAGTCATTGCACATTAGGATCAGCCAAGGACAGTCAATATAAATTTTTTTAAAGTGTATAAGTCTATACTCTGTCCATGTCAGCAATTTTATCCCATTTAAACCCATGGCTTGCAACTTGTTTCAGAATATGCACAATTCAACACGTTCATCCTACACAAAAAGGCATAGCGAATCAGCATGGAAGGAGGATGTTTTTTTATTTCCGACAGAACTCCTAGTTGAAAGGGCGTTTTCTACTTTTAGTTGGATATCGAGTTGGAAATGAATAAACGAATGCAGCATTAGCATCAACCACAAATACGTTTTGCTGTTAAGTCTCCTTTTGTTTATTTTCTTACGTAACCCTCGTCGTAGCAACTAGAACTTTGAACTTAACCAATTTAACCAAGAAAAAGGTAATTCACTTACCACGTAACATAGGTTACACACGAGTGTATAGGCTAGTGTACAGCAGCGACCGCAGAAAGAGGCAATTAATAATTCTAACATTTTTATTTATTTAAAAATGAAAGCACGCCTGAATCTGAATCAAAAATCAATGTTATTCATCAGTATGATGACTTTGGTTGTTATTGTTACATTGATACAATGTTTCCATTTCAACTAATACATCGGTGACCATTACCATCAGAAATTGAATGTTGATTCGACCATTGAAAATTGGTTGATGACCGATACAGATGCTTATAACACAATATCAATGTTGATGCAATACTTCTTTGCAATCTGGAATACATTCATTTAGTGCACTTATCCAGTGTAACTTACATAAGTGCATTCACCTGAGTTATATGAGAAGCAGTGTCAGACCTGGCAAACAACATGCCCACTAGTGTATATGCAGCATCAACACATAACACATGGATGTGGTGCAGACAGAACGTGCTTTTCCCATTTTAAACCAACAGTTTCATCTTTCTAGCTTTGCTTGACATCCAACATGTCAGTTCCCGCCCTAATTTGGAGCGTCCAATTGTCCCTCCAACCACATTCATGGAGCAACCGCACTGCACGGGACACGCGGGTGTCGCACCTCAGTGCTGACCCATTGCTTTCGTTCGAAACATGTGGCTCAGCCACCTGTTTCTCCCTGCGCAACATGGCCGATCCTGCACAGAGTGGAATCGAAGGACCACCCATATGCAAGTGCTTGCAGGCCATGGGCTTGCCCATGAGGTTGCCAGATGAATACGGGCCAATACCCTAGGCCAGCGGTTCTCAAACTGTGGTCCGCGGACCACTGGTCGTCCGCGAGGGTACTGCAGGTGGTCCGTAGAAAAAAGAATGAATGAACGTGAATGTGTTTACTCACTATCTTGCAATAATAGGGCCAACCCTAACAGAGATGCTTGACGTTACCACTGAACTAGTAGTGTTCGCTACTCCATGAAACGAGTTTCATGCTAACGCTACTATGATTGCTGTCCTACAATGACGAACTTCTGCACTGCGTACTGATGTGCGAATAAAACTGGGAAAAGGCGAAAATGTCCTTTTACATGATAATCTGAGTACTCACCATAGTAGCTAAACTACCAGGCAGGGTGAACGAACTAAATTTTACGACCGAAAGAAGAGACTGGTGGTTGAAAGCAGTGAGGAGTGAGCTGGATTTAGACAGCAACCAGGCTCGGATCGTTACAGCATAGGCTCGGATCATTCATGGTAAATTACGTTTTATGAACAAATTATAAAGTTAGCCAGTTAATATATACATAACTAGCTGGCCTAATGTACATTTATGTGCCTTATCTTAATGTTAGAAAGTTAAAAGTGAATTAATCGCTTGGTTTAGCTAACGTTAGTAGCTATATCATTTGTGTGATCGACTGATACGCCTGCGAAACATTAATGTTAACCTAATGCGATACATCAAGCATATTGTGAACATCAAAACAGTGTTCATTTGAACTATTATTACATTGCTAGGGGTGCTACGTTGTACGATGTCTCACAAATAGATTGGATAAACTGTAAACATTAGCTACCTGTGCTGGCCAGGCAGGGTGCGAGCAATATGATAATCCAGAAGAGGGCGAAAAGAAAATGTAACGTTACGATATTAAGCACCAAATAACAATGTATTTGAAAGTAATAATGAAAGTAACGGTAAATGTACTTTATGTGTTGAACTGATTTGCCTTTTATGGTGTCTACAACTGAAGTTCCCTATCGGGAAAAAAAAGTTATTACATTCTATCCATCGAGCTAAAATGTTTTATTGCTGAAGTAGGCTACTGTAGCATACCGTTAATACTTTAACATGTAACGTATCACTTTGCTCCCATATTAACTGCACAAGCACTTTACTTACCAAGGTGGTATACTATGAAGCAGGACTGAGTTAGTACTAGCTGGATAACTCAATAGAACCCAGAACAGCTCTTTTTACTTCAGTCCATGCATGTTCCAGATTTGGGAGGGTTCCCCCCCAATACTCCTTATAATATTTGTTTATGTTGGTATTATTAGAATAGAATATAATAACTTTTATTTCCCGCTAGGGAACTTCAGTTGTAGCCCCAGCAACAACAAAAAAGACATAGACAGTGGGACCCACAACACACAAACAAACATATCAAACAAAGACATCCAACAGAATCATTACATCAATCAAGTGAATGAAAGTGCAATATAGCCATGATTAAAAATAGCCCCCGCTGTCCCGAGATGTCCAGTGTCACCAAGCAGTCCAACGCACAAACTCCACATCCACGAATTTCCTCCATACATGCAGTGCCGCGGTCTCTGTACACCGCCAAAATTGTTTTATGTTGTGCACTGTATATTTTGTATATTGCTGAGCTACCTGTAAGCATTGCGCAAAGCAAATTCCAATGATGGCAATAAAGGGAAATTAAGCAACCTCCCGATTAAATGTGATAGCCTATTAGTTTGGTTTGCATAACGTTATGGAACACTGGAATTTGGTCGGGGGGGGGGGGGGGGGGGGTTCAATCACCTTAGACTTGACAGCCGTGGGTTCGTAACAATATATGTACTTATTTTTGCGGTTTGCATATGAGGTGGTCCGCGAAAATCCTTGATAATAAAAAGTGGTCCGCATAAACAAAAAGTTTGAGAACCCCTGCCCTAGGCAACATTCAAACCCTAGGCCAGATTCAAACCTGGACCGCGGGGCTCATCCATGCACCACCGCGTGGTGCCTCAACTGAATGAGCCGCCCAACAGCCTTTTGTATCTGATTACTGTAATCAGCAGCCGGTAATGTGTAATGGTGCTCAGCAAGGCAGCAAGAACTGCGTGATACTTTGCCCCACTCCAAAGCTTGGCTAATCACAGCCCTTCCTGAACTGACTCTTCTCGTGAGAAACTTTTGTCACTTCAAGTTGAACAAAGTACAAAAAGAAGGACAAAACAATTCAGATGTGATTAATTGTTATCCTTTACTTAACCAGGTGTGTTGGGGGCTGCTGGGTGGCTCGTCCTGTTATATCACCGTTCTCATGTGAGCGCATCCAAAATTTTCAGCGATGCGACCAAATTCCGCTGCGGTCTTAGACCACATAGAAAAACATAATTAGCTACGAATGGGCAGTGATTAGCTAAAGATGGGCCAATTAAATTGAGTTTGGTGCAACAAATAATCACTTAGTATAGTGTAGTGGTGTCATGCAGCTGATATTTCCGAGGATTTGCAGAGGCAGAATGGAGCTGTAAGCAGTCAGCAGAATGCACGGACCGACGCCCCACAGAGGTGGCTGTGGAGAGCCAGTATGGCTGGTTTTCTCTTTCCTGCATTCAACAAGATGGAGTGTTTGCCAGCCCTTTGCCCCTCAGCACCACATTAAATGTTCGGTCTTTGCAATCAAGAGACTGTTTTCCGTGTCTCATTTCTTTGACGAATTTGCCTGCTTCAATAGCCCTTTTCTCACCCGCGTGTATTTTATTTATTCCTTTATTAAACGCTGTACAGAGATTGTCATTAAGTTTTATTTCAATTTTAGTTTAAAGCAGCATAACACCCTGCTGGCTCTCATCCCTGACACCAGGGAGGGCAAGAAAACACTCTGAAATATCCAGAGGGGAAGGATGAGTTTCTCTAAAGACCCTGTGCAATCGCTTTTGTTCATTAAGCATAAAAAAGACATACTTACCTTTTTCAAATCGCAGTGGGCAGCAGGCGTATAACTTTTGAACTTCTCAAACACTCAAAATCTTCACAAAATAACAAGTGATTGATATTAAAAATGATTGTATGATTTTGACTGAATAAGGTTTTTACACCCTCTACTATTCCCTTACAAAACTGGATAGTTGTATAATATGTAGCGCTTTGACCACAAAAAGTTGTCAGAGTTTGCCAGTAGTGGTGAACTAAAAACTTTGCCGGAAGTGAATGGCTGTTTTCACGAAGCTAATTTGCAAGTTTTGACACATATTTGCCAGAAGGCCTATATTTTTGTAAGGGATTTCCTACACAAGCTCCTCTCATCATTTTCTCTCAGAGAAGTTAATTTCAATAAATTTTCCCTGAAAAATTGTCATCTTAAAAATCTAATATAGAACAATAGTGAAATTACATACTGGGGTGACACCCACCTCCACAAATTTGACAAATATTTGTGGTAGATTTGTAGGTATTTATCAAGAAGTATACTTTTGTGTCAAATAAGTAAAATAGGCTTGCCAATCCACTTAAAATTTATAAAACAATATAGGCATTAATAATATGTTTAAGTGCAAGTGAACATGACAAATAATAATTATGGAGCTATGTTTTACATGTTATATGTTTGAACTATTATTTGTCATGTCCATATCATCAATGAAGAATCTAAATAATTTTTGCTTATGCTTATGAATCTATTGATAAAAAGAGAATCTTAAAAAACTTTTTTTTTTTTATTTAAAAAGGGGAGAAACAAATACCTCCGGTGACCAACAACAAGCAGGTAATACATGGCCATGAGTCAGGCAGAGTTCATTCAGATATAAATATCCGAATCCCAACATAACACTTACATATTGACAGGATTGTGTGACGGTGGCATACTGACTCTAGTGAGAGGTAAGCTGATACTGGTTTGTTTCTTGATGTTCAAAGGGCAACCGTATGTCCACAACGAGCCCCCAGGGCGTCTGGTTGAATACCCGTACAGTGCGATGCGGCCAACTTATATGGTGCATTTATTTGTTGGTTTTACAGAAAAGTACTTCCCTGTTAACCTTATCTTACTGTTGTTGCGCATTGTCCCGAGACAGCATCTTCCCTTTAACTCCTTCTCGGATGAAGTCCAAGACTTATCGAGGATTTGCTGTTGATTGTATTTGTGGTCAATGTTATAGTGCCTCTGCTGCTACGTTTCTGTCATGTTTATGCCATGTTTCATGTTTAGTGTTTGTCACAGTTTATTTTCTGTTTATGTTACGATGCAGTTCATTGTTTGCGTACATATTTCCATGTTTTTCCGCAGCCTTGCGTTCATGCTGTTTCTTCTCTTGCTGTCACTCACGCTTCCCTAATTGGTTCATTCTCCCTTGTCTAGTTACTAATATACTAACATTAGATCAGGATTGGGTAATACTAACTATCTAACCATGTGTTCATGTTTACCTTACGTTTCTCGTACATGTTAATTACTAATTTACGAACGCTAGGTCAGGATAGGTTAACTACTAACGATTTACTAATTGCCTCGTTACGTGTCTCATTTTCTCAAGCTGTTGTGAATTTCCTGCTGCTCTCAAGCTAATGTCTGCACCTGTCTACACCTGCATATAAGATCAGTGTTCATGTCATGTCATTGCAAAATTGTTGCCTTAGTTTACTATTGTCACTTTTGAGTGTTTTCCATTGTTTTGACTACCGTTATTGATCTAGCCTGTTTATTGACCATCGTTACTGCCTGCCTATTGTTTCCACTGCCTGTTTTTGACCACCAGTTTTGCCTGCTGTCTGTTTGTACCTCTGCCCCGCGGATAGGACTTCGGTCTGACTCCTGCTACGCCCCACGACTACGAACTCTTGCATGGATACCGATTTCGAGACTGCCTTCTCCCTCGGTACTGTATCTTTGGTCTGGCTGGATTTATTGGTTTTTGGACTTTGCTTGTGTGACTACGTTTTTGGATTTCCCCATAATAAAGCCCTTGCGGGTATTTATTATCAAGTTAGTGTTCTGAGTCGTGCACTTCGGGTCCAACCCGCACACGTCCGTCTCATCTGCGATATAATTCTTTCAATTTATCCCCATCACTATTGTAGTTTTGCATGACAGTCTGTTTATTATGCCATTGTTTTTACAATAACACATTTTGTGCTTTGTTACAGGCGATTATCTATTATGCTCGTATTCACGTACACATGGCGCTGTCTGGACGGTGCTATAAGTTGCTCTACAAGTACCTGCTAAATGAATAAATGTAAATTATTGGGTATATAACTCCAGTGGCCCACGTAGAATTTTATCAAAGCCTGCATCAGCGTGGATAGAATCAGACCACTGTTTATTTATTATCAAATAAAAACCATAATTTAAAGTTCAGCGATTGCAGAAGCTATGACTGCCAGAGTGACAGATGCATATAGAATGTTGCTGACACAGTGGTGCCAGATCAACCCTTGATACAGTGTCACCAGCACACAAGCTCCTGAATGCAACCTCTCCCCTTCACACTCATATAACATAGGTTGTATAATCACTTGGCCTGATATTCAGTCAAGCCCTTCATAAATGCTCATTGACTCACTCAATAACATTTATATAACACAATTATAACTACTATGAAACAAAAGTATTTTTTATAAAACATGAGATGACCAGAACAGCTGGTGCCTGGAATAATTTTTTGAGAATTTGCGCTATGCAACCCTGTCAGCCGCTAGTAGGAAGGAGGGCGCCACGTTCCCTTTGGGGAAGCTCATATTTTTACATGCAAATTAGCTTTGTGGGAACTGCCATTCACTTCTGGCAAAGTTTTTAGTTTGCTGCTACTGGCAAACTCTGACAAACCTTTGGCAACATTTTGTGGTAAACAATTTAGCTTCATATTAGCTGCAAGTTTGCGGCAAACTATCCAGTTTTGTAAGGGGTGTACCGGTGGCGTGAAAGGTCATCGGTCTCCTTTCCTGTCGATTCCTCCTCATCAGTGTTGATAATATAGTATTGCCTTCTCCAAACAGTGGATGTGCAGTAACTAATATTCATACATGCCCACTTCATGAACACTTACGGTTACTAGATAATCAAAATAATGCACATTTGATTTAAATTGTGCCTGAACAATTGTGTTGTCTCAAAGTAGAAATTCTCCCTCACATAAGACATTGCTTGCAAAGAATAGTCCCATTGCCTTTATGATAATACAAGACTGCAGAATTATAAATACCTTTCAATATCTTACGTTACGTGCATTGTGTGCAATTTTATTGAATGTCTCTAAATTAATATTGGTATTAGGGATGGACATATCCACATACACTGCCTGGCCAAAAAAAAAGTTGCGGTTGCACCCGTCATGCATAGTGCCCACTGTACAAGCCTCTGGAGGCAGTGATCTGGGGTTGCTTCAATTGGTCAGGTCTAGGATCAGCAACATTATGCAGCAATAAAATGAAGTCAGATGAGTACCTGAATACTGAATGACCAGGTTATTCCATCAATGGGCATATTCCAGGATGACAATACCAAGATTCATCGGGCTCAAAATGGTTCAGGGAGCATGAGGAATCATTTTCACACATTAATTGGCCACCAGAGTCCTGACTTTAACCCCATTGAAAGTCTTTGGGATGTGCTGGAGAAGACTTTACGGAGTGGTTCGACTCTCCCGTCGTCAAAACAAGATCTCGGCCAAAAATGAATGCAACTCTGGATGGAAATAAATGTTGTGATGTTACATAAGATTGTCGAAACAATGCCATGACAACTTTTTTTTGGCCAGGCAGTGTATTATGAAAGGCACAATGCCTTAAGAGACAGCAAGTAAAATAAAAAAAATGATAAATTATTGAAGAGCTTTTTTTTCTTTTACCTCATGACTTTTTTTTCAGAATACATTAGCATTTTTTTTTTTTTAAATAGCTCTTCTACATGTTTCTTGATATCATGGTAAATAATCATCTGTGGTAAAAAAAATAAAAATAAATAAAAAACAAGACTAGAGAAACCAGTGGGGAACATTTGAGAAGGCACGGCGGATATTGTTCTGGAGCATGCAGTTTGGGCTGCATACCGTGGCGACGGAGTGCATCTGATTCTCAAAGGTGTGTGTGTGTCAGAGTATGTGAGCGGGAGCGAGTGAGGAGGGGAAGCGGACGTAATTTAATTAGAGTGATGAGCACTATTAGGACGTTACCACTCCGCCAGGGGCGGAGCCAGTAGGGGGCCAGTGGTGGCACTGGCCCCCACTGGAATCTGATCGGCCACCCCTGGTGCCCCCCCTACCAGAACCGGAATATGATAGGCCATTGTCTTGTCCGTATCGATGAAAGAAGCCTCTGTAGCCCAATGGGAATGGACATAAAATGAGGCGGAACCAAAGTTGCATCTTCCAATGACAGAGCTAGCCGTGTCACTTCAGCATTCAGCAATCAACATTTTAACGTCTGCCGCTGAGACGTTAAATTTATTCGCAGCAAGTTCGTTTTTTGCGAGTTTTCGTTTGCGAAACTATTTATCTATCCAATCATAACAAGTTTCCATGACTGACGTCACCGCACTGCCACAACAAACTCCAACATCCAATATGGCGGACCAACTGATTTTATATGTGTCACAGTATAGCGTCCTCTTTGATAAGAGACATAATAGTTACAAAGACAACGATTTGAAGGACAATTTGTGGAAAAGGCTATGAAGATGGTGGGTTTATAGCTAAATGGTTGCAATACGCACAACTTGCTATCTGATTAGCTCCCACAGGTTATTAGCATTGGCTTAAAAGTCGTCTCCAGCTATTTTAGCCAGCTAACGTTAGCTAACCTTTAGATCTAACGTTAACATTGATAGCAGTTCATGTAAAGAAGATAACAAGCCAGTGGCAATTACACACAAACATAACTACACGATACGTAGGCCTATTTATTTTTTTACTTTTAGCGAGTTCATGTAGGCTACGCTGTCACCGGCTGGGTTGTTTGCCTTGGTGAAAACAAAGGATGAAAGCTAGCGAACCGCTATATGTGATATTGTTTCGTGGATATTTGCCGTAGTAATTGTGGGCTATATGCTAACCGAAGGAGAAAGACGACACGTAGTCTAGCTACCGGGTCTGGCCAGGGGCAGCCACTGTGGTGGAGGGAGAGAAGGGGAGGAGGAGAAGGGCAGGGTAGAGTAGCCTATATTACATTTTTTTGCTGTCACACTGTTGTCTGTGTGCGTGGCAAATAAAGTTCCCCAAAAATCTTATTCTGACTCCTGTGTGGATTTCCTGATTACTGATAACCAAGTTATATAAATAACGAGGAAAACAGACGAGGTCTGCCTGTAGCGATCGTTTTGGAGAGAACTCTTCAGACTTCATGAGTTGCTACACTGTATAGACTACGACAAATTTATTTTAAAGATGTTTGCTGAAATGACGTAATGTATTGTTATGTTGTGGTTAACCCTTTTAGTGGGAAGAGATCAAGAGGCAGTGGAACACGTATGTCCGTAAAAGGAGGGAAGAAAAGGAGAGCATGTTGTAGACAAAACAAACTTTACATAAGTAAAAACGAACACATAATAAGCCTGGTTCAATATTTTGCCAATGTAATTTAAGCATGCTCTGTTTTTAACGTTCTGGTAGAGGGAAAAAAATACACTTTCGTTCCGTGATGGATAATCATGTCGTCATCGCTCGACGAAGAGTAATCCATTTTTATTCGCACGGATTTTCAAACGCGAAAAAGAACGCGAGCTTTTCGTTTTTTCGCATCGTTGCAGGTGTGTCAGGTTTTTACGCGATTTTCGCCTCGCTTATTAGTTACGTCCCCGATGTGTCACAGCCTTTATGGCTAAAGTTTATAAAAATGCAAAAAATATCTTCATATATATGGAGCCAATCCCCCCCACACAAATACCTTTGTTGCCCACCAGTCACAGAAGTGACCAGTCAAGAGCTAAATGGTTATGTTTTGTTTTTTTGTATTCATTTTATTTTATTTCAAAACCTCATTGTACTGTGTACTGTACAAACTACTGTGAATATTGGAATATTGTACATAGCACTTTTCTATTTACTTTGCTTTGATGGCCTTTTATCCATTTTCATACTGTTAATATGTAAAATAGTTATTTATTTATGTTTGTATCTTTAATATTCTGAATAAACAATTTAACTGTTAAAACGTTAATTCTGACCTGGACTGTATCCATTTATTCTCATGCTATTTTATTTTAGGGGTGCTCTTAATATTACTGGTTGTCGCCACCTAATGGCCATTTATGTAGTGTAGCTACAGGCAGTTAGCTATAATGGTGTACAGATTTATTTAGACTTTATTGTTTGGGTACAAACACATTTATTTATAATCTTACCTTTCTCTATACTACATGGGTATTGAAGATTTGCATGACTATTTAACTACCTGCAAAACTGTACACAGTAAGGGGACACTACACAATAAAGGGTAAATAAAAGGCATTATCTTTCAGTATATTGGTTATGATAGAACAGTAGAATAATATTGAAGCAGAAGAATAAAATTGAAATCTGAACAAGTGCTACAATCTTGAGGGAATATTCAACCATACAGTTTGGAAATGTATAATGCAACATTTAATATATGTACAGTGCCTTTGGAAAGTATCCAAACCCATTGGATTTTTTTTCAAATTGTGCTATGTTGAAAGCTCAAATTAACATTTCAATTGACTTTTTTTGTTACTCATTCACATGAAGTGCTCTATAATGTCAAAGTAGAGAAAAAAAATACACCCTCTGCTGTAAAGGCTTAAAAATAAGCTCTGGTGTATCCAATAATGAAATAATCGAAACATTTTACTCCACTTTGACATTATAGAGCACTTTGTGTAGATGAGTAACAAAAAGCCCATTTAAACATATCTTAATTTGAGCTGTCAAACAGAAAAATTTGAAAGGGTGTTCATACTTTCCGAAGGCACTGTATATGATTACCTAGAATCAGGGGCAGGTATAAAAAAAAAAAGGTTAGGCTAGGGTTAAGGCTAGGGCTAAGGTTTGGTCGGATAAATACACGTGTGTCTGCTGTACGCGGCAACAACAAAAAAAGCCTTGATGGCTGGCCCCCCTCCTCTGGGTCTGTGCCCCAGCCTGGCCCCCCCATTCAAAATGTTCTAGACACGCCCCTGCACTCCGCAAGCTCCAGTTCGCCCCGGTTTATATATTGCGATAAATATTGACATTTTTTTTGTTTAAATACCACATTAGTTTAGTTCACAAAATATAAATGTATTCATCGTTTTGCTAGCCCATATGGAGAGTTCAAGTTGTTTTAATGACCTGTCGACATTTTCTGTACACAGAGAATGCACACATTGGGCGTCATTCATGAAGCGTTCCTAAATATACGCGTACATTTATGTCCGAAGGGAGTTGATACGAAAAATTTACGCCGGATTCATCAAACCGTGTGGAAAAGGTAAATTTTTTCATATTAATTTCTTCGATAAGTGTCCACGTTATTTTGTGATTAGCATAAATCCACGCCCATGAATTGCCTTATATGGAGGCTGTCACTTCCATTTAAAGGTCCATACCTCGTCAAAATGGCCCAGAAAAAGCAAAGCAAATGGAAATAATTATTCTGACACTGAAATTTAAGATTTATTAGCAGATGTTCAATCAAGGGAAAAAATAGTTAAATATTGTACTGATGTCATGAACTGGTAAAGTAAAGGCCTAGCAGGAGACATACCATCAATACGAGCGCATTGCTTTATCACAGCCTGGAAATAAATTAAACGTTATTCATTTTGTAATTCTGTTGGGGTTCTGTGCATGTGAGTTGTGGTTTGAATTCGGGTAAGCACATGGGCTACCTTATTTTAGAATCTCTCTGGCGCGTTCTAATTGCGGTCACATTGATGCGCGTGTCCCACAAAACTCCAGGGTTTTACCAGGATATAGCCTGCTGGCTACATTCTAACCGGTTAAAAAGTTTACCCGGTTTTCCCCCCTGAACGGGAGACGGCGTTTCACTGACTTTTCAACAAAAACATGCACTGGGGTGTGAAGTCTATGGCACCGATAACATTGGACAGGTTGGCAATTTCATAAAAACCCTGCTTTACCGCCACCTGTCTTTGCATCTTGTAGGGGAACTGGATGTACGCTGGCATTAGTTGGATTAAACTGTTGACCACAATTGCAACCCTGGCTACAGACATGTAAACCACTTTAAAGCAAATTTTGTGCATTGGTTAAATGTGTGTTATAGCATAGCCTATGTAAGGTCATGTAGAATTACAATTTTTTGCAATTTAGAAAAAATTGTAGGCTACTGGGAGCGTTGAATTGAATAGCCGTAATCTGTTTGCTTTTTACAATAATAATTTATTACATTTGCAATGTGTATTTCAAAGGCTACATTTAGTCTTTTGAATTTTTCAGAAAATTAAAATAAATTCATATTCTAATTATCACTCAGAAGCTACATTTACCGGACTTCTGAATTTACGAACGAGGTACCTGTGCTCTGGAGCAGGTGTAAATTTTGTTCAGAGGTACTAACGTGTTGATTAATACCAAAATACGGGCAAAATTGCAAATACGAACAATTTACGTACAAATTCTTTCTGCTCACGTTTTATGAATGAGGCCCATTGAAAGCATTCTCACATTTTTTTTTTATTTGCTCAAAAACAATATCAATTAAATACATGAAAAAAATAAACGACAAAAGAATGCATCCTTGTCTTTAAAAGAAACACGTTTTTTTTTTATCGATAATCACCTGTAACAAATTTTCTCAAAACCAAGAAAATACTGATTGTTAATACATTATCTACTAAGCAGTCCATGGTAATCGGCAAGGTATGAAAACGAATTATGTCATTCATTCAATTAATAGGAGATTTAAAAGTATCACCCCTCCCGCTGGTGAAACAATAGGCCTATTCACTGGACGCTAATGCCTATGAAAAAGATTATACATTTCAGCCAATTGACCTGTATCTTTAAACATATCCACAGGTGTCCACAAACATTGCTTTTATATAATGTTCACTTTAAAGCACTTCAACTTTCGTTTTTCATTATGAAATGGTTTTGTATCAGCCAACATACTGATACTGAATGATAAACATAATTCAAAGTTAGGGGGTTCTATCTTGGCGATCTTAACGCTTTGTCGAAACCAGTGGTGCCCAATCATGTGCCATGGAGGGCCATGAGTATGCAGGTTTTCATTCCAACCAATCACTACACCTGCTGATGGGTGTAAGACGTTATCTTTGGGTTAGCGTTTGGGTTAGCGCCGCTTAGCGCCGGGTGTAGGGCCCAAGGTTGGAGTTAGCTGTTTCACCTATGTTTGCTAGCAAAGCCAAAACTACGAAGGGTGTCCAAGTCCCCAGTTGTGCAGCTCGAACACCGCGTTTACCACCTCCGCCACCTTAAACTCAAGCAGGGTTAGACAACAAACTTTTTATCTAAATTACTTGAAATGTTACGCATACACTTTTCAACTTTCTTTACCGTAATTATGCTAAATTTTAATTTTGCGCATTTGCTTTTCAACTTTTTACCGTAAAATGTTTATTTTGCACATGCACTTTTCACCCCTCGCAATGTGTGCATACGCTTTTCAACGAGGAACAGGCAGCCACGCAGCCAGTCAGTTACCTATATTCAGGTGTTTAGTCCCGCCTGCTCTGCGTCCAGGCAAAAAAAATAATAATATGTTTTATTCAACTACTGTTGAATTTGATGTTCTTGTCTTACTTAAAAACTGCCTTTTTCTCGTTCTTTCCTGTGTGTGAAGAGATGTATTTTTATGCAAACATATTTTTTTTTACAGAATGAAACACTGAAATGTCAGTTCTTTGAGAAATGGTATCATGAATACACAGATTGTGATGTTCTGGTATTATGTATGTCTGTTTATATAATTGTTTGCTTTCATCATTGCATTCCCCCCTGTTCGTGGGTTGTCTGAGTCGCATTCGTGTGTTTGTTTACCCTGTCTCGTGTATGCACTGTTTAGGTGACTTCGGGATTTTTCGAGGGGTTCATGTTCTGCTACTTCCTGATTTTCCTTACGCGTAATTGTATAGATTACTAACTCGTGCTAACAATCACTCGGGTGGTTTATTAGTTAAATGCACTTACTAAACCAATTAACATAAATGTTTACTAACGAACTAACGGTCTGTATTATAGTTAGGTATTAACAAGATTAACCAGTTTGTCCGCGATCTCTGTTATTCGCCCCAGCTGTTTGTATGTAGTTTCACCTCTCGTGATTACTGAGCACACTCCGCTCCTCTTCGAGCCCGTTGTTTGTTATGCATGTTTCCGAGTCCCTTCCATGTCTTTGTTATGTTTCCGTGATTGTTTCATTGCTACCTCATGTGTTAACCTCACGTAGTTTGTTACCCCTCCCTTTCCTATACGTATATATAGACCCACAAATCTGTTTGCTCCCTGTCAGAACGTACCCTTTATTTCCTGAGCCTGAGATTTTGAAAGCCAGTGACTTATTGATTACCTGAGACAACCTTTTCCGTACGACCCGAGATAGCCTAGCGATTTTGTTTGCCATTTGGTTTCGACTTTGATTGTTTTTGACTTAGCCTTTAACTACCGTTTTTGTACCTCTGCCTTTGATTTCTGGTTTTTCGACTTTTGATTGTTTTTGACTTTGCCTTGCCTGCCGATTTTGTACCTCTGCCTTTGATTTCCGGTTTTCGACTTTAGCTTCCTAACTACTCTTTGCATTCCGTTTTTGTACTGTATATTCTGATATCCTGGCTTTTTGACCTCACCTTTTGAAATAAACCTCGTTCTTGCTTATTCCTTGTCTGCTATTGGGTCTCTGTGTCTGAAACGTAACACAGATGCTCTTACAGATACATTGCAATAGGTATTTGACCTTCGTCAAACACGTATTTTAAATATATTTACTTTGAAGGTGTGGCTTCAATTTGAAAACAATTGAATTTTCTACAGAACATGTTACTGACCAAAACTGTACAGACAAAAAAAATAATATTGGTGAAAATTGTCTTGGATATGCAGGATTTTTTATGATGAATGAAAGGTTAAATATTTCATGGATAAATAAGTACAGGCAAAACAAGTCAGTCAGTAAAGATGCCCTCCACAGGCACAATCTAAGCCCTATAGTTTAGAGGTCACATGTTCCAGACCTCTGTCAAAAGGAATAATTTGCCATGGCAAATTACAGAAGACGAAAGCCTTATTTACCTGAGAATGTATCTGATTAACAGTCTGAAATATTCATATATTCATTATATGGAATATAATATTAAAGGACTGGAATATTCATTCTTTGTAAGATGAATACCTGTTTCTAGCATAATCTGGCATTGGGAGGGAAAATTATCCCTCATTAGACTTTAAAAGTGTGTAAATAATAAACAGCTGGTTATATTTCAGGAATTACACACACAGGGGGGCCCCAGAACCAGGGTTGGGAACCCCTGGCTTAGAAATCACACACCTAGGAGTTACATGTCCGAGACTGAGCCATATCATTAGTTAAGAATGACTGTGTGTGCAGTGGGTTTGTCCACAGTGGGAAGCCACAGTTGACTTTGTATTGCCAGGGGGAGAGTGGGTTTATGTCAGCCAAGGTTAGGGGTTGGAATTGAGAACCGGTTCCCGTTAGGAACCGGTTCCAAGTTTTCCGATTGCTCAGAATACTGCGACTTCGAGCTTATCAATTTTCTTATCGATTCCAGCATGTATTCCCAACAGGTACGCATAGCAAAACAATGTCACGTCATGCGAGCTGTCATTTTTCAATCAGTCAGCAGATGCCGGCAAGCAGAGTTTGCCGCCCGTCTAAAAATATTAAATGGAAACGTCATTGTTTGAAAACGAATTTAAGCTACTATCATTTAAAAATCAATAGAAAATGTGTTCGCGTAAGCTCTCCATTTTGTGATCCGTCTTCAGAAATGATCAACTATTCAACAGATTTGTGGAGTGTGTGGACTACCCTCGGGAGCCTTTAACCAACTCCAAGTGTAAAACTAGTGTTTTGATTGGCGGCAGACTAATCTGACAACGCTTGGCGACGCACAGATGAATAGATTTAGAAAGCGAATAACTAACGTAAATTAGTGATAAACTTCGTCATCTTCCGCTAATAAGAGGAGCCAGCTTGCCTCCAAAAATGGTCAGGTAACATTAAAGATCTCATATTTCTTCCATGTAAATGTAGCCTATAGGCTAAATGAGATTGGGATGGCAGGTATGCCATCTGCCAAATTACATTCTGATCTAATGTAACCACACAGCATTCAGATACAACTTCACACATCCACACAATAAAGCCCCAAATTTAGGTTATTTTGCCAGTTTTTCTCCTTCTGCTTCTTCTCATTTTTCCTGCCTACCTGCCTGCCTCAAAGAATAATTCTCCCCATTGGACAATCGCCTTTAATCCGTCAATCAGAAGCTCTGTTTAAAATTGCCTCTTTGCATTTACATGCTTCAGAGGCTGTCTACCTACTACACAAACTGTGAAAGTGTCTGTAGCTTAGTGGTTACAGTCCAGAGTGGTATACTACAAAGCGAGATTAAGGGCATAGCGACCTAAATTAAGCTTCAACCCTGGTTTTTCTGTATCACAAAGCCGACTCACTTTTAATCGGGGTATATTGCCACAGCAATTTACTCTGCACGGCTAACCTGCTCCGGGGCAGGTTATGTTCAGGTTATTGAATTGAAACATATAAAAGAACCGCCCATTAACCAATCAACTCTTTGGCTTTGGAAAAAGGCGTCTCCATTCTAAAAAATTCCGAAGAGATACGTGCGGATAGAGCGAATCTCTTCGCAGGGTGAGATGATCGAGTTCCGCAAAAGATTTTCAAGAAAATGCTTGAAAGACTGTTTTTTATGAATAAACATTGGTGTGATTGCTTAAGAAATATTTTAAACATGCTGGATTAAGTTTAAAGTTTAGGAGTTCTAGAATGTAGTAGTACAGTTGTCACATTAGAAATAAACTGTATGCCAATGTACTGAGAGTACAGATTTATTTCTTAAGAGTGGTAAGGTGAATAAGGTATTAACTAACGAATTTAACCTACACGGTGAGCCTTTTTAATTTTTTCTGGCTTTGTTGGAGGCAACAGTGTTGCTTATTGCTCCTAGGATTGATTCATGTTCTTATACAGCCCATGCTGCACCGCTATAGGCTCTAGCACAGCCCATGCTGCACCGCTATAGGCTCTAGTACAGCCCATGCTGCACCGCTATAGGCTCGTTGTCGCAGACACCGCCCCTTTTATGGGAACACGCACAGAGCCTGACTAATAAAAGCCCGTGTGTGACAGAACAAGGTGGTTTGGACCCAAAATGCACGACTCAGAAACATGGAATATAATAAATAACCCACAAGGGTTTTTATTAATAGGAGCGTTCAACAGCTTGGGAAAACGAGACGAAGATCATTAGTCAATTAGACCGTTAGTAATTATCCCATCATAGCGTTAATAAATTAGTTAATTAGTAAATCACATGAGACATGGTTAGCAGATTAGTGTGTTAGTAATTATCTGACTAGCGTCAGTAAATTAGTAGATTAGTTAACAATAATCAAGAAGGAAGCGAAGCTGGAGACAGAAAGAAAGAGAGAATGCGAGATCGCAGAAAACATGAACAAATGTGCACAAACAAGTGGGATCATGACACCGTGTTCACGTAGCAAGTTGATAGCCACGTTCATAGTACCAGTTAAGCCAGATTGCGGTGTTTAGGCTTTCTGAAGCCAGCTAATGCAAATAAACCCTGGCTACGTTAAGCTTCCTTCGTAGTATACCCCCTGCTGCATGTAGCACATTGTTGGTTCAATTCTCACCTGATCCTAGCATTTCGTTTTGGTACACAATTTCTGGTACCGCAACACAAAAGTTATTTTGTCTTACTTAAAAAAGGTGAGTGTCACCCAACATGATCTGGTAGCTTAACATTAGTCCCCCCCACTCCGCCCAGTCCCGCCCCGTCCCGCCCCACGGACTATGGGGCGGCAGTGTAGTACAGTGGTTAAGGAACTGGGTTTGTAACCGAAAGGTCGCAGGTTCGAGTCCCACGTAGGACACTGCCGTTGTACCCCTGAGCAAGGTACTTCACCTGAATTGCTTCAGTATATATCCAGCTGTAAATGGATACTATGTATAAATGCAAAAATGCTGTGTAAGTCGCTCTGGATAAGAGCGTCTGCTAAATGCCTATAATGTAATGTAATGTAATGTAATGATTGGACAGTTGATTGAATTTATCTAAGTGCTCCGCCTTGTCAGTGACAAAATTAAATGCAATCACAGACTGCTCTGCAGGTCAAATAAATACAATCACGAGTGTTGCTTTGAATTTTGTCACGTCCCGTGCGGCACGCAGTGGCCACAGAGCGAAATGCAATCGGCTCCCGTTTTCATTAAAATTTTGTCACGGAAATTGCGCAGCTGCCGTTGAAAAGTAATTCCGTATTGTATTTCAGTATGAGTGTTTTTAGAGAACACACAATGACACACGTTTTGTTTTTAATTATGGCATGATAAATGCGCATCCTTACGTAAAAGCAAACGCAGATATGTATAACATTTCACGATGCGTCGATAAAGCGATTGCATTTAATTAAGTCACAAAAAATCTGCCATAGTTTTGATAATGCAGAAACCAATGCTAACATTACGGTGCAGCTTTATGAAACACGCCTAGGAGCATAACTAACTCATAAGTAAAGTTTGTGATTTCAAACTTAAATATCCCAATCACAGAGCAGTGGTTAAACAACAATAGTTTAGCCATATTTTTTTACATAATGTTAAACTGATCATTTATCCTCTCTTCTCACGTCCTTTTTCACTATTTTCCAGTGTCTCTTATTTTCTTTGATGTCTGATATTTTTAAGCACTCATATTGATCAAGCCAAATGACATTTCTAATGGCATTTCAATTGACAGAATTATACAATTCTGACTCTTTTATTGGATGGTCTGCCACTTGTGCAGGCATACATATAGCAGATAAATATTTTCCATGAGAAATATGAATGAAAAACAAATGCTTTATACTTTATAAATATGATGTCATTGAATCCATTTTGGATGACCATCCAATAGTAATCGTTAGTCTTTTAATAGCCTGGGAACAAATAATATGTAAGGGATCGATAAGCAGAATCGATAATGGCATCAGTATCAATAAAATCTAACAATTCCCATCCCTAGCCAAGGTAAAATTTTTCATGGTTCTGGATTTATTTCCTTTATTTAAGCAGGCAGGCCAACTGAGAACTCAGGGGAAATCAATAGGGGGAAGGTACGGAATGCAGATGTCGATGAATTCCAATCAAATGTAGGGGATTATTAGGTTGGCAGTTGTAGAGAGCCAATTGTTTTGTGGTAATTTGACCAGAACCCTGGGGTTAACCCCCCCAACCTAAATCAAAGGGTTTCTCTGTGGGCAGCACAGAGGTGAATTAAGGGATGCTCACTTGGTGCCTCCAAATTGGGGATTTAAAAAATAGCTTTTCAAAAAAGACATGGTGCATTCCTTGGTAAAATTCAGCCTTGACATGAATCACTTGGTACTGTAATTTTTCTGTAGTCGGTGTTCTTACAAATTGTGAAAGACTGCAGAACATAATGTTAAACTTGTGAGAATTTCACAGAGAGTATCCACCATATAGAGAATGGGTTTGGGAGAATAAGCTTTAATCAGCCCTAGAAAAAGCAGGTTTCATACTCGATAAACAAACACTCCCATATCACTGGAGTTCAATACATCCAGTGCTCCATATTGCCTTACGATGAATATTGTATGCCTTATTAGCAATTATGTGCATTCTACTCTTCGGAAAGAATTATGAAATAAGTTCATGCAATCAAATTATATTGTGTTCAAACAGGCCGCTAAGCTTTTCTGCTTCACAAATTTTAAGACAGCAATAAAACATGAAACCGCATGACAGTCTTCTTGTTTTATTAAAATCTAGCCTAGCTAATTATGTTTTCCAACATTATGCAAAAACAAAGCAGGGTGTATGCCACCAGGGTCTGCTTTGAATGATGCGACTGACAGGGCTAAAGTGCGCTCACTGGAAGTGTTGCTGGGATACATGGTGTCATTCCGGCTTATTTGGACAGTGCATGGAAAGAGCTTTGTCGCTTCTTCCAAAGAAAGAGCTTTGCTCCTGTCATTTCCTCAGTGACAAACCAGGTGACAAGGCTCGCTGCCATCTACAAATTAATCATCACACTTTATTGCATTCTGCAGTGACAAACTCCATGCACTGTCCAAATGAGCCAGAATGACAGTACGTAAAATAATACTACTCAAAAGAATTTTAGGGTCAAAGGAAATGTTTTGATCAGTCTTTTTAAGCCAGATAGGGTTAGAATATCTCCTTTTGGGTTGTCATTTGGACTATAGACATTATGTTATTATGGGACATGCATTCATTGCACTTATCTTTAGAAACATTTTAAGTTAACCCAGATTTACTTTTCATGGATTTGAAGCACAAACTTAGTCAGACTAAACTGACAAACTGCCTCGAAACATCCATTGTGACACCTCACGCACCATTTGCACGTGTTTTGCATGAGTGTCATTCCATGCATGCCAATTTTAGCAATAAAATGGCTGAGCATTTTCCATTCATCATCACATCATCATTTTGGGGGGTGCATGACCTTTTTCAAAGGGTAGAAATAAAAGCAATAGCTGAAAGTATACATTTAATATGTTTGTTTGTTTAAATCTGCACTGAAACGACACTTGTTCACCCAGGCCTTTGGCACCTAGTTTGGTTGTTTTGTTGTTGTTGTTGTCTGTTTATTGATTGTGTCTATGTCGTCTACTTGTTGTGATTGTCTTTTGTTGATGTAAAGCGTCCTTGGGTTTCGTGAAAGGCGCTATATAAAATAAAGTTATTATTATTATTATTATTAATAGCCTAATGCAATCACAGCATGTAATTATACATCTACTCATATAGCTTTAGAATATACTTCTAAAAAGGATTTAAAATGTAAACAGACAAAGATTTAGATCCACCTTTCAAAAGCTACCTACCAATATTATCACATTAGCTATCAATATTGATTTGAGGCATAAGAGGAATAAAGAAATACCTACACAAAACTGCAGTAGGGAAATACTAAGCTTTTTTGTACAGGTCACTATCATGGGTGGCAGTACATACTCTAAAAGTATGAATTAGTCTCTTTGAGAGAAGGTTTGAACCAATCTGCCCAGTGATGAGTACATGTTGTTTGAAATACAGTAGACCAACATAGCTACAGAACTGTGTAAGGCTGGAAATCAGTCATAAACCCTTGGAGCTGGTGGTGACTTCCTTGAGGGTGCAATAAAACAATTTACCTGGTGGTCTAGGAACCTTTTCCTCTGACCTCTCACGGCCTCGTAAACTACAGCTGGGGTTGAGCCTACAACTGGACATCAGAAGGAAACGGCATCCATAATGACGCTGGGAACTCAGGCCTGCTCACAGGTCTTTTACGGCCTATATTCTGGACTGAATGGCTCTTGGAGCATATTAAACAAAGCTGTATATGTATATTGCATCATATGTATGTGCATGTAAATTAGTAATTGTGGAAGTATAAAGTAATTGTGGATAATATGATAAATGTGGTGAACCTGGATAATACTAATTGAAGTGTGTGGTATGTGAAAGTATAGGAGGGGGAGAAATAAAGAATGTGGAAGGAGGATTGTATAGGTTATCAGGGATGCGCTTGTCCATATAAGTGTCTGGAACCTAGAGTGGCCATCACCGGGACCTCACCTGATATCTAGATATGATAGAGAAGATCATAAGATCACGCGCCGTCGTTCAAAGAGTCTTATTACTGTCACTAGATTGGGAGGGGTAGCTGTTTCTCTCCCTGGAGGGGGGTCCCTGGGTGGTGAAACTTCTCTTCCTGCCAGACCTTATTTGGACAAACAAAGGGACAAAGCCTGCATTTAAGGAAAGCCCAAAGGGATATTCGAGGAGAATCTGCTTAACAGTTCTCCTGGTACCATAGTCACACCGTACGGAATCACTTGGTGATATACTTTGTTAGTGAACTTGTTCATGTTTATGTGTCTTAGCAGCATGTTATCCTGTGTTTAGCTATAGGCATTGAATGTGTTCGTGTTTGCTCTCACAGTTTTAACCAGTGATTATTTGTCATTAATAAATTACCATGTTTTCACATCAACTGCATCTTTCTTTTAATCCCTTTTTCCAGCTTCAATTGCCTGCATGATCTGAGCTGCAGCATTCCAAGCACTGTGGTGTGTATGCTTGAGTCTCAGAGTCAGAACTCCTGAATCTCACTCAGGGCTAATTCTAAGCTAATGACCTCCCTGCCTGTTATCCAATTCTTTTTATATTTAACGTGCGTGGCTCTCATCCATCTTATACCCTTTTCAGCCTAAATTACAACTGAAGACTCAGGGGGACAATTCTGACCAAGGACCGACTGATCAGCGGCCTGGTACAGAGGTGGCGTTCTCAAGTTGGGTAGGCAGTCAAGTTTCTGCCCACAAACAGGGTTGGGTGGTGTATGGTTCTGGTGATTTGATGTGAAGAGAACCCATGGGCGTTCTACGCCGGTTCTTGTCAAATTAGCCTTAAGGAGCCCTTTAAATACACTCAGAGTAGTGCATGGTTCTGGTGATTTGATGTGAAGAGAACCCATGGGCGTTTTACGCCGGTTCTTGTCAAATCTGCCTTAAGGAGCGCTTTAAATGCACTCAGACCTGGGCTCGCAACTATCTATGATAAATTAATACATGTATTGTGTTGGCTAGACCCCCAACCTCTGCGTTCGCCACCGAACTGAGCTTCAGCAATAATGTTGATTCCGGCAAACATATATTGAAGTAATGGTGGTACCTAAGGGCGAGTTGAGTGTAACCACTCCGAGCTCCACGCATGTTTAACCAAAATTCTAAATTATAATTATAAATGGAGTCAGATAAACGAGTAAATAAAATAATAATATTTCTAAATAACTTTTACCTTTTCCCACAGCAATAGTGGAATACATCACGCTTAATACATTACACCTTCGCTCCGAGCTATTCCCTCATTGGTCTAGTAATTGCGGATTCTACATTTGGTGACCTCGACGTGATTTCAGTGGCTGTTTCCAAGTTTTACAATTTGGAGAACCCGACATGATTTCAGTTGCTGTTTCCAGATTCTACAACTGTATGGCAGTCAGATATAAACAACAGAGTTCTGGAAATCCCTGATTTTGAATTCCCATTTGAATTTCCTGCCTTTTGTGGCTTGACCAAGCCAAACCTAACACTTAAAACATTATATTATATACATATAGTAATATACCTAAAATTCAGTATGTTACAGGGGCTCAAAGTTAGCCAGCTGAACCAAATCCATGCCAGACAAGTGGCTGATGGGGTTTGTCCCAATGACCATTCATCACAGTGTATAAACCGACACTAATGAAAAACTTAATTTGCAGTACAATAAGTTCCAAAGTATACATGCAGCCTATATCCTTTCGGTTGCATCATAAATCAGTATTGTATGGTAGCCGGTGTGTGTGTGTGTACCATGTGAACACTTTCTTGGCCCCTGGCTTATAAGGCTATGAACTCTAAATATGCTAGAGGAACTTTGGTCGCTCTAACAGCAGAAGAGAAAGTGTGCATGAATAAGGTATGAGTGAGGTTCAGAGTGCTTATTCATGCTGAATGACATGTCTAAGCTCTTTAGTAAAACTTTCCCCAAGACAAATGTTATGAATGCAAAGGACGGCTCCCTGAACCGTAAAGGCCACAAAAGTCATTCAGACTGAGAAGAATTCCCAGCTTTGGACTCTTGTGCTGTTTCACCACCACCAGTAGACAGGCAGCCTGGGGCAAAAACTGTTATTGCTGAGCAGACACAGCATCCACTGCAGGTTCACACATCCAGCTTTAAAGGATGAGGATATTTTGAACATTTTGGCCCCATCTTGGGCACACATTTTCTCGGCCAATAGCCAGAAATCTTGGTGGGAGGTTCCGGGCCTAGTAGGCTTCATCGTATTGTTGTCCAATTATTGTCCAATGAAAGAGTGTCTTCTGACCAAAGCAAATGTATGGCGTTAGATAGCTACCAAAACGTTTCGTAAACGTAAATTGAGAGTCGCAAATGTATTCGGTGAGACATAAGTGTAAAAGCAGGATTGTATAAATTTTTTCAAATACAGATTTAAATTTTCACCTTCAATGTTCACTTTGCGTTCATATGAATCTCGCTTTACGAGTTTGTGCATTGTTTTTTATGCACGGACTTTTGGCAGTTAGATAGCTGCCAAAACGTTTCATAAATGTAAATTGAAATTCGCAAATGAATTTGGTGAGACGTAAATGTAAAAGCAGGATTGGATGCGTTTTTTCAAATACAGATTTCAATTTTCACCTTCAACATTTATTTTGCGTTCATATGAATCTCGCTTTATGAATTTGTGCATTGTTTTTTTACGCACAGACTTTTGGCGGTTTTCTGGCACCTGTCAGTTATCGTAACCGTATGTAAAAGCAGCATGAAGCAAACCGGATGTTTTTTCTTCTTCTTTCTTATTAAATATATCAATGCTCTTATACTGAATGCTGGACTGTTGAATGAATTGTCACGAGAATAATACAGACCTACTCCCCTCATTGATATAAGTTTTGTTAACGTGAGTTTTTAGATTAGGGGTTTAGCCATTGGGGTTTGTACAATTTGGTGGGAGCTACATTTCTGTATTTCCCCTATAGCCTATACTTATGGTAATAAACTGAATCAGTAGTAATTTTATCTGTGGTGGTATCCCTCATTACCAGACCTCACCGGTTATTAAAGGTGGCGGCGGCAGTTTACTCTATTGGTATCTTTTCCGCACCTTTAGGATAAAGTACATTACAGGTCTACTGGGGCTTGCTTGCACCATTAAGATTCAGTCCTGCAAAGGTTGAGTTCGTTCATGATTTACTAGACATTATTGGAGCAAACAACATAATGGCATGTTTTATTTAATCATCGGCTAATATGAATTAAAAGACGTAGCCAACAATTAAACAATTGGCTACAAAAAGTGTTACTTGTATTTATTGCTGCTTTATTACTGTGCTTCTTCCCTGTGTGTTTCATGCGAGATGACCCTGCGCACGAAAGTTTGCCATGGCTAATGCATCAAATCGCATGAAATATCACATTGTGATATTTTGCATATGGTCCTTGATAAATAATGTAATAAAGGAAATGCAGTAAAGTTTCGAGGAGATGCATATTATACAATATAAATTTTTGCATGTTATTTCTAGCCTAGCCTACTAATTCTCCCTCTTACCCCATAGTGGTCATATCTGACACATGCACACCGGAGTTAAACATAAACCACATTGGAGCAATAACTGAACCACGCTGCCATGGTAAGCAAATGCACAAGACAGGCAAGGTTTGAGATGGCATTTGAGAAGGCCTTGAAAACCTTGAAAACGATTGATCAATGATTCGTGGTTCTTTAACGTGTTCTTTAATTAAATGCATACATGACAACTACTGCAGCACTTTAGGCCTCATCCGTGTTATTTGGTTTCCATAACTGTAGTGTCTTTTCCTAAAGAAGTCGTTAAGATAAGGCTAAGTAGACCAATTATAGGCCTAGCTGTGGAAGAATTGTACAGTTCTGTGGACAAACTGGTCCTGGGTCGGCCATAGGCAATGCACTTGGAAATATAATGTCGGTTAGGCGTGAAATGGATTAGTGGTGGGCACAGGAACCAATCAGATTGCATATTGTTTTGCTGAAGCCAATTATCCAGACGGGTAGAGGACGACTCCAAGGCCACTGAAGTTAAAAGGCAGCAATGGAAGAACGTGAGAGGTTAACTGATTTTTGGTAAGAATGGTTTGAAATTGGATAACAGCTAGTCAAGTTTTTTCTTAAAGACTAATTGTAAATAGGCAGGTATTGCTTTTCATAAAACAAACTAGTTATATACAAGTGTCATTTTTTTCACAAATGTGAGAGCCCAAGCTGTGCCATTTTGACCAAGTTTACTGAAATCACATTACAGCTAGTCAAGTTTTTCAAATAACATTATCAATCTGCAGGCATATTCCTTTTCATAGTACGAAGCTGTTATACACAAGTGCAAATTATTTTAACGAAGTGATATTTAATTTATGACCAAACATCATGCCACAAACACTGAACTCTTGTAAAATAAAGTACAATAAGAATACTTACTTGAACAATAAATAACACTTTTACCAAAGTGATTGACGACTGCCTGGCCAAAAAAAAGTCGCACTCTAATATTTAGTTGGACCGCCTTTAGCTTTGATTACGGCACGCATTTGTTGTGGCATTGTTGACAACCTTATGCAATGTCACAGCATTTATTTCCATCCAGAGTTGCATTAACTTTTGGCCGAGATCTTGTATTGACGACGGGAGAGTCAAACCACTCTGTAAAGTCTTCTCCAGCACAACCCAAAGACTTTCAATGGGGTTAAGGTCAGGACTCTGGGGACCAATTAATGTGTGAAAATGATTCTCCATGCTCCCTGAACCACTCTTTTATGAATCTTGGCATTGTCATCCTGGAATATGCCCATTGATGGGATAACCTGGTCATTCAGTACATTCAGGTACTCAGCTGACTTCATTTTATTGCTGCATAACGTTGCTGAGCCTAGACCTAACCAATTGAAGCAACCCCAGATCATAACGCTGCCTCCAGAGGCTTGTACAGTGGGCACTATGCATGATGGGTGCAACGGCCCGTCATGCATTTGGCCAGGCAGTGTAGGCAAGTATGAAAAAAAAAACATTGTATTTCAATGTTGACAAATAAACCCACATGTGGAACTGATTCAAAGCAAGGCTATATCTGCTAAGCGATAATGCTAGATTTGGGAATGTACACAAATGGTCTCATAGGGGAGGAAACTCACAGAAATGTAAATATGCAGATCAACTAAATGAAGCAGCCATGAAAGGACATGGTCCACAGATCAGTTTCAAAGCAATGACCAGCCGCTAAATTGTAGATTTTTTTTTATTAGTAAAACATTTACAATAAGATTTGCGACACCTTTGGTTGTGGACACTTTTACTGGCGATGAAGCTTCATCTGTCAGTCCTTCGCACTGTGAACATTAATTGGGCAATATCTACATTTTCAACCCCAAAGTCACCCCTGACCCTAACATTTAAAAAAAGAAAAAAGAAAAAGTAATTACTATGATATTTTGCCAACATCCTTTTAATGTTTCACCTTGACGGGGATCTAAACTTCTCCACTGACTGGAGGAAGTTTTTGCTTGACTGTTAGAGGCAGCCCCCAGGTACATGATCTATAGGCAACAAAAAAGGCAATTAGGCTATAGGATTTTTATGCAAGAGGAAAGTTTAGTCCGTGCATTCATGTATGTGAGTGCAGGAGAATAGCCATGTTCATTTGTCATTTCAAGCATACAGATTACACCTTTACTGTATGCTTATAGTATGTGATCAAATAATTTATTTTGTTCACAACATATTGTAGGTTCCCATGGAAAGATGCAAATGAAAAATTCTGCAAAGGTGTAGATATTGTCAACGTATATATATAGGCTACTATATAGACTGCCTATATAGTCTACTATAGACAGTCTACCAATGCCCACTGTCATGGACAGCCCAGCAGGACAGTGTGTGATTGGCTGTAAAGACATCCCTGGTGGGGAAGTGGGAAATTGCTTAACTGATATTTGTATTTGTACAAAGTTGCAGCTAAGAAACTTGTATCCAGGCACTTATACCCAGCTTTGAACTGCACCCAGGCACGTTCCATATATATCGTCACCTTCTTAAAATAATCACCTAAGTCATATTTTCAAGTTTTTCAGAAAACAGAATAAACTGAACCAAATACAGAATATATGATATTTGTTAATCATTTCACACAAAAAGGGTATATCAGTAGATGACTATTGACTTACAAATAACGCTGTCTGTCAATTATGTAACATAAGAGGATTAAAGACTAAATAACTACACAACATTTATAGCCTAGCCAAATATTGTAGTAAACATTATCACTTACCATTCGGGGACGAGTCCAGAATCATGGAAATGACTTCATTTATGTTGATTTTCTTTGTGCATCTTGAAGCAGCCGCCATATTAATAACTTGTAAAAATGCCTAAGTCAAAATTTATTGTGACTTAGGCAAACATACAAACAGCCTAAGAGCACTCTTGACTTAGGCGATTACATTACCGGGGTAAAACAGCATGATCCTTTCAATTAAGGATCTAGGCAACTTTACCAGAGGTGGCCAGCATCATGAAGAGCTGATTTAAGCAAAAATCTCATGTTCCTCAAAAAATGACTTAGGCGATTATTTTAAGAAGGTGACGATATACTTTAATGTTTTGACTGTACAAATATCCTTTTGTTTTATGTACTATTTTGCTCAAGTTACCTTTAGCCAATCAGAATATAGTAAACTGCTGTATTAACCAATAAGATATAACCCAATAAATATTTGCATGAGTGTATAAAATTGAGATGCTCTTTGACATAAATTCTGTACCACGTGTACCCTATGTGTTAATCTCAGGCATGCATCTAATATGTCTAAATAGGGATTCTACTGAACCAACCTCCGAAACAGAATGATTGAGGTTTTCTTCCACACTGGGCAGGGATGACTAGCAACCCCTGATGGTCAATCAGATGTCCAATATGCCTGATCAAGCTGCCCCACTGCAAATTTTTGTGAAAATCTTGCACTGCAGTGTGGAAAAAAGATGGTCATACTCCATCTCACAATGATAGCAGAGTTGGCAGTGATAAGACAGACAGTGTGTACCTTTCTGGAATATCCATCGATGCCTCTAACGGTAATGATATTGTACCTAAAAATGTAATACAATCTGTTACAGCTCTCCTTAATTCCCCATGGATAAAAACATCAGAATATCTAAGGACAAAAAGCTTTAAAAAAAAAATAATAATAATAAAATCAATTGTCTACAGACAACATTAAATAATTAAAAATAAATTTGAGAGTGCAATTGTAATACTGGCATTGTTTTTGGCAGCCTTCTGTTCCGGTATTTTGTTCTCACTTCGTCATTATCCCTCGCACCTGTTTTGGGTTTCTTGCCGGCTATATATAGCCCTGGGTTTCTGCTTTTCGGTGCTTCGATATTGTCATTGCCACTTGACATAGAAGGCCGGTAAGGTATAGGTAGTCAAGCAACCACTTCACTTTTAAAGCTTGCTTAAAGAGTTACATGGGACTTGCTGATTAGGACTCAGCTGTGGTCTTTTCTCTATCTGTTACTCTGCCTGTCTAAATAATTTTACCTGTCTAAATAAAGCAAAGAATACAAAAATACAATTTGTATTTTCAATAAATCCTTCTGGGAAACGAACCCCAGTCTCTGTTCACTGCATGGAACCCACTGCACACTGCACTGCCCAAGCTTCGGCTTGGCCAACAGATGTAGGAGAAAGGGATCTGTGTATTCCATTTTTTTTGTTTGTTCTGATATGTGGCCAAAGTGTGACACATTCCTTCTTGGTGTACAGTACTGCCTTTCTTATCTGGAACAGGTGTTTGCAGACCTTAAGATGCAGCTTGTATTACATATTAACAGACAGGAATAACCATGAACCCATTTGAACAAACATGAGACCAATAAAACAAACAGGATTTCTGCCCTTGTAAACTCGATTTGGATTCAATCCTATCTGAGCTGTGGAGCTTACAAAATGCATTCAAAATAAAGGCGTTCGTTGTCTCCTTTTCTGAAAGGGAAACTAGATTGATTTTCTTCAAAAATACAAGCCAAATAATAAAGTAGAGTTTGCACGACTTGCATATCACAATGCCTTGTACAACTGGCTGCTAATTAGTTTATGGGATTTGATAGATGGAAGCTACATCGTCTGCTGTTTTTGTTCGTCTAGAAAGATAAAACAAAAAATTTGAGGGGCTTGCTGTTCCTGTAAAAACGGCCTTTCCCAGATAACCCACCAGCGAGAGATGTATAATGAATCACAACCAACCTGAAATGCAATTAGTGGCTTGAGTGGCCAGGCTAATTGTTTCGAAGTTACACATTTTAATGTGATTACTCATTATGAAGTAATTTCATTGGAAAAGGATGCAAGGAGTTTCTCAAAACTAAATATGTTGTTCATCTACATGCAAAAGGCACTTACAAGAAGACCAATATAAAAGATTCAAGAAGCATCAAGGTAGCATTACTTTATTTAAACAAAATACTAAACAAATGCCTCTTCTAAAATGTGATAAATGCTTTGGTTCTCACGCACCCCAATAGAAAGTAAAATATCACAGGTTGACATGCACACAAACTGAAGCTGAAGTGTCCATAAACAGACTCTCATCCCTCAGGGGTAAATCAGCAAAAGAGTGTGTGCAATGGTGCAGTGTTGAATGGCCAATGCACAACTTTCTCAGTGCTATCAGTGCCACCAAATATCAGCGCGACCAATAAATAAATAGATGAATAAATAATTACAGACACCGATTTAGTTTTCCATCAGGCTCATTTCTAAGAACCCCAGCTGAGACCGATAATCTGTTTCGCAAGTACTGCCGGGGCATTGCAAAATCATGGCACTTTCAGGAAGCCAAGTTCCCCTGTTAGAGTCTGTGTCTTTCACCCAATGAGGTTTCATTTCTGGTTTCAGACACAGCTGTGGAGGAACTGTGCGGGAAATCAGACTTGCTTGTAGTGCCCCTCAAGACTCTGATAAAAAGTAACACTCATAACCCACGTCACCTGAAGGTTCTCAAAAACATGGACAAGCGAGTACTTGCGCCCATTGAGAAACAGTAGGAAGGCCATTAGTCGGAGCTTCCACTTCATTTTCAAACTTTGAAATATAAAGTAAAGCATTTAACTTTTAATCATTGACTAAATCTTTGAATATGGCTACAAGTTGAGGGCTATATAAAAAAAAAAAAATGTTTTAAGTTAATTGAGTTACTAAAATGAATTATTATAAAACAATTATTATTAATTATTTAATGCAAAATAAAGCAAAACAAATACTGGAGATACATCTAAGTGTATTCTATGCACCCCTACCATACCAAAAGTTTTCTTTCATACTGACATTGGGCCTCATTCATGAAACGTTCTTAAATAGGCGCGTACATTTATGACCGAAAGAAGTTGGTACGAAAAATTTATTTGCGTGCTCTTGAGCAGGTGTAAAAGTTGTGAGTACGTCTGATCAATCCTCAGATAAAAAAGCATTGATGAATGCCAAAATACGGGCAAAATTGGTAAAACAAATGACTTACGTGCAAATTCGTTCTGCTCAAGTTTCATGAATGAGGCCCATTATATATTAATGGTTGGATACCTTTCTGTGGTGGGAGTACACAGTACAATCAAAGGTGCATCAGGTGCAGGAATAACCAATGAAAAAGTTTGCACAAAAAAAAAAACTGTGCTATTACACCATAATATATAGTTCGAAAGAAACCACAACTAATATATCATTTAATTTCAAATAATTTTTTTTTCCACCTTGCAAGCATGCAGATGAGGGAATAGCTCATTGAAACAGGCACAAGGTAGTGAAAAGTAATTTGGTGCGATCCCAGCTGAATAGCTGACACTTCCCACTTTTCACTGGGGAAAAACATACAGTGAAACACCCCAAGACACGTCTAAAACAGGGACGTGTCACCCGTCATTTACAAGAATATTTAGCACGTTTCTTCTTTTAACAAGCTCCATCCAGCAATGCCTCATTTAATCCCTCTCTTGCCAGACTCTCCAGCTGGGAGTTTCTGTAGTCATTCGCAGCTTGCTTCGGCGCACTTGGATCTGTCGAAAAACGGCATGAGCCAGAGGCTAATCGTGCGCTCTTGGGGGTGCCTGAACGGAGGCAAGTCGGTAAGCAAATGAGCTTTCGCATCACGTTCTCCGTCACCGAAGCGGCTCGCTTGGCGAGATGCCAGCCCACGTGGATTCCGCTTCCAATCTCCGGCTATGGCGCTCCCAAAACCTCCCCAGGTGGCGGGGTCAAAACAGTCAGTTATTGATTTGTTTATTTAAATTTTTTTATTTAATGAACCAGGCAGGTCAACTGAGATCACAATTATCTTTTTCAGCAACAACCTGTGGAAAGGAAATGCAAAGGATTGCCAATCAGACAAAGAAGTGATTATGTGGCCAGATGTACAGTCAGTTTTTGTCACTGTGCTCAGATATTGGGGTTTATATGTGGTCCAGAGGGAAGAGTGCCACTACTGGTCCACCAACACCACTTGTAGTACCAACGTATTATTACTTATTGTCCACAGGAGGTCTCCCATCCAAGTACGATACTAACCAAGCCCACACCTGCTTAGCTTCTGCTGTTGACAAGAGTACAGGCTGTCACCATGGCTGCTGACCATTAGCTGTGGCTTAAGTAAAAATGAGCGCTGTCACATCACATCACATCATGATAAATCACTTGTGATCAAAAGCGGAGTGCGGAGAAACTAAACAAAAAAGCCTTACCTGCTCTCATAACATGCTGTGTCAAGCGATGTTGAAGATTGTACATAGCATCTAGTATTTATGCACATTTTTGATGTTATTTTAGACTACTTTAAAATACTTATTACTACATACACTACAGCTATCATGAAAACAAAGAAACGCCATCTTCATACACTGTAGACCAGGGGTAGGCAACCCTGGTCCTGGAGTGCCAGAGACGGTCCTGGTTTTTGCTCCATCCAAACTACATATTACTACATAACTGGATTAATTTTAATTAAACAGGTTTAATGAATGCAGGTGACCATGTGCTCGAGGCACTCAGCTTTTCACCATTCGGAATATTCAGGCTCAGGCTTTCATTAAATCCATAAAACTCTTGTGATCAAGCTCAGATGGAGCAAAAACCAGAAATGTCACTGGCACTCCAGGACCAGGGTTGCCTACTCCTGCATGGAGACTAAGGGCCAGATTCAGAAATGGTCATGTGCTTAAGTGCCTCTCCTACGCGGATTTAACGTGGGATGAGATACGTGGTATTCTAACCTGCGCTACGCGGGTGCGTTTTTCAAAATGTGGGTGGCACAGGGCATGATATTCTAATGACCTGTTTTTTGTACCTGCCCCCTGGGTTGGCAAATGTGTGTGAGGGGCAAATGTGTGTGGGGGTATACATTTTCAACATGTCAGTGACATTGCCTGTAATAACTGAATTTTCCTTTGTAAAATCCTACCTTTGTGCATTGTAGTTGCTCTTGCGTGATGGGGAAGGCAGTGAACGTATTAAACCATCGCACTGATAAAATTATCATAGCTCCTATTGATTTGGATATACCCATCACACAATCAAAATGACTAATCGCTGGACAGTGGTTACACGCAATATTATTAAGTAAACAAATAAATCGTTAGATTTACTGAAAAAAGTTTAAAAATCAAATTTTTCTTTAACGATTTACCTAATAAAGTCATGTACAGTGGTTGAACACAATAGCCTATATGCAACGTCTTCAACTGAATAATTTTGGATAAGCTGTCCTGACAAATCGTCTCTCTGTCAAAGCAAATATGATCCAGACACTTTCTATCAATTAGTCCATCTAATATTGGTCTGGTATGATATACCAGAAGGTCAATCATAGGCCTACTTTTACATATTTCTCTTTTTATGACAGCTCTTTGATAATTGTAAGTAGGCTAGGCAAAGGAAAATAAGACCAATATTATTTTCAAAGAACATGCACTCATTGTAATATCCATTTTTGCGAGAGATGCTGTATTTTTCATAATCATCTATTGGCGGCGCTAGACATAAACTACATTTTTTTCCGAACAAAGTTGCGTGGAAAAAAATGATTAAGTGAAAACTCTGACTACGCGTATCTTGCACGACTTGCAGACACGCCTCATTTTCATCAAATCTCCACCCCCGCGCGCGTAATGCTGCATATATACTGCAGAGACGCTTAAAACAGCGGATAAGTCAAATGTCTGAATCACAAATAGCTTAAGCTATGCGGAATTTCGGGAGTAAGTCACATTTGCACATGCTTAGCTCAACTCTGAATCTGGCCCAAAGAGAAATGCCATAGAAATAACATGCAGGGTGCCATTATGTATTTCTAAGGAAATACTACTTGTAAAAGAAAATCAATACAAGACAAATTTGCCAACAAAAAAAATGGAACAGAGAGGGCTAGCGGGTCTGGTCACATGGTGGAAATTGCCACCAATTGCATTAATTTGGAGTTGGCATTAGGGTCATGGGAGCCAATAGCAGCAGAGGCAAGTTGGGAGGAACAGCAGGAGCTCTCAGCACTTCTTTCTCACAGCTGGCCCACCCATCACAAGAAAATCATCAGCTCACCTCAGATGTGTCTCGCTGACACGGGAAGGTGCTATTGACACAGCGGTTATGTTCAAACCAAAGCACAGAAGTCACAGAAGGACCATAAATGTGACAGATCCTGCCGTGCCCCTGCAGCCAGCACTGCCATGGGGCGTACGGAGTTGTATCCGTGGAAGCAAAGAGCCTCTCTGGGGCATCTGGGGTAGGGAGGCTGCTAGGAAAACTCTTGCGTGTTTCAGATTTGTTTGCGCAACACAAAAGCAATTGCTCGCGTCCGCCCTGTGGCTGCGCATATCTTAAATGGGAGCGCACCTGTCTTTTCCGCACAGTTGCGAATGCCAGACTGCACCCGTGGGCCAAGTTATTTTACATATATTTGATTAGCAATCCTTGAGCTGAATACAGGCTTCTCCCTTCCCCATGCCTATTTGTGTCATCTGTAAGCCTCAAGGAACTCAAAGCACAAGTCCACCTTTTTTTGCTTTGTTTTGTGTGAAAAAAATAACCTCAATACCTGATGTGTTATGTTCACTTGTGGAACCTAACTGGTCACCAGGGGAAAGACAGGGAAGGTCTGCACACTCTGTCTGGTGAACCGGCGCCGTACACGCTGTCCAGGTACAGGCTGTTGCCATGGAGACGGCCGGCATGCATCACTCATACCGCGCTGTACTTCAGCGGCGGGTGAAATGGGAGTTCTCTTGACCGTGAAGGGCCTGGCAGCACCTCGTCGCGGCAATGAGACCCCCACGCACCCTTACCCGCGGGGCTACGGACAGCTGCGCCTCGCCGTTTAATGACGGTGCTTCTCTTCCATGAGGCAGAGTGACAGGAACTGAGCTTTTTCTTCTTTTTTTTTTTTTTTTAGGAAACAACGGAAAGTTCCTGCAATTCAGGTGACTGGGGTTTTCTTTCACCCATGGCGTGCCCCTATTAAAGAGAATGGGCAGAAAACATGTAGAGGGGAACATAGAATTTTAAAAAAACACAAAACACATTGACAGGAAATTTGTCAGTTTCTCAAGGAGCATGCCAAAGAATGGTTGTGCTTGTTTATTCAGCTTCTTTAGGTTTTATCTGGATGTGAAATCAGCCAACAACCAAGTTTAATGACAGATAAAGGCTAACCAGACCCTAGTCTTATCACTTTAGCACGTCATTTTAAAACTGAATGAATAAAATCTTATTTGGACTTTCCAGCTATTGAATAATGCGTGTCCCATAATTAGGGCCAACAGTTTGTCTCCACTTGTTTTCTCCCATGTACTTCAATCCTCCGCTAACAAGAGGTCAGTATCCTTTTTGGCAAGCAATGTGTCAAACATTTAACCCAATTGCACCACCCCAGTCATCTACCTTGATAACATAAATGCCACTAGTAATGTGCAGGTGAGAATTGACAGCAGTGTTTGCAAGCAACACTCAAGTGTTGAATCCAGTCCAATTATTTAGGACCATATCATGCAACAGTTTTTGGAAATGTTGTACTGGGATTTTCGTTTTTTGTTGGAAGCAGTGGAAATATATAAATAAATAGTATTAACAATAATAATATACTTTGCAGCAGAAGTCTATTTGAATGGTGAATGTGATGTACATGGTTCAAATGAAAATTCAAAGTTTAAAACTCTTGATTAAATATGAACATGGTCAGCTATTTCCCAGTCTCTCCTGTGATTGGTTAACAATGCTTGGTGAAAACATGACGATATGAAGACGTGTATCTTTCTGCATCTACAGGGTTGGTTAACAGCCAAGCTGTTTGTGCAATTTGGAAGTATTTCTTCAGCTGTATTCCAGAATTCACCCAGTGACATTTTCCTGTGCAAATCATTAGTAATTGGCCAACTTGGATCCAAGCTTTTCATTGAAAACTAGAAGTGAGTCTAGTGGGAGGAATGACACATCGATTTTGCACACTTGTTTGGGATCAAAAATCCTGACTGCCTAAAGAAATTTGTTAGCTGGTTGTCAGAATCGTGGCTTATTTTTGAGTTGGTCGGGAAAATAATTGTGTGTTTCTCTTCAAACTTCATTGAACGTATTGACACATGGTGGTTCATTATTTTGTCTGTTCTGTACGTGTGCTGACCCAGTGCATTTTCCATCTGCAGCTGAGGAGGAATTCACAGCAGTAAGGTGCAGTATATGAGCAAGGAAAACTAACTTTCATATTAGTTGTAGAGAATTTTTCTTGACAAACAAAAAAGATGTGAATAAAGGACTTGTCTGTCCCATCAGTTAATTATTCTGTGAATGAGATAATAAGAGGGTGTGCCTTTGTGTACAAATAAGTTTACATCAAACTAGTGCTGAATAAATAATAATCAACAAATAAGTCTAAACAGCAGCATCTAGTGACAAGTAGAAGGAATGGTCAATGGAGGCCTGGAGGAGAAACCCTCTCGTGTCAAATACAAAAATTTCACCATGACTGTGGGTCATTTCTGTTTCTTAATGAATACATCCCCCAATACCACTCAAATTACTTCTTTACATATTAACTATTTGGCTTCAACGGGACAATAATACCCACACATAGACATACATGCACCCGTATCCGTACAAAGCAAGATAGCTATGTTCCACTACTGCCAGTTGTATGGCCTGTCTTTTGATACTGTTGCAGTTTAAGTGTGTGTGTGTGTGTGTGTGTGTGTGTGTGTGTGCATGCACGTGCTTGCGAGTGTGTGTCCACATCTGCATTTTTCCAACACATAAAAGTTAGTTATATGATAATTATGAATAAAAGGGTTTTTCATTTTAACAGAAGACAGTGTACTGACAAGCATTTTGATTGGTTCATATGGGACAGTGTCAGTGACTGACAGGTACATATTTTAGCCCATTACTGAAAGCCAACGTAGATACATTTTTTTAAGGCTGAACATAATTAAGATGTGCTCTCGAATGATTGAAGACAGACTCAATGAATTGACTTTGCTATCAGAGCACAGTGACATCGCCGCAACAGGTGATGAGGTACTGGATGTCTTCTGCACAGACGAGACAGCCTGGCTTCCATTTTGTTAGGTTAGAAACAAGTTTTCTTTGTTATTATTCTCGTTCTTTCATACGCGGTTGTTTTTTTAAGGTGTATTTTATTTATCATTAATTTATTCAACGTTCAACTCAGGTTTTTTGCCTTTCCCCTTTTCAGTTTTCTTTCTGCAAGCAAAATCAGTTTAATTGGTGGCACCTAACCGTACCTTTTTTTTGTAACCGGAGGTAGCCAGCACTGCTGCTGTTGGATTTTTACAGATTCACAGGAAATGTAGGGTGTTTCAGGTTGGGAACTTCTTGAGCACTGATAAAATCTGTGACTCAGATTCTTAAGATATTCCAAGACAGAATGTCCATTTGTTTGTTTGCTTCATCTGGGTGTCGTTATTCAGTTCATGTCCCACTGGAGGCAATCAAAGCCCACACAAACACCTCACAGACGAGCTGCATTCAGACCGGCTGGTGAAAGCAAAATCCAGTAATTTTAAGCATATCTAGTTGAACTGCCAGAAATGTTGAACATCACCACAAATGTCCCACACTTTAAGTGGTAAGAGAATGAAAAAAATAACAAATGCAGAACAACAAAGATGAGCTATTTCAATGCTTTAAAAGGGCTTAAACCAATGCTTAAACCAGTTCTCTCAGTACCGAATTGATGCAAATCACCACATCATGGTTGTTTAATCCCCTCTTGTTAGGTTTGAGTCCAAGTCGGTCTGTGTAACCCAGGTTTCCCATTTAAATCTATTAGAAAAATTGGTTTTAATAGAAATTAATGTTTTTTTTCCTGCTATTGATTCAATGATAACAACTCAATTAGGATAATTTAACCCCGCCCAGGAGTCAGGTTTCACATCTGCTTGTACAGAGCTTGGCCTGCTGGGGCGGGAACACATGACCAATGAATCATGCCAAGACAGCTTATAGACCACCAGTCATTCCTTATGATGAATACTACTCCCAGCACATATCTTGCTGTGCAAGCATTGTTCATGCATAGTATGGAGCTAGATCAGGGCCAAAAGTATATATTTGAATCAAAGAAACATAACTGAAAAGTAACAAGTAGAAATACTATGACAATAACATACTACCGTCATAATAAGAGTGTGCTGGCAAAGCACCCAGTCAATAGTCTATTTACCATTTGCTGTGGTTCAGATGACATAAACGAACTGTCATTCAAGGTAGGGCTGGACGATATGGCAAAAAAGTGTATCACGATAATATTTTTTATATTGCTCGATATTGATAATTATCACCATATACACTTAATGCTCCATTTGCTACACAGAATCAAAATGTTTTTACATCCAGTAATAAAATGCCTCAACAAGGCAAACAATAGGGCAAAAAAATCTTATATATAGGCCATAAGCACAGATTTATCTGCCTTAATTAATTTTCCCTTCTGATTATTTCACATATAATTAAATAAACATAAGGACACCCAGCAGATGCCTGCTCGTGAGTAAGTCAACTTAATATACAATGTTGTGAATGTTTGATTCAATTTTAAGCTTTATCGCATTCATAACTGCCCGTCCATGTTTCTTTATTTACTATGAACAGTAAGCACATCTACATGAACAGTAAGAAAAGTTTGGGAGATTTTTTCTGGCTTCAGAAGGGCTGTCTGTAGCAGGTGTAGGCAGCTATGATAGCTATAGCGTTTGTGAAGTTAACTTTATTACCGTCATGGTTCTGTTACCAATAAGAGCACAAGCTAGGAGAAATATAACTTTCAGCCATACTGACGGTTTGCAAGATAGGTGCGCCTGATGTTGACACGTTATTTGTCATTTGTAACGTTGAGCCAATATATAAATTATTTCTGTATAACGTTGAACAAGCTTACATTAACATTAACCAATGCTTACTAACTACCATTTTCGGTTAATTTTGCCGGTGACCCATTCCTATGTTAGCCAAACACACGTGGTCACCCTGAGTAATGTTGTTTTGAGTGGGTGGGCGCATCAGCAAGTCTAGTCGGGAAAAGTCTAGTCTAGTCTAGTCTAGTTCTGATTGGCTGTTCGTGTTGTATTTGGGTAAGTAGAAGAAACGGACGCAAATGACAGTTTTATCGAAAATAAATCTCATACTTTTATCATCGTTATCGTGGCAAATTTTATTGCAAAGATGATCAAAATCGTTTTATCGCCCAGCCCTAATTCAAGGGATACCACACCCCCATCACGCCCCTCACTTGTAAACCCCACCCCACAGCAAAACAAGGGCAAAATTTTGGTTGGAAAAAAAGATATTTTAAACTGGAAAAAACATTTCAGGCTAATTCAGTTGTGGTCGGGAGGCTTCCCGCTTGCAGAACGAGAACGCTAAAGGCGATAAAAGTCACTAATATGTTATACATTTTTAAATAATTTATTTTACTCTCCCATTTATAATTTACTGGCTCTTGTTTATTTTTCAACTCCTCTCTTTTCCTATTTTCTAGGCCCTAAGCATGCGTTTAATCATTTATCTATTTCCAATTTTTCCCATGCAACATATCCCATTTTCTCGCCACATTTATTAGCGACTTTTGTTGCCTTTAGGATTCTGCATTGGAAGATGATAGGCTATCTATTTTGCATTGATTTAATTGAATGTAATTGAGTTCAGAGGTTAGTTTTTATTGCTATACGTGCAATAAGAGTGAATGTATGCACCAAGTTTGTCATTATTCTCATTACAGACAGGTGTAAGAAACAATACAGTACCCCTGGGAACACATCGCAGTATAATAACAGCCATAAACAATTAAAAACAGAAATAAATACAATAATTAACATTATAAAAAAGACAATGAGCAATAAATGCAAAGAATAATTTTTTCCTGCTTGGGGGATTTATTGATTCAAGTCAAATTGGACCGCATATGATCCACGAAAACGGTTGATTGGTTTTTGAAAGCCCCAAAATGAGCAACTCGCCATAGGCTGTGGTACAATTTGCGCCGTTAACGTGGTCTCACCTGGCGGGCAGCGTGAGGGCAGCGCCAAATTTGCAGTTTTGCTGCTCGCTCTGGACTGACACACCTCCATCAGCGACTTGCCACTTCTGGCGCACGGCGAGTCAAATGGGCTCAGGAGCCTGAAAATAAATGCCGAAAATGTCACTTCACCAATGCGCTGGCTCGCCACTCGCCATGCGCCAGCCGGAAAATAGAGCCCATCAAGTGAAAGGAGAACATTTGAAACGGAAAATAAAATATTTGTTCAAACAAAATTCAAAAGCAAATTATTTTCTTGCCGTATTATGTTCACATTCTGCAAATTTCATTTTTTAATGTTAAAATTCAGCTATTTTTTTTCAGTTTCAAGGTGTCCATTTAAAAAAAAATTGTTATGTTTGTTTCAAATTTTGGCTCTAATCTAGCTCCATAGCATAGTGATTTGAGGCATTGTTGGTCTCAGAAGTTTAAATCTTTGCTTCATGCACATGAAACTGGAAGATAACAAATGGGTATATTTTGGGTAGGACTTTTTCATACCTAGTTGTATTTAGTGAGTAAACTTAACTGCAAGTTTTGCTTATTAGCTTATTAACATGAATGCATTTTTTTTTTTATGTTAGCCTTTTTCACAAAAGCCATTAAAGTAGCCTATGCTAAGTAAAATTAATTAGCAGTCTAGACTACGCAGCTGGTGGTGGAAGTTACATTTGCTAGTTAGAAACTAGTTAGAAGCTCCTTTTTTCTCTGTCAGCCTGACTGTTTACATCTTTTTAATGTTCTGCCAATTAAGTATAAAATTTTAACTTTACCAATTAATCAAAGTCGTTTTTTATCGCTTAGAAAAAAATGCATTTGAAGTTGACTAAATTGCAAGGTCAAAGGATTATTGTCATTCGTTGACATGTACATGTAAAAATATTACATGTATTACTTTTAGGCTAAAAAGTACAATTTCTTAAAATATAGTACATTGTAAATAAGTGTGACTTGTGAAGTGCGGAGTTTGGCTTTTTCAGAATCACGCTGTATTGATTTCCTTGAGAATGACGTAAGTGCCGAGAAGTCATGTGCTCCAGGCATAAAAGACAGAGATTATCCAAGATACTTGAAAGAGTAAAAGAGACTTGACAGAGCTGGCGAGCAAATGCACTTGAGATCATATGGCATAAGCCAATAGGCCTTAAGTTAAAAGCACAGTGGTAGAAACCTGAAAGCCACGAAAAGCTGTTTTTACTGCCTCCCATATTTCTGAATTCTTTGCACACGTCCTGTAGAGTCACTGGAGGATGACTTTGTTCCACTTCACCGTCTCGTTGGTCCTGTCCAGGGTGATAGATTTCTGCTATGTCAGCTGGGACACCAAAGCCAGTGGAGGCTTTGTCATCCATTATCTGTCAATCTAGAGAAGAAAAAAAATGTCATTCATGGACGACTCTGCGATTGTGTCTATTTCAGTTCCTGGAGGCGGCTTCATGCTGGGAAGATCTTGTGACGCTCGTCGGCTGAGAGCTTAAGAGATATTTAAGAACATACAGTGGCGCCTGAAAGTATTCATACCCCTTCACTTTTTGCACACTTTATTGTGTTGTAGATTTAATTTTAAATGGATAAAATTGCCATTTTTGCCCAGCAATCTACACTCAATAACCCATAATGAAAATATGTTTTTAGAAATATTTGCTTATTTATTAAAAATCTAAAACTGAAATCTCTCATTTACATAAGTATTCATACCCTTTGCTTTAACATATTTTTAAAGTATCATATTTAATATTTGGTTGCATGTCCTTTGCATGCTGTTACTTCCTGAAGTCTGTGACCCATCAACATCAAAAGACTCTCGATATCTTATTTTCAGGTACTGTTACAAGCGATACTATAACCTCTGCATTTGAATTGATCTCTATTGGAATTGGGGGGGTGAGACTAGATTCAGCTGACTGGCTAAATGGCTGTAAGTCATCAAGGGTCTGAGGTATCAAACAAGCCTCAAACCATCACTCTGCTGCCAGATATGCAGTAGATGTGGATGGGTCACTTTAAGCATTGTTTCTCCTGACTCATTTTTCTATAGAACTCAGGAGAAACAACCCTTAAAGTGATCCATCCACATCTACTGCATATCTGGCCGCATATCTGTTCTAAAAACATGTTTTCACTTTGTCATTATGGGTTATTGAGTTATTTGAGTTATTTATCCATTTAAAATGAAATCTACAACACAATAAACTCTGAAGGGGTTTGAATACTTTCAGGCGCCACTGTAAGTACATGAGAGTGTCTGATTAAAATAACCGGCCATTCAACCCATCCTGGCTCATCATTGTCAACAGGTCTAAATTGCTTCCGCGCTGCGTCGAACCAGTAGGACCAATCAAAATAAACAAACCATTTCTGTCACTGTTCTTCAAACACTTAAAAGCTTGTTTTCAGAGATGATTATTCATAATGTGAAAGTTATATTTCAGAAACAATTTTAGATGCACTGTGGCACACTATTTTTAGCCTGAAACAGAATCACAGTACTTCAGACTCTCTGGATAAAAAAAAGTCTCAGTTATAGAAATTGTGACACATCCCATGCATGCTTTGACTTTTCATGTCACAACAAAGAAAGGTCAGCTCTTCTGGTCTACTGTGATTTGAAAATCCATTGTGTTATGTGCCCATATTCCTGGGCTGAAAAAGCAGCATGTTCCTACATATACACTGAAATGTTGTGGGAAAATGTGCTTTGGTAAAATCTCTTCAACATCCATCTGCGCAATCTTTGAAATAGGTTTTATGTCCTTCGGAGCAAAACTGTTTTGTATGTAAATCTCTTGAAATCTAAGTTTTTAGATTTGGCAAGTGGGGACCATCTGTGTCTGTGTCATGGATCAGCGTGTAATCAGCTGGTGCTGTATATTCATCCTGAGCACAGCAAGAGAAAAGGAAAAGTCAAAACATAGGACATTAGCATTATACAACATTGGATATTTTAGTGATTGCAAGTAAATAAAAATTGTAAAAAGTCACAGCACTACTTGAAAAAGTTTGTACCTGAACCAATTTATGACACGGTAGTGGCAAACTTTCAGGCTTTACTGAAAAGCTGAAAATTCTCTCAGTGTTTGAAACAGTAGTTCAAACAGACACAGGTGTTCTGCTTAATTAGCAATTGTGACCACAGAGAAGATGCATAATAATGTACATAATAATTTGACGTTGCTCAATATATATAATGAGGGGCAATAGAAATAAATTATGTTGCTCAATATAAATAACGAGGGGCAATATAAATAAATGACATTGCTCAATATACAGTGCCCTCCACTATTATTGGCACCCCTGGTAAATAGGAGTTAAAAGGGTTATAAAAAAATGTTTGGTTTGGTGAATTAGCTTAATCGCACACTGAAAAAATGAAACAAATCCAACCTTTAATTAAAGTAAATGTATTATGAGAAAAAAAATCCCTCATCAAGAAATAATTACTTTAAAAAAAACATGTGTGCCACAATTATTGGCACCCCTGCATTTATATATAAAATAAAGTAATCATTTAAAATATTTGGTCACATATCCTTTGCATGCCATCACTTCCTGATGTCTGTGACCCAACAACATCAAAAGACTCTTGATATCTTATTTTCTGGTAATCTTACAAGCGATACTATAACGTCTCTGCATTTGAATGAATCTCCATGGGAATTGGGGGGTGGGACTAGATTTAGCTGTAAATTACACTGGAAAAGTATGGAACTCATGGTGGGTAAAATGGCTTTAAGTTATCAAGGGTCTGATGTATCAAACAAACCTAACTAACTTGAAGGGTTTGTTCTCCTGACTTATTTTTCCATAGAGTTCAATAGAAAAATGTGTCAGGAGAAACAACCCTTAAAGTGATCCATCCATATCTACTGCATATCTGGCAGCAGAGTGATGGTTTAAAGCTCGTTTAATACCTCAGACCCTTGATGACCTACAGCCATTTTACCAACCATGTATTCCATACTGTTCCACCAGGCATAAATCTAGTCCCACCCACCAATTCCCATAGAGATCCATTCAAATGCAGAGACATTATAGTATCGTAAGAGTACCAGAAAATACGATATCAAGAGTTTTTTTTATGTTGTTGGGTCACAGACATCAGAAAGTCATGGCATGCAAAGGAAATGCGACCAAATATAAAAAATTATTACTTTATTCTATATATAAATGCAGGGGTGCCAATAATTGTGGCACACATGGTTTTGTTAAAAAATATATTTGTTGATGAGGGATTTTTTTTCCTCATAATGAATTTCCTTCAATTAAAGGTTGGATCTTTAAGTGTGAGATTAAGCTAATTCACCAAACGGTGACTTTTGTATCACCCTTTTAACTCATCTTTACCAGGGGTGCCAATAATAGTGAAGGGCACTGTACATAACAAGGGGGGAAACAAAATGGGCTCAACTGAAAAACTGCTGCCATACTATTGTGTGAATCCCACACACTGAACTGAACAGTCTAGCATAGAGGAAGATAACTGTCGAAATGTTTGTGAGCGCCGCATCAATAAGTTGTTGAAATTACTATTGCATTAACTTTGGTGACTAGACTTTGATTTGATTACACGCATGACTGAAGTCCATTTTTTAATGCAGAATGACTGTGCCTAGTCCGTACAATCTCAGAGATTTGCACTGGGTTTTATTAAAACATTATTAAAGGGGAACTCCACCAAACAATGGGCCAAATGTTTTGTCTGTTATCTGCAAAATACCTTTTGAAGTGTTGATGTCACTAAGATCACACTTGCTCCTCCACTCCACAATAGCTCCTCCACTTATTCTTATCATTAAAAAAAACCGAATTATTATAACCGTTATTATATCTTACCGTTCCCTCTACAGTTGGAAAATGTATTATGAAGTTCTTGCATTTTTAAGGGCTGAAATTACTGGTCATACATTACTGGTCATCTTTTCTTTTTTTCTTTTTTTTTTTGATACGCAGACTTACTGCAGCATTGCAGTTCTGTTTTTTTTTTTAAAAAAAAGCTCTATACCCAGAAACGGGCTCTTGTGATGCCATTGAAAGTGAGAGTATCTGGGCTCTTTGAGCAGCCGGGGGCATGTGCTATAGAGCCGGTGGTGTTGGGCTCAGCATTGCCAAAACCAAAACTCTCCGCAGCTGTAATCAGTGTCAGGGCAGAGAAATATTTCTACTTGTCTCTCAAAACCTGCCGGTGGCGCTCTCTGTGCTAACAGGACAATCTAATTTAAATCCACCTTTTTTGGGGGGGGGAAGTAATTAGGGTGCAGCCTTGTTTTATGATTTTGTGTAGGTTCTACTCATTTCAGGTTTGCTTGGTTGCCAGGAGAAAGATTTTCTCTGAAAACACTAGACTGTTCTCAGTTTATCATCGTCTTTCTTTAGTTTTCATTTGTAAAACTGATGGTAACATGTTGAAAATGCTACACAGCCTACATTACAAGGCTGCTCCGATTGTACCATGTTCAATTCTGGTTTATTTAAAACGGTAGAATTGGAGCAGCCTTGTAATGTAGGCTCAATCAACATTATTGAGAATACTTTACGCCCTGTAATTGTTTCTGAACACTCGTCAGGGGTATAAAACAAGCGGCTCTAGTGTTGAGGAATTCAAGGCATGAAAAGGTGGCTGTTTATGAGCATGCTTGAATATTAAGGACAGGAAGCTCAGGGCAGGGGGATTGAGAAGATTGCAGGCTCTGTTTTGGTGACAACATAAGCACAAACGCGCCTGGGTACAAGTTTAATTTTTATTTTTTTTTGTCTTGCACAAATTGAATATTAGTTGCCTGCTCCATTTTTGCTAGTTTTGTGGCCTGCAGTAAACCCAACATGGGTTGGGTGGTGCAACAGGTGGTGTGTCAATAGAAAGTTTGGTGTTGATGCTGAATAATTTGGTTATGTTTAAACCGACCCAGACCAGGTTTAAACTTAAACGCTGACGCACTGTGCTATTATGGCGATTATTAATGCGCATATGAATGTATATATGAAAGTATGAACACATAACACAGATCCAAGAATTATTTTGGTTATTTCAATTTGACTATTTGATATGCAAGCTGTGTTTAGTTATGTAGTCCAATGCCGGCTATTTAGGAAATGCATCTGTATAATAGTGTAAACGGCTTGAATGATAGACACAAGGAGGGTGGGAGACCTGCTCTACACCCATAAAATAGTGCAAGATATGCACTTTTTTCGTACATTGAGCTCAGAACACTCTGGCACAGCAACTTGCTTTTAATAATGAGTTTCAGATGTTTGGACGGGTCAGGTGGTACATTATAATTCAGCCCTCAGACAAAATCAGCCCTCAAATAAATTGCGATGGATATTACAGAGGTACAGAGTGCACAAGAGAGCAGGGACTGTTTGGCTGCAGGGCCATTTCCCGTGTGAGTGTACAGTCTTCTTATCAAATGCATGTCTGAAAATTATTAAACTTAGTTCAAGTGGTGAAATTTTTCTGTTTACTTTAAATAGTGATATTAACCAAAATTGACAGCAAAAAAACAAAAAGGCTATATATGCGCCATCTTTCCCATACAAGCATGATGCCTGCCAAGTGGCAGAGAGGGCGATTGGTGGGTGTCTCTGCCAGCTACCTCCTGCTCCTGGCCAGCCTGGCAATATTCACCCTGAATATCCACAGCAACCATTTATTATTGTTTTTAGCACTGGCATGTAAACAGAAAATATATTTGGCTCTTTATTAACAGTCAAGGCGCAATTGTCAAACACTTTCCCTAACACAAGGCGCTGGTGAATTAGGTGATGTCCAACTCAATTATGGTAATATCGTGACACCAGGCTTTAGCTCCACTATAGCGCAGTTGTAAAAGAGACTGGTTTGATAAGAATAATTTAACTGTGGGTGTGATGGAGGAATGGTATCATTATTGCCAATCAGATCACCTACTGCTAATTTCATCATGGCTGAAGAGCAAGCGCGTTATAAGAGGCTCCATTACGAGCCTCTCTCGGAAACCATTACAAAACATATCAAATAAAATGATATCAAAACAAAGATGAGACTGAATAGTTTTATTTTTCATGTTTATTTCTCCCTCAAACAAAATATATATTTCAATTTGTGGTCAATTTTGAATACCACTTTAAAATAAATTAAAATCACCATTTCAACTAAGTTTCATTCATTTAAGCCATGCACTTCAAAAAGATTAATATACACCTCTGCAGCCAAGCAGTCCCTGCTCTCTTGCATTCTTTCCATCCATTTATACATATATTTAGCGTTTTTTACATCTGTAATACAGATGGATATATACTGAAGCACTACAGGTTAAGTAGCCTACCTTACTTAAGTGTACAATGGCGGTTTCCTACCTGGGAAATTGTGTCCCATTAGCCTATGTAGGCTATTCCATTTGACTGTAGTGACAGTAAAAAAAAAATGAACATAACAAAGACCAGTGCACCTACAAGCATTTAACAAAAGCTTATCTTACACTATTTAATGGGTGTAAAGCTGGCTCATTGTGTCTCTCATTCAAGTAGCTTACGTTGATTAACCCCATACAGATGCAATGCCTAAATATCTGACATTGGACTGCATAACTGAACACAGCTTGCATATCAAATAGACAAATTGAAATAAACAAAATATTTATTGCATATGTGTTATGTGATCATATGTGCAGTGCATTCATAATGCCAAAAAACTAGCTCAATGCGTCAGCGTTTGAGTTTAAACCTGGTCTGGGTTGGTTTAAAATTCAAACACATTGAACACAAAACTTGCAGTGCCGAATGTTTCTATTGACACACCCCCTATTAAGCCACCCAACCCATGTTGATTGGGTTCACTGCAGACGACTAAACTACCAAACCTGGGCAATGTGACAAACATTCCGTGTGTGGGAGAAGAAACTCGCAATTCCACTTGCACCCAGGCGTGTTGTCAGTAAAATAGGGCCCATTTTGTTTGAGGGGGAAAATAAATATTAAAATGAACTATTCAGTCTCACCTTTCTTTTGATATGACAAGTAGGCCGAATGGTTTGTACAGATGCCTGTAAAGGAGCTTCTCGCTCTCTCTCTCTCTCTCTCTCTCTGTTGCAAAATACCAGAACTGTATATAGAATAATATAACAGAGCCTATAACTTATATACAGGCACGTGCAGAGGATGTTAGAGGGGCAGGGGCCCAAATTCATAAAAGGGCACGCCGGCAATTTTTGCAAATAATGAAATAAATATATGCCTGGAATGAAGGGATATTAAAATGTATGTATTCAGGGTTTTTCCTGGCAGAGAATATGATTTTTGGCGGTATGTAGGCTATGCAAGCGCACGCAGCAAATTTCTGTTCCATAAATTTTACCGTAAATACAGTTTTTGGAGTATATATGTAGGCTATGGTTGTAAAGTACCAGTAGGGTTGTGTTTAGAAGTTAGGTTTTAGACATTACATTACATTACAGGCATTTAGCAGACGCTCTTATCCAGAGCGACTTACACAACTTCAAGTTTTTTATTACATTTATCCAATTAACGCAGCTGGATATATACTGAAGCAATTCAGGTTAAGTACCTTGCTCAAGGGTACAACAGCAGTGTCCTACCTGGGAATCGAACCTGCAACCTTTCGGTTACAAGTCCGGTCGCTTAAGCATTGTACTATACTGCCGTATAGTACATTTAGAAATCAAAGGTAATAAAATATTTGAATATTATACCAATTATGATATTTTGATAAATAGAAAAATAAATAAAGAACACTCTAAAACACACATAAATTATAAGTGTAGCTACAAGTAAAAAAAAAAACCTTACAAAAGCACCATGTGTGTTTTTACATAGTCTACGTTGATGTTGTTATTTCAGCCCTATATGCGATAGGTCACTGTGGAAATGTCGACTGTACGGGGCGAAACGTAACAAGATAAATTCTTCAGGGTTAATCATAACACAGTGGTAGCTGCATATAGCCTACAAGTAAGACATTTGGTTTCATATTTATAGCTACGAGAGATTTTGTAGAAAAAAATGAGGTGTCTTCTAAACCGAAAGTGCATCAGGTAGCCAGTAGCCTACAGTAAGCAATGGAAAACGTTAAATATATTATTGTTTCTAGCTATATCGGAACATGATTTTCTTGTAAACGATGCATTTTACAGTCTGTGCAGTGGCAATACGGGAATAGCACCCAATATATACAATATATTGCACTGCAGTATCAATCCTGCAAGTTTTCTTAAAGCTGTAGCCAAGTTTATAATTTAAGACAAACATAAATACTGTAATTGGGACCGATACATCTACCACTATAGTATGGGGCGCCAACATGGATCGGGTTAAAGCTTTTACCTGTTCAGAAGTTGGGGCTTCAAAGGTAGCCTAATTCAAAATTGGAGCGTGTTCCATCCAACTCGCTGCGTACGCTATGTCTTTCTACCGAGTCGCCCCAAAGATTTAGGTTGCATTCTGCCACAGAATAGCTGAGCCACATTTCTATACAGTCTATGGTTCTGCTTCTTCTACTCATCTCCTAGTACTGAAATCTTGAATGCGACTAGTACAATATACATCGCCATCCACTAGCCGAAAGACCATATTTCACCCAAAAAATGTAATTCATTTGGATATGAATTTATTTGTCGTTTTCTCAATTATTGTCATTTTAGCGGTCGCGATTTCCCTTTGGCGGTCCGTGAAATAATTTATTTTAAACAAACCCATGACTGAGGTTGGTTCAGACACTGCTACATGACAGTTAATGAATGATACATGCAAAGAAATTAAGTGTATTTCAATAAATTATTCTCACGTTACGTATTACATTACCTAACTAGCTATCGAGACAATAAGGAAACATTAAAACTATTGTGGTGCGATGGGACCGTTCATCACACTGATTGACTCACGACTGTCGAGTGCCTATGCATGTGTATGCATGTAATTTTGCGTGCGTGCGTTCTTTCATCATAGAAAGGCTCAGTGCCTACACAGGGAGGGTAGAGGTTGAGGGCATCGCCGGGGAACACCAATCTCCCGACCTGATATTTTGATTCAATCCATATATCTGTTCGGCAGGGCAGGCTGTGCGCAAACAGGAATTTATTTATTTAAAAAAAATAAAAATAAAAATCTCTACTGAAAAAGGGCACTTCTCTATAGCAGGCCAAACGGCAGGTGCTCAAGCCCCCTTTGAGGTCTATGTGTGCACGTGCCTGCTTATATATAACCTATAACTTAAGAAAGCCTCTCATAACACAATCTTCAGCCATGACTATTTTTTATTTTTAAAGGGAAAGAAATGGGGCGATCTGATTGGCAATAATGAAACCCCCCCCCCCCCCCCATGCCACAGTTGCGTTACTGGAGTCACAAAATTACCGAAATTGAGTTGGACGTGCCCTAATTCACCAGAGCCTTCAGTTAGAGCTTGACAACTGCCACTCGACAGTGAAAATAGAGCCCCAAGTGTGATGCTGAAAAGTTTCAAGGCTCAAGGGGATGAGTACAAGGTCAAATGAAGTCCCATAAAGGTAGAAATGGCTCTGTTCCAGGAAATCTACACTGAGGCGTCTATCCAGCAGAAGACGTGACAGTCGCATAACAGATAGTGAGGCTCTCTCACGATGTATCGAACACGTGGATGGTCGGGCCAATGTACCTAGTTCATCTTGTGTTCAGAACAAAATGTCCTTTGTACAACTGGCACAGAAAAATAGCCCTGGTTATTCACAATTGCCTTTTTTAAACATCCAAAACTAAATAGGCAATTGGATTAGTGAGTAGGATAAATGAACACAGGTGAACATAGACTCCTCTTTAAAGGAGCAGATCACCCAACATTTTTATTTTGATATGTTTCTATATACCCAGAGTACTATCTATCTATCCAGGTAGTTTCACTGAGAACTCAGTGGCTTTGTAGATATACACTGCATCTGTGCAGAATGAACCTTGAGACAGGAGGCATGTTCTCCCTTTGGGTCTATCTGTGCATGTGGCAGATCCTAATTTTTCCTTATAACTTCTTAACTTCTTATTCATACCAATTTAGTTGCCATTCTTACTTATTCCAGAGCTTCTAAAACATATATGTAATAAATTACCTTCGGTATGCACTTATTGTATGTCGCTTTAGATAAAATGAATGCAATGTAATGTATTGTAATGTAAATTGTGAGAAGGGACGAGTGCCCAAAACAAATATAGAAAGAGTTAACCCTTATAGAAATTGAATATGCTCCAAATTCTTTAATTATAATATCAAGATATTGCAACACTTCACACTAAATGGACAAATACACAAAGCGTGCCACTTTCAGATTTCACAATATACAGTTTTTTAAATACAGTTTTTAAAACATCATTATATTTTCAGAAAAGTCCACACATTTACAATATATTGCTGTGTTTCTTATGGATAGCTGGGTGAAGGCATTGCATTGTAGCATCCAGCTTCAACCACATTCCTTACAAAACTGGATAGTTTGCTAATATGTAGCGCATTTTCCACAAACTAAATTGTTTACCACAAAATGTTGCCAGAAGTTTGTCAGAGTTTGCCAGTAGTGGTGAACTAAAAACCCGAAGTGAATGGCAGTTCCCACAAAGCTAATTTGCATGTGAAAATATGGTCTTGCCGCAAACCTCCGGCAACAATGCCAAAGGTTTGACACAAATTTGCCAGAAGGCCTACATTTTTGTAAAGAATTGTAAAGCCTACAGTGCAGTCCTTAAGTATTTCGACACTCTGTTTTGTCTCTGTACTCCAGCACTTTGGATGCAAAATGAAACTATGAATATGAGCTGAAAGTGCAGACCGTCAGCTTTAATTTGAGATTATTTACATCTATATGTATTGTATGAATTATGAATTACAGCCTTTTTATACATAGTTTCCCCATTTTAGAAGACCAAAACAGCTGTGTGTCGTTGCATCATTAGTTCATGCACAAGAAAGTTAACAAAAGGTTTAGAATTGATTCTAGGTGTGGCATTTGCATTTTAAGTATGTTGCTGTTGCCTCTCAACGTGAGGTCTAAAGAAGTGTCAATGCCAGTAAAGTAGGCCCAAAAATGGTGTCACTGTTCTAATCCGTATGGACTGTACTGTACATTTTGGAAAACAAAAGAGCAGATCCAGGCTCTGGAAGACACCGGCTGGCTAAGTGTCATCAGATGCACTTTGTCTGTTGATGCCTCATGAGAAGGCCCCAGGGGGACAGACTTTGTGAGCAGAATACATGGGGGAAGCACAGAGCACTCATCTGTGACTGTCAGAAGAGCGTGAGCATGTGGGCAGGCCTGGGACCTGCCCGTCATGGTTAGGCGGATTGAAGGGGGCAGTGCTTTGGGGACCCCCCAGGGGGGATGGCACATGACACAATTACGAGGGTCCACCAGCAGGTGTGTGTAATTGCATTCAGGAACAGCTTCGTCCCGAGCGACGGCATTTCGCTTTGTTGCTTATCTTCTCAATTACTTCGGCTTCTGTTCTTTGTCTGCATGCGTTGGAGGACTGAGGCATGCGTTCACATGTTAATAATGGGACGGTGCGCTGGGAATGCAGTTCGTCTCTGAAGTGTTTGAAAACTCAGAAGTTACATCCTTCTTTTCTTCACCTGCCTCGGGGCGGGCAAACAAAGAGGTAAATAAATACATGCGTTGCGTCCATGATAGTTGGTGGCCGGTCCCACGCTCCCCGGTCCCCAATTGGATTCAGCCCCCACCACACCATGCACAATTGCAATTGCTTGATTTTGTGTTCAGTTAACCATTTCTGTGTTGATTTGGATGTATGTTTTGGATCATTGTTCTGCTGGAAGATCCAACGACGACCCAGTTTTAGTTTCCTGGCAGGGGCAGCCAGATTCAGATTTAAAATTTCTTGGTATTTCAGTTTATGATGCCATATACTCAAACAAAGTTCCCAGGGCCTTTGGAGGAAAAACAGCCCCACAACATCACGGGACCGCCACCATACTTAACAGTGGGGATCAGGTTATTTTTGGTATAGCCATTCTTCTTTTTACGCCAAACCCATCTTGAGTGTTGGTTGCAGAAAAGCTCAATTTTCATTTCATCTGGCCATAGAACATGGTTTCAGTCAAAGTTCCAGTAGCGTTTACTCCAGGTGCTTAAGTTTGTGGTGAAATGACAGAAAAGGCTTTTTTCTGGCATGCCTTCCAAATAATTTGTCAGCATGGGGGTGATGTCTAATGGTAGTTTTGGAGACTTTGCCTCACTTACCATCCTCCTCACTGTGCATGGGGGCAAAATAAACTTGGGTTTTCTTCCAGGCATGTTTGTAACTTTTTAAGTATTGCCCTAACGGTAGATATGGGCATTTTCAGGTGAGTAGCTATTTTGTATAGCCATTCCCTGACTTATGAAGCTCAACACACTTTTCCCTCATTTGATTTGTGTGTTCTCTTATCTTTCCGATGTTTATGTATGAATAAGGAAATATGGCCTCTGCGTCACCTCATATTTATACCCCAGTAAAACAGAAAGTCATGGATTACTGCTTGAAAGTTCCTAAACACTCTGATCAACTTTAAAAAGTAAAACATAAATGGAAAAAATGTTTCAGTTACATTTTGTTCATAAGCATTTCTAGGGGTGCCAATAATTGTGGCACACGTGGTTTTGTTAAAAATTATTATTTCTTGATGAGGTTTCTTGATTTTTTTTTCTCAGAATAAATTTACTTCAATTAAAGGTTGGATGTTTAAAAAAATTTCAGTCTGAGATTAAGCTAATTCACCAAAAGGTAAATTGTTTATAACCTTTTTTACTGATCTTTATCAGGGGTGCCAATAATAGTGGAGGGCACTGTATATATATATATATATATATATATATATATATATGAAATTACTACTTTTAATGAGTGGTGTGTGGCATATGCTTTGTGCTTTAACTAATTACTTCTCCATCTTCAGTAAATGCTTCATTAAACACACACGGCAACATTATTTCAGAAGGCGAACCACATACGCGATATTGAGCCACGTTAACAGCGTATTAGTATGCCCGCCTTTGAAAAGAACATCGATATAATTAGCCGGGTTACTCCGTCATAATAAGGCTAATGGTCTCGTTTCAGGGTTCGCACCTCTGTTTCGCCCCTTCAGTGGAATATCGGCGAGCAAGTGGCAACCTCATTAGTTTGACTCATTCGCATTCCGTTGTGTGTCGATAGCCTGCCACTGAAAAAACATGCCACATTCCGTCTCCGTTCTGTCGCGTCCCACTGCTTCCAGAATTAATTAAACTCGCTACATCGCTGCTGCCAAATTTCCACAGGGATGCTTGTTGTCACCATTTCATATCCCCAGAAACGTTTCTATTTTTGAAATAGTTAAACAATTATTGAGCTCAAGTGTGTATGCATGTAGAGTGATGTGGCTGCACATGGGGCTCCAATTATGAGAAAGTGGAGAAGTGGAGAAATACAATTCCTCAGGAATTTCCGGCAGGGCTTTTGGGTCCGATGAAAAGATCTCACATTGGGCCCCACCGCCCCAGGCCACCCTATCCCTGCACAATTACTGTAACCACACCTCTAGAACCAATAATCGATCCATTCAACACTTTAAATCTCCCTATCTTTGCATGCTTGCTGCTCTCTTGTAGTCCAATATTTACTGACAGTGAGCTATGAAAATATGTATAATACTGTGCATTTAACATTCTGTATATAGTGGAACTGTGATGCAAGACTGATTTCACAGTCTAAATGCTTACCTGAAAATATATTTTATTAATATTTTCTTTCTGTTTGCTTGTTATACTTCCTGGCAAAGCCACATTCTTCTAGCTAGCGAATAGTTAACTGACATTAGCTAACCCACCACCCCCACCCCACTTGCCTCATCAAATGCAGCAGTTATTGAAACAGCTAACGTTAGTAACGTTGCCAGGTTAAAGTTAGAAAAGTATATACTGTATAAAGCAGGGTTTATTTAGCACCACTTTCTCTAGCCTGCAAAAAAAAACTGCTTCATGTTTGTTGATGGAGTGGGCTGGATGTTGATGGAGTGGGCTGAATGCAATTTAATGAGGCTGAAGGACAGGTATGTGGTCATTGACAATAATAATATTTCACATTGTAGATAATCTTGATATTTTAGTCATGCTTGTGCGCCCCTGGACAGGAGGGTGTACGTGCGTTGTGCACACGCCTATGTAGACGCACTTATATGTGCCGTTAAAATAACATGTAAATAACAATATCGAACATATGGCACAACCCTGGCGTAGTGGAACAAGACTAGGTAAGCCTAGCACAGCCTGGACTGCAGCCAGTGGGGAACATTTGAGAAGGCACGGCGGATATTGTTCTGGAGCATGCAGTTTGGGCTGCATACCGTGGCGACGGAGTGCATCTGATTCTCAAAGGTGTGTGTGTGTCAGAGTATGTGAGCGGGAGCGAGTGAGGAGGGGAAGCGGACGTAATTTAATTAGAGTGATGAGCACTATTCGGACGTTACCACTCCGCAAGCTCCAGTTCGCTCCGGTTTATATTTTGTGATAAAAATGGACATGACATTATTTTTGTTTAGATATCACATTAGTTTAGTTAATAAAATATGCATTTATTAATCGTTTTGTTAGCCTATGTGGAGAGTTCAAGTTGTTTTAATGACCTGTTGACATTTTCTGTACACAAAGAATGCACACATTGGGCCTCATTTGTACGTAAATCGTTTATATTTGCAATTTTGCCCGTATTTTGGTATTCATCAACATTTTCGTATCTGAGATTCGTTAGTACCGCCAAACAAAATTTACACCTGCTCCGGAGCAGATGTACCTCGTTCGTAAATTCAGAATGCCGGTAAATGTAGCTTCTGAGTGATAATACGAATCTGAATTTATTTAAATTTTCTGTTAAATTCATAAGACTAAATGTAGCCTTTGAAATACACATTGCAAACGTCATAAATTATTATTGTAAAAAGCAAACACTTTAGATTACGCCTATTAATCAATTGTAGGCTATGAAGCTGTTTAATTAGACCCATAACGTAGGCTAATGAACGCTCCCAGGAGTCTACTATTTTTTCTAAATTGCAAATTGAAATTCTACATGACCTTACATAGGCTACGCTAATTAAAACACACATTTAACCAAGGAACAAAATTTGCTTTAAAATGTCTTACATGTCTGTAGCCAGGGTTGCAATGGTCAACAGATTAATCCAGCTAATGCCAGTGTACATCCAGTTCCCCTACAAAATGCAAAGCCAGGTGGAGGTAAAGCGGGGTTTTTATGAAATTGTCAACCTGTCCAATGTTATCGGTGCCATAGACTGCACACCCTAGTGCACGTTTTTGTTGAAAAGTCGGTGAAATGCCGTCTCGCGTTCAGGGGGAAAACCTGGTAAAATTTATTTAAAAGTAAAGGTTTTTTAATCCGGTAAAACCTGAGCTGTGTGGGACACGTGCATCAGTACTAATGTACATAAATGTATGCCTATATTTAGGAATGCTTCAGGAATGAGGCCCATTTCCCACCGTGTGGGAAAGGCAGTTTTTCGTATTCACGTACATATGGTCATACACGCGCATTCATATTATTGTGTGATGAGCATAAATCCACACCCATGAATTGCCTTATATGGACACTGTCACTTCCATGTAAAGGTCCATACAAACCCAAAATGGCCCTGAAAAAGCAAAAAAAGAATTATTCCGACACTGAAATCGAAGTTTTATTAGCAGATGTTCAATCAAGGAAAAACGTGTATCATCAATGCAGGATTATCCGTTGCATGAACTCTTAAAGTAGTAAAATTAAATTAATAAATTGATTGATATTAAATTGGAGGCGAAGAAACACATAGCTGCGCATCTACGTCTGCATCGGATGAGCGCGCGCATTGCCACCATCAGCCAAGCACATGGTCTTTCTTGCAACCTGGAATTAAATAAAACATTATTAATTTAGTAATTTTGTTGGGTTTTGTGTGCGTGAGTTGTGGTTTGAAATCGGGTAATCACATAGGCTACCTTATTTTAGAATCTTTCTGAATTACTGGCGCATTCTAATGGTGGTCACATTGATGCACGTGTCTCACTGAGCAAAATCCAGAATCGAGCTGCAAGTTTTTACCGGGATAGCCTGGCTACATTCCAACCGGTTAAAAAACTTTCACTTTTCAATCAAGTTTATCCGATTTTTCACCTGAACGAGAGACAGCAGGTAAATTTGGACAGGTTGGCAATTTCATAAAAACCCTGCTTTATCTCCACCTGGCTTTGCATCTTGTAGGAGAACTGGATTCGCTGGATTATGATGTTGACCACAAACGCTAGCTACAGACCTGTAAGCCACTTTAAAGCTAATTTCGTTCATTGCTTAAACATCTGTTTTAATTAGCCTATTTAAGGTCATATAGAATTTCAGAAATTTTGAAAAAATAGTAGGCGACAGAAAATTCATTAGCCTACGTTATGGGTCTAATTAAACAGCTTCATAGCCTACAATTGATTAATAGGCGTAATCTAAAGTGTTTTCCTTTTACAATTGTAATTTATTACATTTGCAATGTGTATTTCAAAGGCCACATTTAGTCTTGTGAATTTAACAGAAAATAAAAATGTATTAATATTCCAATTATCACTCAGAAGCTACATTTACAGGCATTCTTAATTTATGAACGCGATATACGTGGTCCTGAGCAGGTGTAAAATTTGTTAGTATGTGCGAACAAATCTCAGATACGAAAACATTGATGAATGCAAAATACAGCCGCATTTGCTATTACGAAAGCTTTACGTACAAATTAGTTCTGTTACATTTCATGCAAGAGGTCCATTGACAGTTTTTTATTTGATCAAAAACAATATCTCAATAACAATATCCTCTCATCTACTTGGAGTTTGCTTGTCTGCACTCTCCAAAATAGAATGTGCACTGAACCACAGCGTCCAGACAGAACAAATAAATTCCACATAGCTTATGACACATGCAAATAGCCTACATAAGTTGACGTTTATGTGGTTGGTTTAGGTATGATTGCTTGTTTGTAATGAATGATTATTTTTCTGCTGCATTTTACTGTAATTACTCAAAATTTAGGCATGGCGACCCCTGCTTTTAACCCTTTCATGTGAACCATCACAAATATGTGATCATTCCTACATGCCTACAAGTTGTTTATTGTTGTACTATAATTACAAATTATGTTACTATAGTTGTTATCATCAGAGTTGCCGACTGTATAGGGTGTCCATATATTAGATTTTTTTTAAAGAGGACGGGGCAGGCGGACACTATGCCGTTTTGAGTATTATAAAATATTGACTGGGCGATAACGACCACGAGAAATATTATACATTTCAGTCAATTGACCTGTATCTTTAAACATATCCACAGGTGCTACAACTTGTACTAGTAAAAGGGGGCAGATAATTAGACAGCAAACTTTTTACTGTAAAAAACAAATAATACTGTAACAAATAATAACATTTAAGCATCGGCAACCCAACATTTGGTAAAATACATTGATCCATCGTCTCATTTTTTACTATTACACAATGCTCCAAATACAATTTTCACAACTCACAGACTAATAAACCCACCTGTCTTTGTGGAAAAACATACAGCTTCCCTCTCTTTTCTCTCTCCTCTCAAAAAACCCCCACCATCTATCCAGGACAATGTGAGTGTGTTTATGATTGATAGTGTTCTGCCCAGAGTATCTTAAATTATACATGCCATTCCTCTTGCCTCCCAGAGACATTAGCTAAAGAAGATGAATGGGCAATTCATCAAATTCCGCTGGAAAGGGGAATCAACAATTAGTGGATCTCTCCAACAGTTGGCTATTTACAAATACCAACATCTCCACATTGGCATCTATTGACTCTTTTTTTTTTTACTACAATTAATTCAAATTCCAGAAAGAGAAAAGCAGACAACCTTTAAATTTTGAACTTGGATTTAATTGTACATCAAAAGTAAGGCCTGGTGTTGATTGCATACAGGCCTACATTTCACAAAGATAATATTTTGTATCTGTTTTTCAGTAACTGACGAGAACAATCAATATGTTGTGAGGCCACTTGGGAAGTGTCAAAGTTCCAATGTAAATATGTCTGAAATGTTCCCTAACATTCTTGAACTGTTTGATGCTAGCTTGGTAGTTGTACTATAGACAGGAAATATGTTGAATTAAATTGATCCCAATTAATCAGTCAAGCAATTTAGTTTTTGTATAGTACCATTTTCAATCCGTTTTTTTAAGCCAAGTAGTAAAGATAGTTAGACAGTGTGTAGACAGGATGTACTGTTCCAAAATTACAGAGCATAAGGTACGCCTTCATTTTTCAGGGTGATAATGTGTGACGGAGACCCCGTCAAGTCACTAACAGTGGTTAGTATGCGCACACACTGGTTTACACAGACACACGTTTCCCTGTCCTCCCACTCTGGCTACTATGAGTGCACACATAGTTCGCCGACATTTAGGTTTAAACACTCACATTACATTTTTCCCTCTGCCATATGAATGAATGCACCCGTGGTTATTTAACCTGGTAGTTATTTTAATATCTTTCATATCTGGATTTAGGCTCTAGTCTCTCCGTAGGCGAGAGCATGTTTGTCTAATATAATAATAATAATTGTCATTTTAGTCAGGATCCTATAACACTGGGTGTGTACATAGATTTACTAATTAAATTTTAAAAACCTTGCACCAAAGTGCTACCTGTGTGACTGCGCCATTAATGTGGAGGGTGAGCGTCGCCGCTCGGCAGACACTTCCTGACATTTGGTGGCAGTGGAGGAATGGCCAGTAGCAGGGGAGCACTTCTTGTCCAAAGGAGAACCGGACTTTGGTCCCAAGTCAGAAGGGAAGTACCCTCCAAGCCCAAGACTGAGAATGACGATTGGAAAACTGCAGCATCAGGGACGTCTGAGGGTGAGCGTGAGCATGAACGGGATCTAAGAGCCCGTCCGAAAACCAGGTCTAGACCACTACCTCCCAGTGTACATGCCTGTCCCAGATCCTGGTCTAACTGCACTTTTTTTTCATGCCTAGTGTCTCCGTGATGTCAAGCTGGAGCCGGTGGTGCGTCCCTGCCAGGGGGTTTTTCCAGTCCACTGCCCGAAGATAGTCTGAGAATGGACCTCCCCACACCAGGTTCTATGTAGCCCACCCGGCCATCTGACAGCTCCAAGCACAAGTCTCAGCTTCAAGCCTCAGTCAGGCAGAGTGTGGCCTCTTCCACTGGCCAAACCTCTGCTAATCTGCCCGCTTACCTGCGAACAGAGTCAAAAATCCTAATGTACCAGCAGGGTGAGGACATTGAAAATTATCTTCTGCGGTTTGAGGGGATGGTGAGGATGTGGCAGTGGCCTGAGGAAGAGTGGGCCTGCAGGATGGTGCCTCTGCTTCCCGGGAAGGCGCTGGAGGCATACACCGTGATGGATGAAGAAAGCAGCAGTGAGTACCAGAACCTGAGAATGGCACTGCTACTGAACTTCGACATCTCACCATAGACCTACCGTCAGCGGTTCCGGGCAGGAATGACATCACCAGGGGAGACGCCGACGGAGACCTACCACCGCCTTAGAGGGCTCTACCGACGGTGGATGCGACCGGAGCAGCGGACGACGGAGGAGATCGGAGAGACGGTTATCTTGGAGCAGCTGCTGCGAGTTCTGCCACTTGACACTCAGACCTGAGTCCAGGAGCATGAACCGGAGGATGGGCTCACTGCAGCCAAGTTGGCCCTGCAGTATCTCAATGCCCGAAAAGGAGTTCCTCAGCATCAACTAGCGATCCCCAGCATGGTACCACAGCAGTAACAACAACCACACTGAAGGTAACTCGGGAAGACAGAGAGAAGGCAAGGAACAAGGAGCCACTAACGTTGGTGGTAAGGGCTTCATCTATTTCCATTGTCAGCAGCCGGGGCTGCCCTGCAGGGTGCCTCCTAAAAAAGGCGGACAGGGCTAGTTTTTTGGCACTGTGGACATTTTTGGCAATGGGCTTGCACATCAGTGTACATGGAAGGCCAGTAAAATCGTGTGTCTAACCGAAGGTAGGTCTTGTGTTGGCCTAAATGCCCTACAACTTTCTGGCACCACTAAACGTCTGCCGTCTGGCTCTGAACCAAGATACAGTATGTTATTGTGGATAGTGCACAAAGCCCCACAAGTAATCACCGTCTGGTTCTCGCCAGCTAAAGCCTTAGCAGACAGCGGCTTCACAGAAGGGTCAGACTGTTGAAGAGTAGTGATATCAGTAGGTAAAGAGGAACCTACACATTTCTCAAGACACCGCTCACGACGTGACTTTCTGGGCCTCTTGGTTCCACCCTCGCACAGACTAGTCAAGTCAGGCAGAAGTTGCACACCAGTTCTAGCTTGTTGACGGGTCTTCACAACACAGGACACATGATCTGACTCAGGTAAGTGTTGCTCCAACATCCCTCCGCTGCCACCAGAGAGGAAACTGAGTCTTACCACTTACGAGAGGAGGCATCCGGACAAGGGCAAGGAGAAGCAGACTTACCACATCAATCTTCTCAAAGTCTGGAAGGAGAGGGAGACACCGGTGAGGAGTAACTCTCTTCTGGTTCGCCAGGTGGTGGAGGAGGATGACTCTGAGGGTGTTGTGGAAGCCTGGAAAGGCGAGGTGGATTTGACACATCTGCATGAGGCCCAGCAAGGGGGATTGCAGGAGGTGTTTGAAGTTTTCCCTGACCTGTTTCGGCAGAAACCTGGGAGGACCAATGTGCTGCAGCATACCATCCGCATCAAGCCAGTTCAGGGTCCAGTGCGCCAGCGGCCCTACCGGGTTGCCGAACGGTTAGTGGGACCCCTGAAGGCGGAGATCAGGAAGATGATCGAGCTGGGTGTCATCGAACCATCTGACAATGAATGGAGCAGTGCCATTGTTATTGTCCACTAGAAGGATTATAAAAGGTTATGGTAACAGTGTGACATGATTTTTGTATTATTATGTATTGAAATCTTAAAGTTGGTATTTGTTTGTTATTTTTAGGATCATGTACATAGTAAAAGGAAATAATGTATGTATTTAGACTTCCTAATTAGTTTATTGATTTTATGATTTGGTGGGCTCTAGTGGACAGAGCCTACAGTTGAAAAAGGGTGTCTGATTCTGTGTTTCATCAGACCAGGATTGACTACTGAAGCTGCATGTTTGTCTAACGTCATTTCAGTCAGGATCCTATAACACTGGGTGTGTACATAGATTTACTAATTCAATTTTAAAAACCTTGCACCAAAGTGCTACCTGTGTTACTGCGCCATTAATGTGGAGAGTGAGAGACACCGCTCGGCAGACACTTCCTGACATAATGATTGATGACATATGATTTCCTACGAACTGCATGTGTGCACAACACTCACGTGGAGAGCATTAAAGCATGGACTCCTAACATAAGCAAATTTCTCATCTTTAATGAAATGAAAAATTCAACTATGTATGCTGTTTTTAAACTTGTTCTTGGAGTTAATTAGATGCCACAGGAACAAAATCAACTGAATGTGTCTGTGTTTGCATGGTATGGTCGGGTATTGAAATTCCACAAGCTGTGTATTTATTTGGCACTTTTTCCTTTCCTCACATCTTTGAGCTCTCTCATATATGGAGCAAAACATTAATTCTGTGTACAAAGATGGCCTTGTCAGCGAGCTTAAATAGGAAGGTCCTGATGAAATATTCAGCTAAAGTGATGGTGATTGTGTTGGTGCTCCAGTGCATTGGTGAGATCATTTGTTCTGACAATGCCGTACAGGAGGGAACCAATCAACGGATAGCAGAAAAGCACCATGGGAGAAGGGGGACAAGAGAAGTGGGGGCTAAATAAAGATAATTCACTAGCTGATAAGGACTTTAAAACACTACAGCTGAGGCACGTAAAGAAGGGTAGGGCAGAGGTAGGTACGGTTTAAAGATACGAATGAAAGCAGCCACACCCAGAGTTCTAAGTGTAGGAAAGGCTTTATAGGATGGACAGCACATGTGAAGGGAGAAGGGCAAAAAAAACGTGCAAACACCTAATGAATTAAGAATATATTACCGCACTGCTGGGTGCCTCATCCTGTCAAGGCATTTTCAAATTGTGGATTGGCCCCATGGCCTGGTTTCAAATTTGGACTGTGCCAGTGCTGACTGTGGCCAGCAGCCCCACAGAGGGATGCATAATAGGCTCTCTTGTTGGAGGGTAGTGGAGGGTTTCAGTCGGACGGGTTGACAGTGTCTCATCATCGCACACCGGTGACCCCCACTGGTTGAACAGGCACTCGCAAGTTCGTCTGTTGCGCTGTCTCACAAAGTGTCTTCCTCTGACTCATGGCTGACATCACATGTTTCAGAGAAGAGCGTACGCCTGTCTGTGCACTCCCATATCAACAGCGGAAGTTGTGACGAGCGTTGTAGCATGAGCATGATTGGGCATTCCAAATTGGGGGCATTTAAAAAAAAAAAAAAGAACATTACTGTGCAATCAGCTTGTCACGTTATTTCCCTCCTAAGTTTTTCTGGAACATGGGGAGCACATTTGCTTTACACTGGCAAAAGTAATTCATGCAGCATCTCGTTTTTTTATTATAAACTAAACAGAAATTCAAATGACAAACCGCAAGTCTATTGACTTTGATCCATGTTCCATAGGATATATTTGCTATACGGAATGGAATCCATTTGAAAACTGATTGTTCTTCTATCAGGACCTCTGATAGGTTGGATGACCTTTTCTTTCCTGATTTTGATACTTCATTAGATTGCTTGATTTATATTACTATCTGGAAAATATAGTCTTTCTTAGAATTGAAGTAACACTGTAGTTTTAACTGTATAGTGTGTGTGTGTGTGTGTGTGTGTGTGTGTGTGTGTCTGTGGATGGAAGGAGAAAGAATGGAAAATAGGTACAGGAAAAAGGTACTGCTGCTGATGACTGAGTAATACACACACTAGTAAAACGCAGTTACCTTGTTGGTGTTATCGCATAGTAAATGACTGTTTTAAAAGTTCAACATACCTCAAAGAACAATAAATGGAACTGTATTCCTCTTCAGAGCTGATATATTTGTGTATAGAAACTAGGTATCAGACCCCCAGTTCAATCAATGTACAATGTACTTTCACAAGCTTGCCTTAGACATTTTACAATATAAAGCATCATATCCCGGGAAATTGGCTATGAATACGCTGCACCGATATCTTACATATTCCATAATTTACAAGTGGTGGTTATGCACCATTCAGCTTGTCATAAGCTGCCAAAAATATCAGCGTTAGAATGAAAAATTTTTGTGTTGGTATTCGGTTTTGTTGGGTATTACAAATTATTCTGCTGCAGTGGCTTGTTAAACAGGTTGTCACAAGCTGAGGAAAAGCCTCAGCCTGGAGAGTCATTATATTTAATAATTGCTGTAAAAGGAGGTTCAGTGTGTTAACACTTTTTTTTTTTTTGCATTATCATTGAAACACAATGGGACTTTGATATTTGCATTTTTCAGTGAAGATTTTGTGTTAATATCCAGCGGGTCTGTGAGAAAACTATAAGCATTCATATCTTAATGAAGTAACGCGCGCAAATCATTGGATGAAAAGAAGGTGTCATTTCTAAAGTGGTTAGTTACATAAACATGTGATTCCTGTGGTGCTGCCAGTTTAGCTGGAATGTTTGTACTCTTGTATAAATGGACTCCAAATTGGGTTGAGTGGCCCTTTAAACTTTTGAAGGTTGGGCTGTTCTGTAAACCAGTCGACATGGGCCCCTTGCCTGGCGCGAAATTCATGAATCACATTTGTCCGCGACGTCGTCTTCCTGTCACAGGCTAACGTTAGACATAATTTAGTGCCTCCTCACCCCTCCCACAGGCGAAAGGGGCGAGAGAGCGAAACTTTGATTAATCCAAATCCAGCTGCAATGCAAATGTGCTCTGTTCTCCCAGTGTTACTCTGAGGGTAATGTAACAGAATGCAAACATTCTGAGTATTTGGGAGAGGGGTATACAGACCTATCCGCTCTCTCTTCAGTGTTCACTCCTGATTGGTTTTGCCCTCAATATTAGCGAATGGGTGCTTTTGACTTTGTGTCACGACAGCTTGTTTCCGACTGGATTTCTTTCCCTGTTCCACACACATGTCCCTCAGCAGTGGGGCGAGCATGAACACGTCATTATGGAAGATTCTTGGTGGTTTCAGTCATATGGACCTACATTTTTTCCTTTACTTTAAGAAACCTTCTGATCCCACATACACACTTGATTTGATCACGCAAAGTATGCACAGGGACAGACTCACACCTCCGAGGGCCCAGTTAGCGTTTTAATTTGACAAAGGGGATAATCCTTCTAATCACAATGGTGCTTTGTCTCAAACATTTTGCACCACATTTAAGCAAGACCCAGTCAAGAAATTAAAACAAAACTACACCGTAAATAAAATGTTGACTGAGAGATTACTTTTGACTATTAAAGTATATTTCCTCTCATCCCCTCTCGTTTCCGCTCATCTCCTCTCTCTTCTCTCTATCCTATTGTCAGAGTATGTTGTCATCTCTGTAACCTATCTTCCTCCATCCCTCGCATCTGTTGAACCTTTCACCCAGCCATCTAGTGATTCTACTGCATCCACGCTCCTCTCCTCTCTCATCAACACTGGATTCTTTCTGTCCCCTCATCACTGGACCTGCAAGGCTATTCTCTCCTAGCCCATGGGTCTCTGACATCCCTGGACCTCACTATAGGCAGCAGGGGGAAGAGCCCACAAACGCAGAGACCCCGCTGACCCGTGCAGATAGCGCTCGCTCCTCTGCATTTTTATCCTTCACTGCTGCTAAGGCTTACTTTTGTCTGGCTAGAATTGATCATTCACACCTCTACTCCATCGCTACATCCTTACATGAATTTACTCCCTGCTGAACTCATTGCTGTCCAATTTATGTGTCCCCAGTTTTCAAACAAGCTTGTGTTGCCACCCCCCGTCAAGAAACCCACCCCTCTGTTATCCACAACTGCTCTGCTGTTTTCAGTGACAGCAAGGGGCCCGACTGTGCACATGCGGCCTCTCTCTCATCCATTGTGATCCTTCTTGACATCTCTGCAGCTTTTGACAGGGTTGACCACCACCATCAGCTGTTTTCCCTGACTACATTTGGAATCTACTCCTTCAAGGTTGAATGGTGGGGGGGGGGGGAGCTGCATAACCTTTCTACAGGTGTCCCCCAGCGTTGCGTCATTGGTTCTCTCTCTCTCTCTCTCTCTCTATGGCTGTATGCACTCTACTTTTGGGAGATTTTGAAAGATACATCGGGTGTATCATTCACCACCTCAGATATCCCATATTTCTTTGCGCACGTATTTTAATTTGTCTGTGCAGATGGAAGAAGATGGACAATAGACGTAGTGCTGATGTACTGATGTTCTGATGTACTATGCATTTACAATGCATAACTAACACTTTTAAGAGTTCAACATGCCTCAAAAAACAACAAATGGGACTGTTTTCCTCTTCAGAGCTGATTTGTGTATATTAACCATGTATCTAAGCCCCAGTTTGCCATAGTAATATAGCATTTTAAAGTAAAAGAAAGTCTCAGTAAATTACTAGGTTTTCAGAATGTCCTGGAAGAAGCAAAAAGAGACAGAATTATGCCGAAGACTTTTGCACCACAGTATACTGTGGTGCATTTACAGAATAAAACAAGAAAAGAAAGCAAGACTCATATCAAATATTAACCAAGATTTTTTGATGCCATAAATCTGAAAACCGTAGGCAGTGCTTTTATCCCAGAAAAATCTAACTGCCAGGATATCACAGTTGTTTAACCTAAATCTGAGGTGGTACGCTCCAAGATCATGCTAAAGAAGGTTTTAGAGACATTCATTGATTTTTACTAAACAATGAGACTGAAACACTCCAGAATCCTGACTTGGATTCAACATTCAACTTTTGACTTAGATTTTTTTGCCAAGATTAAATCAATATGTGTCCTTAACTCTGACTTTGGCCCAGATTCAAACAACATTTGTCTGTTATCAAGTGTATGAAAAAACATTTTCATTGACTTGATACTAAAAGACTAAGATGAAGGTGATAACCTCATTTCAAATGACAAAACAAACCATTTGGGTTTCATTGTACAACAAATGTATGGGAAAATAATGACTGATATATAATATCATACTTACGCTAAAAACTTGGTTGAATATCATAAACTAAGTCATTGTGGGCAAGATTTATTATTGATCTATCCATTTTTTACAAGCAACCAAAAAGGTGACTGTTGGTCGATATCGTTTTCTTTTCACACAAGCTCTTGAATCTCACTTCATCGAACAAGAGTAATTTGTCTCAACCTAAACACAACCATGAAGCCAGTGTTAAAACACAAACCACCCCGCAGGGTGCAGGCTGGATCTTATGTTCAACAATTTCCTGGTATGTCAGAGGCAGAGAATGGAAAATCATTCTGGAGATTAAAAGTATGTATCAGATAGCACATTTCATCACAGATGTTTCGAGTTTAATCTGAGAGCACAGAGGGGGGGGGGTAACAGAAATGAAAACTGACAGCAAAGTAAAACAGAAAGGCAGAAATACAGCATAGTCCATTAATGGCTCTTGAAAATTTAAACACTTCAATCCCATCCACGTATTTCATCACATGTGCCGATGTTGATCCTTTAAAATGGACATCATTCAAAACAGCACAGGTTCTTCTGTTCACATTGGAAATGTTAAGGAGTATGCTAGTATGTACTGTTCAGATACATTTCATTTCACTTATCCTCCCAAGATCAGGTGAGTTAGCAGACATAGCATGCGGTGTCCAAAGCTGCAACGCTCTGATGATTCCTCCTTCGATGATGTGACGTCTCCAAGAATTGTGAATAGTAAGAACCAGGTTCAGTTTTAGGGCAGGAATGTAGTTCCATTTCAATAAATAAATAAATAAATAAATAAATAAATAAATAAATAAATAAAAGTCAGGAATCTACAGACACATTCTGAGTGTTTTCATTAATTTGAACAGGCCAAACCACGTGAAACCTCTTACCGGATATTTAAATCATTGCGCTGCCCAGTTGCCATTTGATAAATCAAAACACTCAGTATTACTGTGTTTTGTGTGTATCAGGTTCCTTTTTCTCTGCCAGTTAATTCCAATCATTACTACACATTTGTTTTTCATCAAATGGGAGATATTTCAAAGGCAGTAGCAACTCTTGGTGTTCATCTCCAGGGGGAAGCTTCCTTGTTTTACTGATGGAATTACAAGGAATTGCAATGTAACAACGATAGCCTCTGAAGCACTTGTGAGTCTTTAGAAAATTTAATTTAAAAATATGAATAGAGGAATAAACAATGAAATTGGGAGCTTCAAACGTTTCAATGGCAGATTTCCATGCAGACTTGATTACTGTCGCCACAGTTAATGGCCTGTACTTGCCAGCATCCTACAGACCAAATTTTTACTCTACAGACCAATATTCTTTCTATCAAATTTCACACAGAGCCTTTCTATATCATGTTTGTGTGAAAAATGTGAGGCCCAGTGATTCATTTACAGCTAAATGTATCTCAAAGTCTAACATTCCATGGGAACCGCTTTGATCAACTTGAGATAAAAGGCATAGGTAGGGGTGCATATGTCCTTAAAACAACATCTGAGCTTGATAGTCAAAGGATAACCATTTAGCCAAACATGAATACGCACGGGCCTAGCCAAAAACCCTCTAATACAAACTCTTAACATCTCGAAGTAGTACATGCTCTTAACTTTATAAGGCTGATCCCAAATCCAGTGGGGGTTTAGAATAGAATCATATGCGTGTATGTCCAAAACTATATTTTTCATATTCCTCTTTATATATTTATATATATATTGTCTAAAATACATTTGGAATATGTACATACAACCATTCCATAAAGATTTGGAATTGAAATTCACATGATTCAAACTAAAGAAAGGTCAGCCTAAGCCAATGTGTGCCTGTGTGGAAAATGTAATTATCTTTGTATCCACTGCTACATCACACAGATAAGAACAATGACCATCCAATACAGTCTATTCACATAAACAAACAAACCAGATGTGTAACAGATCAATGTCATAAAAATCCATTTTTGTGGTAAATGCAATATTTTTCTTTTATTAAAACAAAGGTTAAATTGTTGATAATCTGACTGTGACTTATTTCACGATCCTTTCCCCACCCCCAAGAACACCAACGTTACATTGCACTCATAGCTGTGAGTTCAAGTTTCAAGTCACTCAACTATTGACATTTTTGATAGACCAAGCAGGGCAGAAATTGAGAAAAACATTTGTAACCACAGTAGGTCTGTTCTGCACGCAGTATTTCATTCATGTGTTTGTGATTGGTGGATTGTGCTTTCACATCAGCACTTAGCATACTTATGGGGTTTGTGAGTTGACATGTGTGAGGCTACTGAATGAATATCTATCCAGGTATGGGAACAGGAGTACAAGTAACCATTGACAAAAAATATATATTTTTAATCTCGCAAAAATTGCTTAGTGGTGAGGAAGGTGTCATGGAAGGTCACTTTAGTCTGAGACACACATTAAAAGACCCAGGGTGCACCAGCTGGCCTTCCACAATTGACTCTGTCAAATGTTTCATACTTAATTCTGTTATAATGCATACATTATACAGACGTGTGTTGACGTCATTCATTTCCTGTCCAAATGCTCACAAAATCTAGGCGGCACGCGGTTTGCTGCTTTGGAGTCTTTGCGAACGGTCATTGCCTTCTTTGCAACATATTCTATATGGTTTGGATCCTTGTTTTAAGAGTGGTAGCAAACAAGGACCTGGCTGGCTTGCTTTAAAACAATCAGATCGCATGAGGGCATTGGTGATAGTATTTGAAACTTTCATAGAAAAGGCTTTCAGCAAATGCCAGAGCTTTTCATGGAAAAGCTTTCAGAAAATGATATTCCCATTATCTGCGTTTCCCCTTACATCCACTGAGCAAGACTAAGATGAAGTTGTATAAATAATCCAATACCAATGGAACTACAAACTCAATGCTTATGTAATGAAAGCTTTTCTTTCATTTAAACAATATCATTGCCTTGATGTCCAAAAGACTATTCGGTTCACTGTGCCTTTTCAGATTCTTATCTCATTCCCAGCCTAGAAATATTAAATCTGTAAAACCATAAAAGCACAGCCTCCAGTGGTGCTCACAAATTACAACATCCAGATATTGAAAGATGTATTTGTTGTAACCTAGCAATTATCATGGAGGAATCTCCCGCCTTTGTCAAGTTATTTTTCTGTGAATGCCCGTAATTGCTAATGCCAAGGGCTAGCTGACTAAAAATCAAGGGAGGAGATTAATAAAATTAATTCAGTATGCAAATCTCCACGCAGAGGCACACTTGCTGGAGAAGGAAATGTATCAGACCATTATGATAAACTCATAATACCTACATCAATTATAGAACAAAATGTGTATGTGAACAACGTGAGGGAAAAAGATCCAAAACTGGAGATGACTTTGGTTTAAATTACACACAACGTCCTTGCTTCAGAGTTTCTGAGAATAGAGACTAGGTAGATTATGAGCAGGGGGCCTTTAGCACAGACAGACGTCCTTGGCGAGGCAGCTTGAATTCTGAATTCCTGTGACCCACTGAAAGACCCGCCAAGCAATAGGATGTCAACACGGCAAGCTCAATCTGGTCACAGGCACCCGAGGCGGCGACCAATAGCGACGTAGACGAAATAGACCTAACTCCACCCCGATAAACAACGGACAAGACAAAAGGCCGACCCCCTCGGTGAAGCTGTAACAGGCTCCCGACCGCAACGGCAGGCTTCCTCCATGCAATCGTGCTGCGTTAATAGACAAGTGCGTTATTCTTCTCCTCCACTGTGTCCACCGTTCTATGTTAATACATAGTTCACCTCAGGCTACAGACACCAAATGTTACCTTAGAAAGCAACCCTCTGTACTACGTCAGCAATCAAAACCGAGTTCCACATGAAGTTTACCTCAAGATAAAGAGTGCGTGTTATACGCTGGGAGGAATCATTTCTTTAATGGATGATACAAACCTAGCGGCTTTGAGTGACGCTGTGACACCAATACCAATGAGAGACATTTTACACCCTGAAGGGGAGAGAAACTAAGATGAGACACATGGTAACTGATATATTTTTCAAAAAAACTCCTCGGAAGCCAAAAATGAGAACTAATAATGTTAAAAACAATTATGGGGCATTCAACAACCTCACACACCCCTCCCCCAGGTTTTCTGGATATGTGAAAGCATATAGAAATGACTGAAATAAACAAATGGCACGGGCAACTAATTTTGGCCCTCCCGTAGCAGGAAGGAGTGCGTTTTACTAATGTCGTGTTTTATAGGTCACAGCTTCCCCATCATCCTTTGCTCTCTCTCCCGGAGCATTTCATTATCCAAAGTCACAAAGAACTGAAAAAAATACAAAGTCATCCACTGGGATAAATCCAAATGATGCTGATGTTCTCGGTTGCACGATTATGACAGCTGGACCACTGCTAGTTAATTGATGAGACATTTCCTGTGTTTCGTTTTTTTTCTTCTTTTTTTTTCTTTTTTTCTTTTTGTCTCTTATCCTTTTTTTCTTTTACAGAGGGAAAACGAGAAAGCCGGAGAATGTTGAGTACTGCCATCCTCCCACGAGGTTGCCCTTCTCAAGTTTTAGATATACCTTGTCCTCTTTGTCCAGGTAGAGCAACACCCCGTTGGTGGCAGCCTCACGCGTGACGTCTTTGTCGCCCGCGAAAGCCGAAATGACTGGCTTCCCATTCAGCATCAGATTCACCTGGGCAGGCGAAAATCACATGAATAAATAAATGAAAAAGAAGCAGGCAATGCATGCAAAGTGCTGCAGATAACCAGGACACACATTTCTTTAGCGAATGTGTGTTCCTCCATGAAAGTGAGTGATGGCGTATACACCGAGGGCAGACGCAGGGTTAATTTGGTGCATATTCTACACTGTAGCACCTATTCATCATGAATACTGTAGCCTGTAGCTAAGCAAATTAGCATGCACATGTTGTGACCACTGGGGTGGTTGTTAAAACATTAAAGCATTCAACAAACAACTTCACCTGAGCTGTATATGTCTCTTGACTGGTGTTGATATAAAACGTTTTATGAATAGAATACTGCAGGGCAATCCTATCTCCAAAGGCATCCTATCTCACTACAAGGCATCCTATCTCCAAAGTTTAAGCACAAATGTGAACTGGGGTGTGTTTCCCAAAAGCATCGTAAGGCTAAGATGATCGTAAAACCCTTTGTACGGAGCTTCTTGAACTTTGGGTGCATTTCCCAAAAGCATCTTAACTTAAGACGCTTTTAGAAACGCTCGTAGATTAGCGATTACTCCAGACCAGTTGTAGACGGTAGATGCAACAATATTTACGTTTATTTATTTATTTTTATATATTTGGAAATTACTCATTAAAGCCATTTCTTAAATAGCCCTAAATAAATAAGATTGAGACAAGTAAAATCAGTGGGAAAAAGATTTTATTTCAAAATAAACTTTGACGTGCCTAACTGGCCATGTATTGGGCGTCACAGTGGGGTTCGCATCTCCCAATCTATCGCCCCTCCACCTCCCGTATCAGCAGCAACACAGACAGAAGTACAGAGATGTAAAATCCAGGGATCAGAAAGAAAAAGTCCTGCTATGTGTTTCTTCCAGCCATAACCTGAGCCAGCTGATTCCACTAATTAGTTGAAGCCTCCTGGCTGAAGAATTGTGCAAATTAGCAAATCCAAGTGATTGGAATGAAATACTGGGGAGGACTTTTTACTTTCTGAACCCGGATTTTACACCTCTGGTTAAGTTGCTCTTCAGAGGTGACTGTTCGTTCACGCTTTAAGAACTGTTTTGGGAAATGCATGTTAGAAATGAAAGAGCCATTGTAGAATCGCTTGTTGAAATCGCACTTAACCCTAAGATTGATCATTATCGGGAAACTGGTCAGTTGATCTCTAAGTAAGCTACCTCTGTTGTGAGTCATTATTGGGCACGTGCAGAAATGGAAACTTACCTGTATGGTCTGGCTCTGGTATACTTTTATAACATGGAAGTTGAAACTGTATATTCCTTTGCGTGGTGACAAAAACACTGATTCCAAGGTGAAATAGTTGCCTATGTTAACAAGAACCTGGAAAAAAAGATGAAAGCATGTGTGAGAGGGAAAAATAGCTCAGCGCCTGGTGAAGAGGTACAATGAGACACAGATGCCTTTGAAGAGAGACAAGTGCACATGAAATGCATGTAAGGGAGCTTGGGGCTGCAGAATGCTTCCAAAATGTGCTGTGATAGTGTCATCACAGCTACATTTCACACCAAACCTTACCAACATTTATTTGCTTTCAATGAGTCTGTGCACTTTAACATCATCAGTCCTCCATTAGTTCGAGTGAATGGTGTTTAATTGCTGTTTAATAAATGGTAGGTACAAAAATGAATGCCTAACCATGGGATTTATTCATATATAATTAAAGATGTTTTGTTGAACCTAAAAAGGCATTTCTAAATAGAAATCAGAATGCATGCTACAATATTTTTTAGACTTAACAGCCTCATCGCATAACATGACTATACATGGAGACTGCATCGGTGGCATCCAAGCCACTTAATGAACAACTCTAATTCAAAAACATTCATACTCTGTCTTCTGGAAACTGGAAACAATTCCTCCGTTCCCACAGTTATAAAATACCCCTTTTTTTGTGGTTGACACTTCAGCCATTTTGATTGTACATAATTAAAGTTGCTAATGAGATAATTATCTTTGTCACGCTCTTATCATTTTCAGTCATATAATCTTTGCCTTTTACCATTACTGTTGGGACCCGGTGGTGTAAAATGCAAATGAATATCACTTGGATTACGTAAATAGGGCAATTTCACCATTAGTGGTTCACAAAAATTTGGTGCACATTTGATTAAAGTGTCAAAAAATATGAACTCTTAATGAATAAACTAATTAGCCTGCATCATCCTTGATTGAATAATTGAACCAGATATTAGATTTATTTATTTCGTTCTTACACATCACTGCAATTTCAGTGACACTCAAATAAATGAGAAACACTGTATTCCAAAACTCCTCAAACAAGGTTAATGACTAATAACAAGCGCAGCACCACCATCCACCCCCAACCCCCCTAACTAACTGCATTAAATTGAAAAAGCCTGTAAGAGTTAATACAACTGCACATTCTAGACTGCGTTTATTTGCCCCCTGTTAAGATTTTAAATGACCATATTAAATCTGTGGCGGTAATGTCAACCTGTTAGTCTCAGTGCGCGAGACAAGTGCAGGGTGAACCAGCCTCGCTCGCAACGGCGCATCTCACCGATCTCCCCGACATACTGCAACATGCAGCTGGGTGTATGCTGGAATTAAATATGGCCGTAGTACATACCAGATAATACTATGAATAGCATAGGCATTCAAATGCAGCCTAAGATTATCCTTATTATTATTATTATTATTATTATTATTATTATTATTATTATTATCTGCCTTTTTATGAAATACAACAGCAGGGGCAGCAGCGGTTAGGGACGTGTTACGCCTTCCAACCCTACTTGTAGAAGTATTGTACCCTTATGCAAGGCATGTAAGTTGCTATATTTCTTCAGATATTCACACTTACCCCTTAAGAAAATCCAGTGCCGAATGAAAGTTTTTTTACAGTCTAGATCAATGTATGAATTAAAACGCAGCATACGGTGACGAATACAAATTATGATTTTTTCAATTGGTTTGCTGCAGAGAACGGACCAATTAAGAACCTTCAGTGTTCAGTGCGCCCCGTTGCTGCCACAATACCACAAAGGATGGCCAACTAACTTCTTCAAAAGGACACAAACGCTACTTAGCGGTATCCTAGCAACGTGACTCTGACAGCCTTGATGGGGACACTACCCATCCCTTAACTTGCATTGGACGCTATCCGTGATAGAGAGCGCCACAGTATGGGTAGTATCGTCTTATGATCCCAGACCGGCAGGCGTATCCGACATCACTTCAGCTGCATGTGTGTGTGTGTGTGTGTGTGTGTGTGTGTGTGTGTGCGCGCGCTCGCACCTACGTATGTGTTTATGTATAGCCTATCTTATCATTCTGCACGAAGCTATATATGCTTGTTTAGCTATTGGAACAACCCTCAAATTCACACGCAATATTTGGTGCAAACCTGAGAGTTAGTTGCGCAAAGCAAAATGGGAATATTTTTTCTGAATTAAATGACATAGGCACATTTTTAATACACACAATTCTTTCTATATTTTCAGTATCAAAAATGACAGTTTAAATATAAAACGGCCCATACAGTACATTGAATATGTATTATTTATCTAGAATAGTTGAAAGGAGTTTTCTTTTTTATAAATTAATCTGGGTCATTAATACGTTAAATCAACTGATTTGTTTTGTAGCACACTCACCCTTGCTTGTAAAGTAGCCCACAGTCGATACTGAGCTGGTCATCATATCATTAATGTGGCCATTGTTGCGCAAAATTGTATTTCCCCATGATAAGAGAACATAAATTGCAACTGATTCTCCTTTTTATAGGTTTCTTTGTGATTTACATAGCATGCTGGTTTTTGTTTCTGATTAATTTGTCAATAAATGTTACTACACAGAAATTCAATTCACTTAGTAATATAAAAATGAAAATAGTCGGATTGTCTGCGTTCCAGTTCATTTCCAAGTCAAATGTTACATATCAGTGAACAGCTCTTTGATATGTATATGCTATCCATAAAATAACGTGCAGATTAGATTGATTTTAGTTCATACACTCAAGTCAAGAATATATAAAAATTCCGATGAACCATTCAAAGTGTATCCTACATTTCGCCTACATCGCGTTGAAGTCTTAGGGAATAACTATAGTTTACATTTATTACTGCAGATATAGTGTTGTGACTTTACATATAATTGAATATCTAAAAACCGATGTAATCTAATTTGACTTGTTTCGATGCGATACAAATTTGAAACCACACGCGTTAATAAGAGCAAACCAGGGGTGAACTATGTCGTTATAAATGTTGCTTACATTCTTGTGTTTGGCAACTTTTACCAGCATTGTTAGAAATTCCACAGATCGTGATCATTCTGGGGAGGGGGGAAGTGGGGAACTCTGCAGCTATATGGCGTTTTCAGTATACATAGCCTACACCACAAGTGTTACATTGACAGTCACAACATGTTACATCGACTTAACGTCCAGTTTTCTTACCTGATCGAAATATATGATTCTTGTTTTATTGCTCATTTCCGAAGGTTCGTGGTTGTTGCTCCTCACCGCGGAAAAAGCTACCTTGGAGTTTGCAGCACGCACTGAAATCCCGAGCGGAGAAGAAGATCCCTTCGAATCTGAAGCTGGATTAGAGTCACAAACCACAAGGCATTTGCCCTCTAGGATAATGGGTTCCGTGTCATTCTGAGCCGCAGCAAGCTCTGTGAAAATGGTTAAACCGATTAAAAGCAGAATTGTAAGCACTGCCTTGGTGAGCCGCATTATCAATATCTTTTGAAAAAGATCCCCGCTGTACCAAGTTCGAAGTCTTCTGCCGGTCCGCTTTAGAGCTTCTGGTGCTGTTATGATATTGAAATCAACAGCACATGAGTGTGGATAGAAATAAAAGATCTCTCTATCAAGGAGCGTAAATGTTAATTATTGATGAAATAGTTTTATAAGTGATAAAACATTTTCTACAGCCATGTTCTTCAGTCGATTTACCTCTTTTCTCCACACTCTATTCCGAGCTATCTCGCCCACTGCTGAGGAACACGGGCTCTGTAATGCGATAGCTTGTGGCTGAAGGGGTTACAGTCTGTCAGGCAGTAGCGCTGCTTCAATGTGTCTGGTTTCATCGCTGGGTGACTTGCACGCTGAGTCTGTATCGCTGCGATTCCCCATGGTGTTACAGCAAAGCCGTTCCATGTGCCAACAACAAATGAATGGAATATTTACATAAAAATCTGATTTTCTTTTAAATGATAATAAACAGTAGCAAACCGCAAACCTTCATGAAATATTTCGTTCTTCCATCCATTAGCGGATCCGACTCATCTTTCAGACAGGCACGTGCCACCTCCTCACCAAGTAACACGCATCACTAATCGAATAGTCTAACTTCAGTCTTGGGGAACTGTGATAGTAAAGATTGGAGAATAGAATAAGTCTATTGTGTAACCTTTGATGTTTGATGGGTACTCCTCTGATTAATTACCGTGTCTTGTGTTTTATCTAGCTTACTTTACTTGGTAATGTAGTCGTGGTTCCGTAACTGGCAAACTGGCAGCCCCTTTCCGTTTTGTGTTCAAAATAAGGCCTCTTTGTGTATAAATATAGCATAAACACTGCCTACCCCTAACCCCTTTGTCCTCGTATTTACCACAAAAATAACATATCACAACATAACGCATCACTATTTTTTGGTAAACCCTTTATCGTTTCATTAAAATGTCGGCGAATACAAGAATGGAGAGAGTATATGCCCATAGGCAAACACTATTAAGTGAAGCCATTGACATGAGCTGCAGAAAAACAACAACATCACTAGTGCTGCTTTCCAAAATGAAATGTAGCCTAGCGTAGTGAAAGGCAGTACATTTTCAAATCAAACCAAAACAAGAGATCAGTATTAGGGAACTCTGGTTCGATCAATGAAATACATAAATATCAAGTGTTTCAAATCCTTTAACATCCCACAGTGGATTAATTTGCATCTGACACAATGTGCGCAGGCTGTATGAATTAAATTTGTCAAATGAAAACTCAGGTGACGAATTGCAATTATGCATCGTGCATGCACTGTCAGATATGCCAAATAAGACAAGCAGGATGTAGGCTAAACGCCCTACACAAGAGCAAAGATTAACTTACTATACACTGAATTACCAAGAGAAACGTTTTCCAAGTAGGCCTAATGAGTGATATGGGTTATGGGTTCTACACTTGTGCAATATTAATGTCAGGACTTGAGGAATGGAGATGAGCACGTCATTGTGCGTAAGATCGAGTCACTGGCATAAGTGTAGGCTACATATCGACTAATATATCTACTATCTTAAATGATTATGTAAACTGTAGTTATAGTTATTTATAGAGCGTACCAAGACATGAAGTTACTGTTATATTTACGAATGTATCTGTGTTTTGGTAGTCAGTCGTGGGGAGAATAGTCAGTGAAGAAGTCAAGGTAACTTTTGCTAATGTTGTTGGTAACACAATGTTATTTATACTAACAAGGCTTATTCAGAAGATATACTGTGGGAGATAAGCTCAGAATATATTGCTAGTATTTTTAAGTATGAGGCTAGATACAAAAAACTTTCAAAAGTAAAATATTATATTTGCTCAGAAATCACCATTAATAAGAAAAAAACTTTAAAAAGTCCTTTATTCTGAAACAAGCTGAAGAATAACACAAATTATTTCCGACTGCGGACATAAATCTTCCTTAGAAGATAAAACGTGGCAGAAAAAACTGCCCATACTTTTCATTAGTTCAAATCATACAGTCTTTCAAATTCATTGTTCTTTGAGATCCTGATAACTAGGCCCTTTCAATATGTATTAAATGGGTTTTTTTTGTAGACATAAAACTATCGTCAAAAATCATAACATGGTTGTCAGCATTGAATTGTGTGGTTTTTAGGAAAGTCGCGGTCAAGAGTAATGTTAGATTCTTTTAAAATATATAATCAATACTGCCAGTGAAATTGTGTGTGCGCGGGCATATGCACAGAGAGACACAGTGAGAAATTTTAAGTAGGTACTGTTAATAATCACCAACACTATATATAAAGTGTTGTATAAAGCGAGATTATTAAAACTGAGGTTAGGCAGGTGCGTGTTTCCATGACACCAGAGAACCTCATACTGCAGGACACAATTGAAGGGAGGCCAGATTTAAGAAAAACATTTTACATTTCCATCTATCTATTTATAAAACAATTTTAAAAATCAGTAATATGCATAGGTGTATGAACAACATGGACAGGCATGAATTCAATAAAAACTGTACATTGAACTATTTTATTCAGTTCAATGGAAGTATCTATTTCAGAAAGACAGTGTACCCAGTTCAGCAACAACCAAATGAATAATCAAACAGTGTTAGTTAAGAAAATAACTTAGGTTTGCCATTATTTTTCAGTCAAATTTAAGGATGAATATTAATTCAATCCAGACCACATTCTTAAAATATGCATAGTTGTTATTCAAGAATAATTGGAGCCTTATTTATTATCATGTGTAGTACTTTATCAATTTAGAGCAGGTAAGTGTTCATAAAGGAATGCAACAAATAGTGGAATAACCCAAAGGTTGACAAGAGGGTAACGCATATAGCTAGTGCTACCTTGGATTCCATCATGCAAAACGCAGACTAACACTTAAAAATAGCAGAGCTTTGGCAAGACTGAATGACAATTCAAGGGTTTAAGTAAAGTCTGTCACTGTCTCTGACGGGATGTAAGCTGATGCTGGCTTGAACGTTATCACATTTTCGATGTTTATTAATGAGGTTTTTTTGTCCTCAGTAGTGAAATAAGCTTAGTCCTCTTCAGGCCACGATGGCCCAGGAGCAGGAAGTTGAATAGCCCCGGCTTATTTTTTTGCAATTACCGCCATGGGATTTTTAATGATACCAGTGAGACAGGACCTTGGCTTAACAGTGTACCCGTCACTGTAATGGGGAAATAAATTCTCTTTAGTCAAGAGGAAATCCTACTGGTACATTGATGTCACTCCCCGAAGCAACCTGATTTTCCAGGTAAATCTCATAGGAAAATGTATATCTAACCCAGTCCCACTTGGTGTACAGTTAAATGCACAAAAAAATAAACACTTAATTAAATGAAAGCAAGTGCCCTTTATAGTGGATACTATGCCAAGAAGAATACATTTCAGAGAATAGATTGTGAAAGAGGGGTGGTTTTTGGGGGAAGACTGCTGAACAAGCAACTGCTTCCTTTTCCAAGCCAATCCTGAGCCTGCTACTGCCCACCTGCCCACTGTCGCCTCTGGCTTGCTTTGTAGGGTTTTTGGGCCAGGGTGTACCGCGCAGCGTATTGTAACAAACTTGTTTGTAAAAATGCGCTGAATAAGTAGAATTTGATTGACTGATTGAATTTGATGTTTCACAAGGAACAGTGACTAAAGCGGCATTGACATAGAAGTATGGGGAAAGACAACATCGACTAGCGTCAACTGTGGCCGAATGCGCGTACTTTCCACGACTTTGATGTCTGTGCATTCGTTCAAGATGCAAGGCCAAACAGACGAGCAAATCTTAATCTAGGGCGCGAGCAGGATGTTTAATCAAGCACAGTCTGTGGAGAACTGTACAGAGTGGGATACTATAGCTGGTGTCTCCTTTATTTTGGCAGTTACCTGTAGCTTTAGCCACCAGGCAGTTGGAAGTCACAGGCTATTTTGTTGCGATTGAATGCAATGCAATTTTACCTGTCTCAGACAAAGTGTTTGTCTATTGTGTGCTATGTACACAAGTGTGCACACCCTTTGATATGACACCCAGAAGTGAGCTGAGGTGCATTTTGTTTCCACTGATACTGCTTGAGATGTTTCTACAACTTAATTGGAGTCCACCTGTGATAAATTCAATTGATTGAACATGATTGGGGATTGCCAACACCTGCTTATATAAGGTCCCACAGTTGACAGTGCATGTCAGAGCAAACTCCAAGCCATGGGGTCAAAGGAATTATCTGCAGACCTCAGAAACAGGATTGTGTCAAGACATAGATCTGGAGAAGGGTACGGAAAAATCTCTGCAGCTTTACAGGTCCCAAAAAGCACAGTGGCCACCATCATTCATAAATGGAAGAAGTTTGGAACCACCAAGAATCTTCCTAGACCTGGCCGCCCGGCCAAACTGAGCAATCGGGGAAGACGGGCCTTGGCCAGGGAGGTGAGCAGGAACCCGAGAGTCACGCTGACAGAGTATCCTTGTGGAGATGGGAGAACCTTTCAGAAGATCAACCATCCAGGCAGCACTCCACCAATGAGGCCTTTATGGTAGAGTGGCCAGACAGAAGCCATATCAAAGGCATATCACAGCCCAGAACAGAGTTTTTCAAAAAGCACCTAGAGGACTCTCAAACCATGAGAATCAAGATTCTCTGGTCTGATGAAACCAAAATTGAACTTTTTGGCCTGAATACCAAGCGTCACGTCTGGAGGAAACCAGGCACCGCTCATCACCTGGCTAATACCATCCCTACAGTGAAGCATGGCGGTGGCAGCATCATGATGTGGAGATGTTTTTCAGCAGCGGGAACGGGGTGCCTAGTCCTGATAGAGGGAAAGATGAATGCAGCTAAGTACACCGAGATCCTTGTAAAAAACCTGCTCCAGAGCGCTCTGGGCCTCAGATTGGGGCGAAGGTTTACCTTCTAACATGACAACGACCCGAAGCACACAGTCAAGAGAACAAAGGAGTGGCTTCGGAGAAAGTCTGTGCATGTCCTTGAGTGGCCCAGCCAGAGCCCAGACCTGAATCCAATTGAACATCTGTGGAAAGAGCTGAAAATGACTGTGTACCGACGCTCCCCATCCAACCTGACGGAGCTTGCAAGGATATGCCAAGAAGAAGGGGCAAAAATGTCCAGAAACAAGTGTGCCAAGCTCATAGCTTCTTTCCCAAGATGCCTTGAAGCTGTAATTTCTGCCAAAGGTGCAGCAACCAATTATTAGGCTAAGGGTGTGTACAGATATGTAACCCTTAAATAACCTATTGTGGCAACCGGCGGGGACAGAACCACGGAGAGGTGATAGATGGAAAATATGTTTGACTGATGTGGAAAGACGGCGTGCCCATATTAGGAGTTCCGAGGAAGTTACCACCTCAACAAGGAAATACACGGCACCTGGAGAAGACGCCGGGCAAGTCAGCTGTGGCGAATCACCGGGCTAATCGGTGCCCTAGAAAATGGACTGACAAACAACCGGAAGACGGAGTAGCTTATGTGAAACCAAGGTGGAGTAGAGAGAGTGAGAGAGGAGATTGGATTTGTTGGAGAGAGAAAGTTAAAGCGCTGTGTTTGATCTGTTTTGTCAGAAGAAGACTGCTGTGTGCCCAATTCCCGGAATGAGAACCCGCCCCGTTACCGACCCCCGCCTGTCTGACAACCCTCCTCCTTCATCAGCCCTGGACCATAAGAGAACCCGTCTACGTGTACCGAACCCTGGCATCATACCACGACTATTCTCCCGGATTACGGACTGGCTGACGCTCCCATTAACCTCTACCTCTCGTTCCCCCAAAACAGCATTAAATTATCAATTTAAATTGAATTGCTGCAGTGTGGACATTGAGGTTATTGTTTTCAGTTGCGTGACAACTCCAACCACCTCGGAGTTTGCCACACTATTTTTGACAGTAAAATAAAATTGCATATTTTCTAAAAACCTGTTTTCACTTCGTCATTATTGGCTATTGTGTGTAGATGTTTGAGGCAAAAAATGAACTCAATCAATTGTAGTATAAGTCTGTTACATAATAAAACGGGAGAAGGTGAAAGGAGTGTGCAGACTTTCCGGCTTGACTGTAGCTTTGCCTGCTTTCTTTTACCTGATCAGAGACCCCAGATGATACCTAGCCGTTTAGCAAAATCTGCTTCTCTTACATAGGCACACCTGTGGAAATGTTGACATTGTCCCTGTCAAATAAACATAACCAATAAAAATAAATATGTCAGGCTGCTGGTTGGCTCGCCCTGTCCAGTGTGGAATGGACCCCACGGTCTGGTATTGAATCCGGTATTTTCACTGCAGCCCCTCAGTCTGCCGCACAAGCTGCACATGAAATGTCTTCCTCCAATGCATATCTATGCAGGGCACAGCTTGTGGACTGTACAAAAGAAACCACAGTTTGTTTTCACACCACGTGTTTCGGAGGAGAGCCCGTGCTTGTCTGCACGCTGATGAAATCATAGCGGAATTTATGTTGCATTTAATGATGTGGCTTGCGATTGGACATGAAAAGGATTCGACATATTAAGAAAATAAATGTGGCTTCTAGCTAGACTGTTATCACCATATTGGCATATTAAACTATTTTGAATTTTACAGCCAAAAGATTATGCGTGTACCAGCTGCACTTGGTAACCACAGAAGCATGCAGTTTCAGTTATTTATAAAAGTACGGTATTTTAGGACCAAAGAAAATGAAGATAACCTTTGCACAGTATACATCATTTAATGTATTCTGGCCACACAGAGGTCAACAACTGTATCAATAAATTAAGCACTCAAGTGTTAAAATGTGTTTTGGAGAGCAATGTCATTTTTAAAAATGATATCCATTCACGCTACCTAGTTCCAAGCAGGGTTAAGTAATTATGTACATAAAAATACACAATTTAAAGGAATAAATGATTGTATTCAGGAAGGGAAAACAGAGTGAATGGATGACTATGCAAACATGACGAGACAGAAGAAAATAATAAGGAAATCATTTCAAAAGTGACCACAGGAAAATCTAGAGCAAAAGTCTATTCCTGGACAGAGGAGCTGAGCTCTGTAAACAACGATTCAACCTCCTGTGCCCAACATTTCTCATTCTAGAAGATACCTCTTGAGCACTAGATTATGTGTCCTCAGTTCACTTGACCCTCACATATGCTGTTTGTATTTGTAAAAACCCCAGAGCCCTCTTTTCAGGAAAGAACCAGTGATTTACAGGGTGTCATGATTGTAGAGCAAATATTCTCACTTATCAGCTGTCAGACCTCCAAACCCGATAACAGTAAAACATTTTTTTTTACGTCTGGTCTAGCTGAATTAGGAGTTATAAAATTGTGCGTTTAGGCCAACCAAACTATTTGTGTGTTTTCTTTTGAGCGTCTGTGTATGCGCATGCATTCACTCAACAGACAATTCACTCAGTTATCAGCTGTCAGACAATTCACTCAGTTATCAGCTGTCAGACAATTCATTCAGTTATCAGCTGTCAGACAATTCACTCAGTTGTCTGGAAAAATATGATTAGCAAGAGTGCATTCTTGGTTTCCTTTAAAATGGCAACAGTTTGGGGGTTTTAGCCGAGGGCAAATCTTACCTGGACTTCAAAGTAATACAATCTCCACGAATAAGGGTCAATGCATTCTCCACACGTGTGAGCATGTACATAGATGGAAATTGGCAAAAGGTCAATTCCACACAGACATCAGGAAATATTTATTCACACAGAGAGTAGTTGCTGTGTGGAATAGCTTGCCAGGTCACGTAGTATAAGCAGAAACTTTGGGGGTTTTCCAGACCAGGCTTGATACAGGGCTAGATTCTATGTAGTTTGTAGGTAAACGGTGAGCACTAGGTACCCTTTAGTGGTAAGAAAATGGCAAGTATTGTTGGACTGAATGGCCTGTTTAACATACACATTAAGCTATGCTATGTTACATACACATGCAAACAAATACATACACACACGCACATATACAGGTGCAGCTCAAAAAATTAGAATATCGTGAAAAAGTTCAATATTTTTTGTCACTCATTTCAGAAAGTGAAACTCATATATTATATAGATTCATTACACATAGAGTGAAATATTTCAAGCCTTTATTTCTTGTAATTTTGATGATTATGGCTTACAGCTAATGAAACCCAAAATTCAGTGTCTCAGAAAATTAGAATACTTTGCTTTAACATATTTTTAAAGTATCATATTTAATATTTGGTCGCATGCTGTTACTTCCTGAAGTCTGTGACCAATCAACATCAAAAGACTCTCAATATCTTATGTTCAGGTACTGTTACAAGCGATACTATAACCTCTCTGCATTTGAACTGATCTCTATGAGAATTGGGGGGTAAGACTAGATTCAGCTGTAAATTACGCTGGTACAGTATGGAACACATGACTGGCGAAATGGCTGTACGTCATGAAGGGTCTAAGGTATCAAACGAGCCCCAAACCATCACTCTGCGGCCAGATATGCACCTGTATGTACACGCAAGCGCACATGGACACACCCATACAAACACAAACACACGTACACGTACATAACACTAACATGCACAGACATATATACATGCGCATACACAGACGCTCAAAAGAAAACACACAAATAGTTTGGTTGGCCTAAACGCACAATTTTATAACTCCTAATTCAGCTAGACCAGACGTAAAAAAAAAATGCTTTACTGTTATCGGGTTTGGAGGTGACAAATGTAAGTGTAGTCAGTTTAGAGTTGTTTATTTATTTTCCAGTGCTTTCCACTTCTCCAATCTAGCCTCACCATTCGCTGAAATGGCTCCTCTGGGGAAGGTTGCGATACCTTGAATGGTCTCCATTTCAGCTGACTTTGTAATAGAGAGTAAACGCCATTAAAATTCAGTCGGCAGCCCCCAGTATTGTCTTTTTTAACCTCATTGCCGTCTATCGGGGTAGGAAAACAAGAGTTTTGAAAAACTGTAAAAATCTGGAATCTTATCATCAATTAATACTGCAGTATTAATGATACACTGTAGCGTATCATTTGACAGATGGATGGGCTGACAGATAGATCACATATCCTCTCAGGCCTTGATTATAATTTTAAAAAGCATCTTGATGTAATTCACAAATACCAGATGAAAATATAATATGAAATGAATGAATTAATGAAGTGCCTTATAAGTGAAATGACCTCCCGAGGGTATGCGTTACGTAAAGCGTGACAATTGTTGCCCGCGTTTGCGAAATACTGAAGTGTTAGACTGATGACGCGAGTTATAGAGTGCGTCTCTCTTTAGCTCTCTGTGCCATTGGCAATAGCCGCAGAAAACCGATGAAGCTGCAAAAACACGGAAGAATCTGTGAGAATCTCATGGGGATGCTTTTAAACACAAGCAATCGAATGATTCTACACATTTGCACACATACCAAAGCTGGGTCAGCCTTGCCGAAATAATGGGGTGTGTGGGGAGTGAAATAAGTACACAACGGGAGAGGGGAGAGCATAGATTTTCAGGCCATTTGTACCAAAAACGTTCGCAGTAACAGGGGGCTAACGGCCACAGGCGAATCACCTCTGTGGGCTCTAGGTGAGGGGAGCTTCTGAGAAATGTATCCGTCTCCAGGCATCGCTACGAGGCCAAGCCGAGAAGCGTGCAGGGGCCGAGGCTCTCCTTCTCTGAGCTTAAAATCTCAGTGATGTCGCTCAAGGAGTTAAACAAGGTCCCTGCTGGGGTTCGCCTGATACTGGGTGGCCCCATTTCATGGGCCGGCCACGGGTGTAATGGGAGAGCCTGGCTCTCAGAACGGCTAAAACAGGGGCGTCGAAACGAAAGCGGCTGCAGTACATTTGAGAGTAAGAGGCTTACTGTGCAAAGGCTATTCAATCCCTTCACTCGAGCCTGGCTCCCTCTCTGGAAAGTCTTGTAACTAGGGCATTGGAAGTTGATTCAACCACTAAAGCAATTCTTGTGGGACTCAATATAAGACGAAAACTCATAGTCGAGAGGATTCCACTTGACTCCTTTGCGAAAATAACAATCAATCATAAAGCTTCGCAAATGTTTTAAAGAGTATCATGATGTTTTGGCGCAAGCGGCACAAATCTGAAAACTGTACCATGTCTATACTGTTCTTCATTCTAGTCACGTACTGTTTTTTTGTGTGTCAGTGCTCCATTTTGCAGCAAGCGTGGAAAACGGTAATCATGTGAATACCATCAGGAACAGTCCATCTGTAGTGGAAAGTCATAGCAAATGAATATGAAAGGTAGTGTCACGAACCAAACACGGGCTGAACCCAAATGCAACGACCAAGAGACAGGTGAACAGAAATGAGGATTTATTAGGAGCTTTGGGGTAGTCCCAAGCTGAACACAAGTTAACACAATAGTAAAGAGGATTGAGGAAGTCCTCCGGCAAAGCGAACTGCTCCAAGCCGGAGCTGGACTTGTACTGGACCGGGAGGTCCACACTGGAACTGGATCACGGGAACGAAGGGTTGTTCCGAACCGGAACTGGACTTGAAACGGGAGGTGAGTTCCGAACCGGAACTGGACTGGTTCTGAACCGGGAGGTCCAACAGGAACTGGATCACGGGAACGAAGGGTTGTTCCGAACCGGAACTGGACTTGATCCGGGAGGTGAGTTCCGAACCGGAACTGGACTGGTTCTGAACCGGGAGGTCCAACAGGAACTGGATCACGGGAACGAAGGGTTGTTCCGAACCGGAACTGGACTTGATCCGGGAGGCGAGTTCCGAACCGGAACTGGACTGGATCTGGACCGGGAGGTCCAACAGGAACTGGATCACGGGAACGAAGGGTTGTTCCGAACCGGAACTGGACTTGATCCGGGAGGTGAGTTCCGAACCGGAACTGGACTGGATCTGGACCGGGAGGTCCAACAGGAACTGGATCACGGGAACGAAGGGTTGTTCCGAACCGGAACTGGACTTGTACTGGACCGGGCACGGCAGGGCGGAGCAGTGTAGCGGGGCTCAGGTTGGCCCGGTAGAGGCAGCTGGGCCACAGAGGAGTCTGGAACCGTAACCGCAGCAATGGAGGTGGCCACGGCCGGACGGGAACCACTGTAGGGTGGAGAGGCAGAGCACCCAACTGCGCAGGCAACGTTAACTAGGAGCAGGGGTACTGCAACACACACACAGGGAGACTAACAGCTACAGACTGGGTAACTACAAAACAGCTGGTTCTGGAACAGAGGGGCTAACAGGGAAAAACCCACAGCAGAGACTTTAGTGAACAGGACTAGAGAACAGGAGACCAGGATACACACGAAGTACGTTAGCGAACTGGCGCCGAACAGCAGCCAGCGGGAGGTTTAAGTAAGGGAGTGAAATTGAAAATAACGAAAGCGTGAGGAATGTAACCGAGGGTGATTAACTAATTGACTGGTGGGGAATGCATGCAACAAGGGGGGAAGGAGATAGGTTGAAACTGAAGTGGAGGAACAGAGTGAAACAGACAGAAGGGGCACGCCCAGCCTGTAGCAACAGGGAAAACACGGACAAAGGGAATCCGACATGACACGGGAGGAAAGGGAAAAACATGGAAAACGGACAGGAAGGGAGCGGAACGTTACAGTACCCCCCCCCTCAAAGAACGCCACCTGGCGTATCTGGAGGCCTAGTCTTGTCCGGGAACTGGTTGTGAAAGTCGGAGATGAGAGTGGTCCAGAATAAGGCTCTTGTGGAGCCAGGACCGCTCCTCCGGGCCATAACCCTCCCAGTCGACCAGGTATTGGAAGCCCCGGCCCTTGCGGCGAATGTCGAGTATCCGACTCACCGTGTAGGCCGGGGCGTGGTCGATGATCCGGGGCGGAGGTGGAGTGACCGCCGGGGCACTGAGGGGGCTGGAGGCGACAGGCTTGATCTGGCTAACATGGAAAACAGGGTGGACCTTAAGGGAAACAGGGAGGGAGAGTTTAACAGAAACGGGGTTGACAAGGCAAACAATGGGGAAGGGACCAATAAACCGGGGTTGAAGTTTTTTAGATGAAGTGGGGAGGGGAATATTGGCTGTGGACAGCCAGACCTGCTGACCGGCCTTGTACTGCGGGGCTGCGGTCCTGTGAAGGTCCGCCAGGCGCTGGGTACGGGAGTTTGAGCGAAGGAGTGCGGTGCGTGTGAGTCTCCACGTCCGCTTGCATCTCAGGAAGTGGGACTTGACGGTGGGAACTGCCACCTCGGCTTCCTGGGCCGGCAGGAGGGGAGGTTGGTACCCTAAGGAGCACTCGAAGGGAGACATCCCCGTGGATGCGCACTTAAGGGAGTTATGCGCATACTCCACCCAAGGGAGGAAACGGCTCCAGGAAGCGGGATTGCGAGCAGTAATGCACCGCAGGGCGGCCCCCAGGTCCTGGTTCGCCCTCTCCGCCTGGCCGTTAGTCTGGGGATGGAACCCCGACGACAGACTAGCCGAAGCACCCAGGGCCACACAGAACGCCTTCCAAACCTGGGAGGAGAATTGGGGCCCACGGTCCGAAACGATGTCGGATGGGATCCCGTGCAGCCTGACAACGTGCAGCACCAGGAGCTCCGCTGTTTCGAGGGCGGAGGGGAGTTTGGGAAGTGGGATAAAGTGAACCGCCTTGGAGAACCGGTCCACAATTGTCAGGATGGTGGTGTTACCCTCTGACACCGGCAGACCGGTGACGAAGTCTACACCAATATGACTCCAAGGACGGCCCGGGACAGGGAGGGGGTGGAGAAGACCGGAGGGAGGCTGGTGGGATGCCTTGCTCCTGGCGCAAACAGGGCAGGCCAGGACAAAGGCACGGGTATCCCCCTTGAGGGTGGGCCACCAAAAACTCCTCCTGACCAGGGCGATGGTTCTGGCAACACCTGGGTGACAAGCCAGACGGGAGGCGTGAACCCACTCCAGGACCTGGGGACGGACAGAGTCGGGCACAAAAAGAGAAGAGTTAGGATTATTGCGGGGATCCGGTTGGGAAGCCTGGGCGGCCTTCACGATCTCCTCGATCTCCCAGGACACCGCAGCCACAATACAGGATGCCGGTAGAATGGGCTCCGGATCAGCAGGACTGGAGGGGGGGGAAAAAATACGGGACAAGGCATCTGCTTTGGTATTACGAGAGCCGGGGCGGAAGGTTACTGAGAAATTAAACCGGGCAAAAAACAGCGACCACCTAGCCTGACGGGCATTAAGCCTCTTGGCTGACCTGATGTAAACCAAATTGTGATGGTCCGTGAGGACAATAAATGGGTTACCTGCCCCCTCCAGCCAATGACGCCACTCCTCAAGTGCCAGCTTTATCGCCAGAAGTTCCCGATCCCCGACATCATAGTTGCGCTCTGCGGAGGACAGTCTCCGGGAGAAGAAAGCGCAGGGATGGAGCTTGCTGTCCAAGGCGGCACGCTGAGACAGAATGGCCCCCACACCGGTGTCGGAGGCATCAACCTCCACAGTAAACTGACGGGTGGTGTCGGGGTGACAGAGAATGGGGGCAGTGGAGAATCGAACCTTGAGCTGTTCAAAGGCCAGTTGAGCCTCGGGATTCCAGCAATAGGGAATGGACGTGGAGGTGAGTTTGGTAAGTGGGGCAGCAATGACACGGTAATTATGGATGAACTGACGATAAAAATTAGCGAAACCGAGGAACTGTTGGAGGTGCTTACGTGAAGAAGGTTGGGGCCATTCTGTCACCGCCTTGACTTTAGCAGGGTCCGCCCGGATACTGCCCTTCTCGATGATGAAGCCGAGGAACGGGACGGACGAGACGTGGAAGGAGCACTTCTCGGCCTTCACGAAGAGCTGGTTCTCCAGCAGCCGCTGGAGAACCTCCCGGACGTGGAGAACGTGTTCCTGAGGGGACTTGGAAAAGATGAGAATGTCATCTATGTACACAAAAACACACTTGCCCGACAGGTCACGAAGGACATCGTTCACCATCCCCTGGAAGACTGCTGGGGCATTAGTGAGGCCGAACAGGACCACCAGATATTCGTAGTGGCCCAACGGGGTGTTAAACGCAGTCTTCCACTCGTCCCCCTCGCGTATACGCACCAGGTGGTACGCGTTGCGGAGGTCGAGTTTGGTGAAGATGACTGCCTGGGAGAGGGGTTCAAAAGCGGTGTTAATAAGGGGAAGAGGATACTTGTTGCGAACAGTAACCTCGTTAAGGCCCCGGTAGTCAATGCAGGGCTGCAATGAGCCGTCCCTCTTCCCGACGAAGAAGAACCCTGCACCAACCGGGGATGAAGAGGGACGGATTATGCCTGAAGCAAGTGACTCGTGGATGTAGGTCTCCATGGCCAACTTCTCCGGGCCCGACAGACTGTAGAGGCGACCAGATGGAAGCTTGGCTCCCGCCAGCAGGTCTATGCAACAGTCGTAGGGTCTGTGAGGAGGCAAAGACAGAGCACGTGATTTGGAGAAAACTTGCGACAGGTCATGATAATGGCTGGGAACATTAGCTAGGTCGGGTACAGGAGGGATAGGTCTGTTACACTTGACACCCGGGGGGGGTAGAGCAGAGCGGAGACAGTTGGCTAAGCAGTGACCGCTCCATGCCAGGATGCGACCGGCTCGCCAATCGATGTGAGGGTTGTGAAGGCGCAGCCAGGTCTGCCCCAGGACCATGGAGGACTGCTTAGCATGGATAAGGAGGAGTTGGATTGTCTCCTGATGATTGCCAGACAAAATAAGCTGAAGGGGAACGGTGGAGTGGGTAACTAACCCCAGACTCCTACCGTCCAGGGCGAGAGCAGTGATGGGGTTAGGTAAGACCTCCGTGGGAATCCCGAACCTCTTGACAAAGGTTATGTCAATAAAATTAGCATCGGCCCCGGAGTCAATTAGGGCAGATGCAGAAGCGGTGTTGTCCCTCCAAAGGAGAGTGGCCTTAAATTCAAGGCGGTTCTGGGCAGCATGGTTTGGGATAATAGGGCTCGTCAGTACGCCCAGCTTTACTGGCGAGCCATCTCTTTTTGGGCGGATGGAGCAAGAAGCGATTTGGTGGCCTGTCTTGCCACAGTAGAAACAAGACTTGGTGCGGAGCCGGCGTTGGCGCTCCTCGGCGTCCACAGTGATCTTGCCCAGTTGCATGGGCTCCTCCTCGGGAGACAAAGCGGAGACTCTCGGCCCCTGGACGGGAGAGGGTTGTCGAGCCCGGGAAGGGGCAGAGGGCGGAAGAAGGGAGGGATTCTTCCCTCGCTCACGGGCCCGGGTTCTGAGACGGTTGTCAATGGCTATTGCCAAACTGATGAGGCTGTTGAGTGAGTTGGACTCCTCCCGAGTAGCTAGCTGGTCCTTCAGCTCCTCACTGAGAGCCTGATGAAAGGCCCCCTGAAGGGAGGTGTCGTTCCATCCCGCCTCAGCAGCGAGGGTGTGGAACTGGATAGCCATCTCTGCTACACTGCGGCCGCCCTGCCGAACCTGTAGAAGGCGCTGGGTAGCGTCTAGACCGCAGACTGGGTGGTCGAAGACGCGCCGCATCTCCGAGGTGAAGAGGGCGAAGTTGTTGCATGTAGGAGACTGACTGTTCCAAATAGATGTGGCCCACTCCAGGGCACTGCCTCCCAGGCTGCTCATAATGAAGGCGATCTTGCATGGGTCGGAGGCGAAGGAAGTGGGCTGCATGCGAAAGACGATGTCGCACTTCATTAAAAATTCGCGGCACCTCCCCAGCCCCCTGCGGTATAATTCGGGGTGTTGAACTCTGGGCTCCCGGCTAGGAGAGGGAACCGGAACCTCGGGAGGCAGTTCGGGTGTTGGAGGGGTCGGACCCCCAGGGATCCGAGGAAGAGGCAGGTGAAGCGATAGCTGAGCAACCTGCTCCGTAAACCCCCTGAGCACTTCCAACACGTCGTCCATCCGGCGGCCCTGTTGGTCGCTGACCGCGGATTGGCAGGAAAAGGCGTGGCGAATCTGCTCGAGGTCGGCTGGGTCCATGTTTTAGGCCAGTTCGTTCTGTCATGAACCAAACATGGGCTGAACCCAAATGCAACGACCAAGAGACAGGTGAACAGAAATGAGGATTTATTAGGAGCTTTGGGGTAGTCCCAAGCTGAACACAAGTTAACACAATAGTAAAGAGGATTGAGGAAGTCCTCCGGCAAAGCGAACTGCTCCAAGCCGGAGCTGGACGTGTACTGGACCGGGAGGTCCACACTGGAACTGGATCACGGGAACGAAGGGTTGTTCCGAACCGGAACTGGACTTGAAACGGGAGGTGAGTTCCGAACCGGAACTGGACTGGTTCTGAACCGGGAGGTCCAACAGGAACTGGATCACGGGAACGAAGGGTTGTTCCGAACCGGAACTGGACTTGATACGGGAGGCGAGTTCCGAACCGGAACTGGACTGGATCTGGACCGGGAGGTCCAACAGGAACTGGATCACGGGAACGAAGGGTTGTTCCGAACCGGAACTGGACTTGATCCGGGAGGTGAGTTCCGAACCGGAACTGGACTGGATCTGGACCGGGAGGTCCAACAGGAACTGGATCACGGGAACGAAGGGTTGTTCCGAACCGGAACTGGACTTGTACTGGACCGGGCACGGCAGGGCGGAGCAGTGTAGCGGGGCTCAGGTTGGCCCGGTAGAGGCAGCTGGGCCACAGAGGAGTCTGGAACCGTAACCGCAGCAATGGAGGTGGCCACGGCCGGACGGGAACCACTGTAGAGTGGAGAGGCAGAGCACCCAACTGCGCAGGCAACGTTAACTAGGAGCAGGGGTACTGCAACACACACACAGGGAGACTAACAGCTACAGACTGGGTAACTACAAAACAGCTGGTTCTGGAACAGAGGGGCTAACAGGGAAAAACCCACAGCAGAGACTTTAGTGAACAGGACTAGAGAACAGGAGACCAGGATACACACGAAGTACGTTAGCGAACTGGCGCCGAACAGCAGCCAGCGGGAGGTTTAAGTAAGGGAGTGAAATTGAAAACAATAACGAAAGCGTGAGGAATGTAACCGAGGGTGATTGACTAATTGACTGGTGGGGAATGCATGCAACAAGGGGGGAAGGAGATAGGTTGAAACTGAAGTGGGGGAACAGAGTGAAACAGACAGAAGGGGCACGCCCAGCCTGTAGCAACGGGGAAAACACGGACAAAGGGAATCCGACATGACACGGGAGGAAAGGGAAAAACATGGAAAACGGACAGGAAGGGAGCGGAACGTTACAGGTAGCTGTCAAGGGTACATTCTGTAACTTTGAGCCAACTTGATCTTGGTACATTACGAGGGTCAGTGCGTAGGTGGGAAATTAATTGTGATTGTGTATCATTCATGATTGCTTTGTATCATCAAAATGTTTTCTACACTTCATCTTATTGTAGGTACATTCTTTGCATGAATCACCTTATTCAATAATCAATCATGGTTTACATAATTTACAGCCAGCCATGCATAATTGCCAACAGGAAATGATAGTCAGGTGGTCTTGCCATGAACTGTATGAGAAGATTGATTGTTAAGAGATGCAGCATTACTGATTATTGATGGCAATTGATTTCTTAATTAGCAAACTAATTAATTGTTATATTTTGTTTTGTGCCAAGCAATTATGTGCGTCACCTGTGTGAATTAAGGAGCAGGTGAGAGGAGCAGTAGCAAGTTTTACTGCATTACCTGGAAAGACCAATGGTTTGGATCCAAAATGTATCCTTTCTTCCTGTCGTTTCCTTCTCTTGCTTCAAGGGGAAAATCCCCAAAATGCCAGGATGAAATATGGCAGCCACACCAAGTGGGATTCGTTTCCAATTTAAGAAAGGGGAGGGAGTAATTATATTCCCTCACTCCCTCATTTATCCTCCCTTCCAACAAGGCTATAAAATGCAAGCTTCCAGCAAGAAAGGAATCCCACAATGCAATGCACGAAAAAAGTGAGTGGTCACGGTTCAACTCTATGGGGTTGCACTTCATATATTGGTTGCGAGAGCGGTTCAGTTCCGTTTTTGTTTGTTTCTTGTCAGTCCTCCCTTGCAGAGCACAAATTTTTAGTGCAGCATGCTGGATGTCTGGGGGGGGAAATATTTATATTTTGTAATCCAATATTTCGGTTTCGCTTTGCACCCAAAAACGTTTTTAATAATGTCTGAGCTACCACCAGCCTGCCAGTTAAGAAATGTGTGACTAATATCTATTGTTCGGTTTGTGTTCTGTGGCTTTCCACCAGACTAAGACGTACAGTTTAAGGACAGACAAAAAACAGACATAAAATTACACTCACAGTATGTACGAAAAGCATGGAGATATATAAACTATAGGGCTGTCAAATACCACCAAAAATGTGATTGCAATTCAACTTCCAGTTCTTTTTTCAAGTCACCATTAATCACAATTGAAATTTGTAAGACCGTACGTTTCTTACCAAGGATGCTGAGTAAACTAAACCGACTAAAGTTTTAAATGAATGTTTTTTTGTCTGGAAGCACTTCAGCAAAGAAAACAAAGGAATGATCTCATTCTAATGAAAATCTGTTCATTTCAGCAAGGCAGTTCAACAAATAAGCAGCTTGCTTCCATGTCTGTGTTTCTATGAAACTGCAGTAATCACAACAGTAGATAAGAGTGGCTGCGCAGTGGCAAAGCATATGAGATGTGACAGCCCTCTTCGAAATGGTACGTAATAAAAAACATTATTTGGCATTAAATAGTTATGACAAAGCTCCCATATTATTGTAATATATATTTTATATGTCTGGAAATAAATCCATAATGCAGCAGATTGCTGACCCATATATCTCAGACCCCACCCCCAAGGCGATTGTAAAAAAAATGTAAAAAAAATAAAATAAAAAAATGTAAAAATAAATAAAAAGGAAAACTATTTTTTTGTGGAACTGTAATTCTGCATAATGTCAGGATGTGAACTTCAGAGTAAAACATCTGTACTGTGTGCTAATGACCATAGGGAAAAGAAACAAGAGGCTCGTGTTGTGCAGGGTACAATTAAATAAGATAATAAAAGAGCATACATAAAAACAAAAGAATCTAAGAATTCATAATGTCAAGAACAGGCTGTTCAGGCTCGTAATTTACTTACAAACTAGAGAGTATCTAAGCACTCTCTCTACTACATGATCTGGCAGCTGTTCTATTAATTGACTGTTTTCAATAAGAAATACTTCCTGCTGAATTTACCTCACGCTATTCTTTGATATTCGTAAGACAAATCATTTTTGATTTTTAATGCGATGCTGCTGGAAGATAGTTGCATTTGTTAAAAACAAACCAGTGTGAGGAAAAATATGTATGTTCAGAAATCTGAAGAGATTAAAAGCCCGACATGACGCAATTTAAAAATCAATATACTGTTTATCTGTGTGGCAGGCTTCTCTATTCAGTGTTAAATTATTCATTAAAAAATGAACAAACAGTACATTCTGGAAGAAAGCCTTGTAGTGCCATCTCTTAGATACTGTCAAATGTACATTCTTGATGAATGATTTTGAATAATTATTGCAGCTAGTGTGATGTGTGCAAAGGCAGTTTATGACTTCAAGGAATAATGACACCAACTCCTTCTGTACAACATTATCAGAAAATGATTAAACTAATTCATGGTAACACTATAAACCCAATTACAAATAAGGATTACAGAATGAATGCTTGCCACAGCAAAACTAGCCTTTTAAACTTAAGCCGAGAAACTATAATTGCTGAAGTCTTCATTCTCTTGGTTTTTCTCCCATCTCATTCACGCGTCTATAAATACTCTTTTCTAAAGTAGTATATTTTCTGATCTAGAACCTGGAAAAAAATAAGACGGTTCAATTCTTCTGTCTTTCACGCAAGTCAGAAGCTTTCATATCCGACACTTTTAATCCTCTGTTTATCGGGAAAATCACGGTTTGCAGGCCTTAACACTTCTAAACACTGCATCTGCCGCTCGTCTTCAAAGTCTGCCACATACTAAACCTATTATCTCTTTTTAACGCGAGAGAGGCGTGTGAGATATGAAAACGCTTCAAGGTGAAGGCAACCAGCCTTCAGCACTTACCTTTTGACATGACAGAGTGAAGTCCTGGGTGGGTTATATAAGTCATAAAGATACAGGGTGACTCTTAGGTACTCATGGGAAAAGAACACTTGCATTCAGGCTTTGAAGAGCAGATGAAATGCGTACTTTGCATTTCTGCACGTGGTTGGCTGGGTGTAGCCAACAGCACAGTTGCGTCGGTACTACATCCACAGCCCTTAACACGATGCAGGGGAGAGTCCGGCATTTTTTTTACAGGGGCCTAGTTGCCATGCAGCCCACAGATGACTCCAAATTACTTCAAATGACTCGAGACCACCATTTCCTCAATTTTATCAAAAGAGATCAAAATTCATACCATGCCCAACAAACACTCATAGATACCCCCCCCCCCCCCCCCCACACACACACACATTTGTAAACCCACTGTTTACTCCTAACATTGATATTCAATTCTGTGGCCTGGGTTCAATCAACACCTGTCTTAAATGTGAACTGAAGCAAGGAACTTCAAATGTTGCTTGGATACTTCAGTGTTGTGTCAAGGAAAATATTTTTTTCCATTCCTTTTCCCCCTGACGTTTCAGTTTTATTTGTTTCATCTGGTGATGATAAAAAAAAAAAAAAAAAACATTTTCATTCAGTCGCAAGTCCAGGAGAATCAGTTGTGAGTTGCGGAAAAATGTTGATTGAATCCAGGCCAATATTTCATCTCGATAGGAATGGGAATGCATTGGACATTTCACAAGAAGCTTGTCAAGATTATAGTATGACTCTCCCTTACAGAAATGGAATATACTGCAATATACTGAAATAAAAAAATATTATCAAGATATTATCAACACTTCACAATATATGGCTCTATATATATATATATATATATATATATATATATACTTAATAATACATTGCTGTTAAATACATTTATCATTATACTTAAAAAATAGATTTACAAATATTCGCAAAAATATTCACATTATATGGCAGTATATTCCATTTCCATAAAGGCTGGGATAAAGTGGCAGTTTTGCTCAGATTATGAATATGACTGAAACTGAATAGACAATAGGGAAAAAGCTTAAAACATGCTGAATTAAATAGAAATTGTAATAATATGAAATGTAAGCAAATGTCTGGTCAACGTCGTTTAAAAGACACACATAATTATTCCTGTGTGTGCAGATTTGCTTTAATCCTCTGCCACATAATGCATAAAGCATTACAGGCAATTTAAATAGAAAGATTTAATTAAAATTGAATTTTCATTTTACAAAACATTTCAACTGTGCAATATATAAAATTCCACCCCTGGCCTGGGTCCTGGGTTCATTATGGGAGGCACTCACTCTAAAGCAATGCTTTTACGGTCTTCCAATTAAAATGTCAGGCACAAAACGACCCCAGCTCATCTCAGGCAAAATCAATCTGACATTCTCAGGACCTTTTTGAGCACCACTTTCAGCATCTATTATGCCACAACAAGCTATTTCTGGACAGAGAAAAAGAAGACGCGGTTCACGGATGTGAACTGCTTGTGCAGCATTGGGGTTAACTGGCCTGCCAAGAGCTTCCAGATGTTACCAGTGGCACCGTTTGGTACGGGTTGCCATCGGGCACCTAAAAGGGCCTTTGAGAAGCTCCGGTTCTCGACTGCAGCGGGTCAGCTTTTGGCCATCAGATTTTTACGGGGCTGGCGCTAGGTGCCGTCTCACTTGTAAACACTCCTCTTTGTGAGCCTGAAAATCCTGACCGAGCAGGGGGTCCTGCATCAACAGCGCCTTTTAATAAATCACCAGAGGCTTAAAGTCCAGATGAAACCTCGCAGTGGCAGTGGAAGAGCAATCTTTTACAGGGAACTGCAAATCCCCACGTTACGCGCAAGCCCGCTGCTTGCCACCACCTGACTGACAGCCTACACACCCTCGGTAACGGTAATGCCACGGTACTGATTACGGTCAGCAGAAGTCTCACTGCAATCACGGTTTACTGAAACCTAAAGGTTTAACAATTGAAGAAAAAATTATATATTGTATATAAATGATATACAACTCAATACGATAAATTACCTCAACATAATTAATTCATATAAAATAAAGATTACATATTCAATACATGATAAAAAAAAAATGTTCATATTTCCATTTTCTGAAACTGGTCGTTTAAAGGTGCTAATATAGTGTGATAAGGCACAGGTCCGTTCTGCACTTTAAGTCCAAGAGGGGAAAAAAAGTATGAAAATAACTTGGAATGTCCTTTTTTCAAATGTCAGGAACAAAATGACTCTGAATTGCTTGTTTATTTAGCAAAGACTCAGTGAAAGTCTTTGGCATTGGCGTAGTCGGTTTGCTGCAGGTAGACAAATCTACCACATCGCTCATGGACACGCCCCGCCGGGATTTGAGCACAACCCGCTAAGGCTCAGGACCCCTGACGATTTGCGCGGGGAGGGCCCGCGGGGCTTCTCTTAAAGGGCGGGGCTGTGTCAGAAGGCTTTGCGCGCCGTCACAGCGTCAATTCGGCGTGAACCCTCTTGAAATCGGCGGCGAACGCACACACCCATCCAAAGAGCTCCTGGGAGTCCTGTTCAGGCGCTTCTCCAAATTTAACCTGAGACAGAGAACAAGTGACACACAGAGCAGGATTACCACAAGCCAGCGTTACGTGCCAAACTGCACACGTGCAATATTTATGTTTACACATTTAGGCCTGAACACCATCAGTGTTTGTCCAGCACTTCGACTCACGAATAAAGGCCATTTTTTCCACAAACACACCTTGACAAGCTCATTTTTGTGATCACTGAACCAAGCCAGTCGACAACTGTGTCCATTCAGAAGTTCATTGGTTCAATTCAAATTAGTTTCTGGCTAAGCCACGGCAGGGCCGCCCACAAACCTCACTCTGTGCTTCCCTTTCAGTTCGCACGCCTTTTAATCCTGAAGTACCTGTCATTAATCCCGTAATGACCGCAACTACGAACGTGTCGTCGATCAAAGCTACCTATCAAAGAGCCTGCACTCTCCCGGCTCCCGCCAGTCGCCAGTGAGAGCGGTTCCTTTTTTGGCCTAAGACGCTGGATCTGAAAATATTTCGAAGGGGAAAAAAAACATGCTGGTACTCGTATGGATTTTTTTAATACGTTTTCAAACACAAACAGAGACAAGACGGGGCGGCAATAAAACAAATTCTGACTGCACCACTTAACATCAATGCCGTTCTATCGATTTCGAGAGATGAGACCTGCGCCGCGTCCGTCACATAAAACAGAAGAGCGGCCTCCTGGGAGGGCCGTCCCGCTAAAGTGCTTGTCCTTGGTGCAGGGACACTCCAGGCAGTCCGGAATCAAATCTTGACTGTGTCGGTGCCGTGGGGGCCCAACCCAATACACCGCACTGAATCCATATGATAATCTGGGCATCAGCTCTGTGTGTAGCACTCCTCATAGAAATTAAATATACACAATATATTAAATATGAACATATGGGGGGATCCTTTATGAGGAAATTAAGCACAATATATGGCCACTTTCAGATATTGAAATATTTTAAAATACATTGCAGTTAAATACATTTAGCAAACACAATTGCTTTGAAATATGTGGACTTTCTAGAAGTATATTTTGAAATAACTTATATCTTTCTTTAATATTATATTTTGAATATATATTACATGGATATATTAATATCGGAAAGCGGCAATCATTTGTATATATATTCCCCCAGATTGTGAATGTTGCAACTTTATATTTCTTATATATTGCAGTACACTGCATCTGTGTATGGGGCCGTCCTGCACTGTGGACTACAGGGTAAAAAGAAGCCGGCGGCTGGCTGGAGGCATTTCTGTGGAAGCGTGAGCTAGACTGCGCCTTCCCAGAACGGCGCGTGATTCTGCACTGAAGGGAAGAGCCTAAAGCTACGCTCCAGCCTTCCGAATGTGGTTGACGGAAAAAATATTTGGATTAAGAAGCGTTTGCCTGCACAACATCAACACTGACGTTTGAAGGGATGAAACCTGTGCAAGTAGGTCAGATAAAACAAGAGCTTTGCAATGTTTTAAAGCAGGTCTTCCTGTCCCGGACAATTCCTGTCCACAGACCAGGAAACCAGGTACAAGCTGGATACCGATAAAGACAGAGCTCCGCGGTTCAACCGTCTGTGGTTCAGCGGCCCACGTGCTGACCGCCATATTTATGCAGTGTGCAGAAGCATAATTGTGAGGGACCCCCCCCCCCCATGCTCTGGGCCCACGCTGTCAGCTCCCGCTGCTCTGGCCACTAGGAGGAGATGAGTGTGCTCCACGCCCTGATGGAAGGGCCTTGTGGAAATTAGGACAGCTGGAAAATGTGTATAACTCCCTGGAAAAAAATCCCTGCAAGGCTCGTTTATGTTCATCTGGACAGAGCAAACACCTGGACTGATCCTCAAAGGGGATGCTATGCAAATAAGATGGCGCCATTGACGGTCGCCTCGGTGCGTTGGTGCGCGTTGTTTTGTCTTGTTTTGTTCGTTAATTCAGTGTTTTGTGATAATACCGTATGCTCGTACAACAGAGAAGAGCTTATAACCATCAGGGCTACAATGCCTGCGGATTTATTTCCCACTTTCATCGCCACATCTGCGAAATTACTGGACATTCTAGTCAAAGGTGTGCTCACCTTTGTTCATGCAGCGAAACGCCGGAGGAGAGGAAGACGAGCCGGGGTGCTAGTGCGTCTCCGCCGACGCGGACATCGCACAGCGTTACCTGGAATATTTCTCTCTAACGTGCGTTCGCTGGGAAACAAACTGGATGAACTTCAGCTACTGTTGGGGAGAAACAGAGACTTCTCTTCATCCTCTGTTTTGTGTTTCACGGAGACGTGGCTGTGTGAAACGATACCGGACTCCGCGCTACAGTTGGCAGGCTTCCAACTTTTCAGAGCGGATCGCGACACAGAACTTTCCGGGAAAACAAAAGGCGGAGGTTTGTGTTTCTACACTAACAGTGGTTGGTGTAACGACGTGACAGTGATCCTACAACACTGTTCTCCTGATCTGGAATCTTTTTTTATTAATTGCAAACCCTTTTATTCGCCCCGTGAGTTCGTATCATTCATTCTGGTCGGTGTTTACATTCCACCGCGGGCCAACGTGCAAGAGGCAGAGCGCACGCTCGCCGACCAGATAATGAGTGTAGAGCGGACAAACCCGGATTCTTTAGTTATTGTCCTCGGTGATTTTAACAAAGGAAATCTCACCCACGAACTCCCCAAATACAGACAATTTATTAAATGCCCGACCAGAGAGGAGAACATTCTGGATCACTGTTACACCACAGTAAGCAGTGCCTACCACGCCGTCCCCCGCGGCCAGAGAAGGAAGATGCATTTAGGAGTGGGGACAAAGTCATATTTAAAGTGGCAAAGTATAGGTTTGGCAAGGAGGTGCGAGCAGCTAAACGACTGTACTCAGAGAAACTCCAAGACCAGTTCTCAGCCAATGACTCTGCTTCTGTCTGGAAGGGGTTCAGACAGATCACAAACTACAAAGCAAAAACCCCCCACTCCATGAATAACTCACGCCTGGCCAACGACCTGAATGAGTTCTACTGTCGCTTTGAAAGACAATGGGACAGTCCTGACACCATCCCCCGTGACACCATCCCCCGTGACACCATCCACCAGCTTCAGCCCACCACCCCCACCTCAGCGACACCTCTGTCCTTACTGGAGAGAGATGTGAACAGGGTGTTCAAGAGAATTAACCCCCGCAAAGCAGCAGGGCCGGACTCTGTCTCCCCATCCACCCTGAAGCACTGTGCTGATCAGCTGGCTCCGGTGTTCACAGACATTTTTAACACCTCTCTGGAGACTTGCCATGTACCTGACTGCTTCAAGTCCTCCACTATCATCCCTGTCCCTAAAAAGCCAAAGATCACAGGACTTAATGACTACAGACCCGTTGCCCTGACCTCTGTGGTGATGAAGTCCTTTGAGCGCCTTGTGCTGTCCCACCTCAAATCCATCACAGGCCCTCTCCTGGACCCCCTGCAGTTCACCTACAGAGCCAACAGATCTGTAGACGATGCAGTAAACTTGGCCCTCCACTTCATCCTCCAGCACCTGGACTCTGCAGGAACCTATGCCAGGATCCTGTTTGTGGACTTCAGCTCTGCCTTCAATACAATTATCCCATCTCTGCTACAGGACAAGCTCTTCCAGATGGGCGTGCCTGACTCCACCTGCAGGTGGATCACAGACTTCCTGTCTGACAGGAGGCAGCGCGTGAGGCTGGGGAAACACATTTCTGACTCCCGGACCATCAGCACCGGTTCCCCCCAAGGCTGCGTTATTTCCCCTGCGCTATACTCCCTGTACACCAACAACTGCACCTCCAGTCACCAGTCTGTCAAGCTCCTGAAGTTCGCGGACGACACCACCCTCATCGGACTCATCTCTGGTGGGGATGAGTCCGCCTACAGGAGGGAGATCGACCATCTGGCGGACTGGTGCAGTCAGAACAACCTGGAGCTAAATGCTGCAAAGACAGTGGAGATAGTGGTGGACTTCAGGAATAACCCAGCCCCACTCATCCCCATCTCCCTGAGAGACTCCACAGTTGACATTGTGGAGTCCTGCCGCTTCCTGGGAACCTTCATCTCCCAGGACCTCAAGTGGGAGCTGAACATCAGCTCCATCACTGGAAAAGCCCAGCAGAGGTTGTTCTTCCTGCGGCAGCTGAAGAAGTTCAACCTGCCAAAGACGATGATGGTCCACTTCTACTCTGCCATCATCGAGACCATCCTCACCTTCTCCATCACCATCTGGTACGCTGCTGCCACTGCCAAGGACAAGGGCAGACTGCAGCGTATCATCCGCTCTGCGGAGAGGGTGATTGGCTGCAACCTGCCATCTCTCCAGGACCTGTATGCCTCCAGGACCCGGAGGCGTGCAGGCAAGATTGTGGCCGACCCCTCTCACCCCGGTCACAGTCTGTTTGTAACACTTCCCTCTGGCAGGAGGCTGCGGTCCATCAGGACCAAAACCTCTCGCCATAAAAACAGTTTCTTTCCTTCTGCAGTTAGCCTTATCAACAAGGCCCGGGACCCCCTCCGACACAGACACAGACTCTATCCCGCCTCATAGACACTTTACACTTACCTACTTCCCACTGTACTTTTTGTTTATTTATATTTTTATTTTTACTTATATTTTTTATTTTTATTTTTATCTTGCATATATAATATTATATTGGTTGAAACTTTTTTGCACTACTACTTGCACTACTTGTTTTTGTGTTTTGTTTTGTTTTATGTTTTATGTTTTATGTTTTATATTATATTATTTTATTTTATGTTTTATGTTGGTTTATGTACGCACCAATAAACCACAGTAAATTCCTTGTATGTAAATACTTGGCGAATAAAGGGATTCTGATTCTGATTCTGATTCTGATGAACACCGCAAACGGAGACAAAAATACAGCCAAAATAAAAAGTGGAACCCCTGGAAATTTATGCCGTTCATTCTCATTAGCACTGTTAAGTCTTATTTCTCAAAAGAATTGGCCTTTCCTCCGTAAGTTCTTCGTGTCGTGATTTCCCCCGGAGCCAAAGCACGCGTTATCTCTTTGATTTCGAAGCCTCAAAGCAAATAAAATGTGCACTTTCAAGCAACCCAGACACCAGATGTGTGCTGCGACCACGACACGTCAAACCGTTCATGTCGTGCCACATAGCCGGTTTGTCTGTGTTTAGTGGAATATCAATGTTCAGATCATATTTACTGTGCAACCGCAAAACAAAACGGTCCCTTGGGAAATGGCCCTTAAAAACCGCTGTGTGAAACTATGAGAGGTGGTGTACAGTAGGGACAGGCAAACATACACCAAAATGTATTTTGTTACAAAATACAAAACACCTCCTCATTAACTATCTGTAAACTACAATCAAAATGGTGGAAAGGCCTTTTCCAGGATGCAACCAAAAGTATAAGCATACAAAAAGAGGCAACCGGCCCCTTTTATATATGAAATACACACATGCAAATATGTGTATTGCAAATACTGTCCATCCCAGGCGTATAGTTAGTGTCGGAGATGTGGCCGCAGAGCTCTGTTTGTCGCTCAGGCTTCCACTCTGCGGAACCCGGCAGTGCTGTTTCGGGAGTGTGTGTGCCGCTGCTGACAAAGTTAGTAACCTTGAAGAATCGTCTGCCTGAAATACGTCTCATCTCCAACCTCTGTGCCAAGATAAGCCGGGAACAATCGAAAGGAGGCGGCCCAACATTACGGGAGTGGGAAGCCATCTGTCTTTGGCGCCGGGGCTGCACAACAGAGATATTGAAATAATAACTCAGGGATTACCAAGACGTCAGTGTAGAGTTTCTTCATCTCTTCGCACTTCTTCGTCAGCTGGGAGAGATCAGCGCTGTACCTCTCAATCGCCGTCTACAGCAGAGATTAGGGCAGAGGGAGTTACCGACAAGCTCATTAATTCACTGAAATATGGGAGTGTAGCGACAGCCATCTTGGGCACCTCAAGTCGCAAATGATGTTACTAGCTGTTACCTGACTGTCGCTGTGAAAACCAACCTCTGGAACACATCAAAATAAAATGGCTTTGCCCCTAAATCAAGCACATCTTTAAACGAAATAGACATCCTGACTGTAGGTACATTCTGTCAGTACCCAGCCTAAACAATGCAGGATTTTGGAGGGGAAATAAAAAAGGTTTACCTTCAAGTCTTTCGAAAACTTGTGGTGTTGCGCCCCTTGGTTTTTCACCTTTTGTGTTTTTTTGTACTGAACCACCTTCTGCAGCTCGTTCTTCAACACTGAAAGGTGACACATTGTGGACATCATCAATCTTCTCTGGCCACTGAAGCGTATCTCCACCTAAAATCTTTCCTCTCCACCGGCCCGTCCGGCCCCATCGAGTACCTGCCCTCATGTGGACTACTCTAAGTCAGAAACCTAGCTATCCACATAAATTAAATGTCTTCATACAGCTCAATGCATACCCTAAACTGTTTCCTATGAAGAAGAACATACAATCAAAATCGACATTCAGTATAATTTGTAGTGTTGTTGTATTATATTTTTCGTTCGGAAGACTCACCATCCACCTCTACTACAAGACCTTTAATGGACGCTGCAGGGGGTGGGGGGGGGGGGAATACATCACAAAAAAGAGAAAAAAGTCAACTACAGAAACAAAAAACGGCAGCAAATTCTTCGATAAAACTTTAATAAGCTCACCCCCAGGAACAGTCTCAAATTCTGTCAACTCCTGGGAAAACGTCACCAAGTGGGGCTCGTGCAACACGATCTGTTCAACAAGGGCATGGAGCAAGGTGAACTTCCGGCTTTTCCCACGGAGCTGCGAGAGCTGTAGGCGTAGATGGGAGGTGCGGGGGCGAGGGGTTAGAGAAATGGAAAAAGGTAGGTCGGAGCCCGGCTCCTTTAACAGGGGGAGAACAGAGCCTCACAATCCCACACACACCGTGCCTTGACATGCAAAGCAGGCTCACAAAAGAGTAGCACGCAGGCTCAATGCATGATCCCCTGCCCAAGGTCTCCTGCTGAGTGGGTTTTTCAGAAGTGAATGCAATTCAGCGACACACACACACAAACACACGCAATTTCACATACACATGCACATACACACACACACACACACACAAGCTAAGTGCTTCCACTTAGGGCATTTCTTGTGGAAGCAGTTGTAAACGAGGCTTTCAATTGTTTATAAAAAAGAAAAGCGCTGAAGATTTTTCTTCCTGAACCTCCGTGTGGGGAAACCGGACATTTCGTAATTGACAAAGTGTGGACTCCATGAGGGCTGCATTATCACTGGCCTCATTGTGATGGGGAAACCATATAGTTTACCCTCTTCAGTCCCATGCGCTCTGCTTAATGTTTTCTTTCACCAGTGCCAGAATAATAGCAGCTTACATGACACGTCCACGTATTACATTTCTTGTATTAAAAAATGTGTTTCATTGAAAAGTAATTAGACTTTGCTCACAAAGTGTAATCTCAAAAAGATCTTATTTTTACTATATTTTAAGCATTTCTAGAGTTTATTTGAAAGCTTTTTTTCAGAGATGAGCATTTGAGTTGCACACCATCGCCTTTACTTTAAATGCTCATTAAGCAGGACTTGTTCAGCGTGGAATTGTATTTTACTATTTATATTTTCCTCCCAAAAGAAAGCAAATAAATTATTATGTTTCACAATGTTTATACATTTGGCAGTCAACAAACCTCAAAACTCAGTTTGTACCACCTACTGTGAGCCCCAAAAGCATTGGTACCCTTGATAAAAGATTTGCAAAAAGGCTGTATAAACTAAACGCTACAGGTAATGAGCTATATTATATACTGAATAAAATGGGGAAATTATATTCTCTCATTATAATCCAGTTGCTCAGAGAAAATGTGTTTTTGTAAACAAGCAATAATTTTGTGTCAAAAGTATTGACACCCCTATTTTCGGTACTTTTACGCATCCATCCTTACACAACTGGTCTTCTATAGTGAGATTAGTGGGCATATGGGGGGATCTTTTATGAGATCAGTGAACATATGCGGGATTTTTTATGAGATCAGTGAACATATGAGGGATCTTTTATGAGATCAGTGAACATATGAGGGATCTCTGACCATTCCTCCATACAGAATCTTTAAAAATCCTTCAGATTCTTCAGTCTGCGCTTGCAGACTGCCCTCTTAAA